>JAFMOC010000027.1:475000-862500 GCA_019802505.1 Corydoras sp. C115
TAATGCATCCGGCGTGTGCTCGCTTTTAAACAAGTCTTGTGACTGTGGAAACAGACGACTGAAAGATCTCGAAAATTTATTTTATTGGAAGAGACAAGGTTCTGAGTCTGAGTGGGTGTCTAGTGGATTAAAAAATATATATATTTTTTATTTTAGTACATGGGCGACACGGCCTCTTAGTGGTTAGCACATTCTCCTCTCAGCTGTAGGGATTCCCGGTTCGAATCCCCATCTGGGTGAAGTTTCCGTGTTCTCCCCGTGTCTGCGTGGGTTTCCTCCGGGTTCTCCGGTTTCCTCCCACAGTCCAAAAACATGGATCAAGTCAATTGAATTCTCAAAATTGCCCCATATAGAGTGTGTCTGTGTGAGTGAGTGTGTGCACAGCGATGGATTGGCGCCCTGTCCTGGGTCTATCTGCCCAGCGCCCGAGACGTTCTCCCCTGGATGGGCATGGGGAACCCCCCCGCGACCCTAATAGAGGATAAAGCGGGAGATGATGGATGAATGAATGAATTTTAGTACATTTAAATTCCGACAGTGAGTCTTTTTATTTATATTTTAAACAAAAAAATATATAAAACAAGGACACAAAATACCAATAAAACAAAAAAATATTGATAAAATATTGACAAAAATACAATAATACGATTTCAATATGATTCAATGAACAAAAGGGTTGGTTATAACACTAATTCACAAAAAAAGGAAATGTGAAAATACAAAATAATATATAATATATGCATATATTTATATGATGTGTATAAATATGTATAAAAACTGAGGTGGCGTTTTTTCCAAATGGAACAGAGGACATACACAAGATGCCGCACTTGACATACTCCTTTGAACACATTCACACCTGGTGAAGTGTCCAAAAATGAGATTAGTTAAACTGGACTCTATGTAGAAGTGGGTTCTTATTTTCATGCAAATATTCAGACTGCTCTCTCTTCACATGAAAATGAGTAGCAAGATGAACCTGCCATCAGCAATATAAAATAAATTCCTTACTCCATTTGACATAAACGACATATTGTTAGTAAAAATAACCAAAATGCACATAAAGCCCTGGTACCCATACCCAATAGCAAATACCACTTAATATTAATCTGCAACAAATCGAACAATTCTCTAGTTCTAATCATGAATAGTTGGCGTCTTTTCCTCAATTGACCACAAGAGGGCGCGTGTACATTACAGAATCGATAGCAGGATAAAGGTGTCATAAATCTAATTTTTGAACTACTAATTTTTGGCATCAAAATAATGATTGTATGACGTTATCCAACGTTATCAATGAGAGCATGGCTCTTAAAATGTACATTTTTGTAAATGAAAACACAGTATGTACACTTTGGACTGTTATATTGGTGCAGAGCTGGGCAGTTTACAGCCCCAGGGGCATTTGGAAGTCTACCATTTGGGTGATTTGAAGTTTCAATTCATAAAATGTAAAGAACTCATCAGTTTTTAATACAAATATACATAAATGTTTTATGTGTATAAAGGTTACACTACATTTACTATCATTTAATACACTGACCTTTTTAAGACATATTTTAACCTTTAAAAAATCTTTTGAACCTTTGAAAATGGGCATTAGATAATATTTTCCTGTGTTTATGTTGTGCCCATTGGTGATTTATTTTTCTATGAGCATATTGTTTATTGTTTATGTGTATTTTGTGTGTCATGTTTTTGTTTCCAGTAGTTTGTTAAACACCTTTTTTATTTATTTTCTCTCCTTTTCCTTATTTTTTCACAGTTTGTCCTTGCTGCTTATAAAAAAGACTTTAATCCATTTAAAAAATATTTTTTCTTCTATTAGTTGTATTAAATAAGCTCTCCAAATTGCCCCATATAGAGTGTGTCTGTGTGAGTGAGTGTGTATCCAGTGATGGATTGGCGCCCTGTCCTGGGTGTATCTGCCCAGCGCCCGAGACGTTCTCCCCTGGATGGGAATGGGGAACCCCCCTGCGACCCTAATAGAGGATAAAGCGGAAGATAATGGATGGATGGATGTACAGAAATATTTTATGTGTGTGTGTATACACGGTGGCTTAGTGGTTAGCACGTTCTCCTCTCAGCGCTAGGGATTCCCAGTTTCCATGTTCTCCCCGTGTCCCTCTGGGTTCTCCGGTTTCCTCCCATAGTCCAAAAACATGGATCAAGGTCAATTGTATTCTCCAAATTGCCCCCTGTAGAGTCTGTGTGAGTGAGTGTGTGCCCAGCGATAGATTGGCACCCTGTTCTGGGTGTATCCTGAAACTTTCTCCCCTGGATGGGCATGGGGAATTACCCATTATCTCCCGCCTTATCCTCTAGTAGGGTTGCGATGGAGTTCCCCATGCCCATCCAGGGGAGAACCTTTCGGGCGCTGGGCAGATAGACCCAGGACAGGGCGCCAATCCATCGCTGGGCACACACTTACTCACACAGACAAACTCTATATGGGGCAATTCACCTCGATCCATGTTTTTGGACTGTGGGAGGAAACCGGAGAACCCGGAGGAAACCCACGCGGACACGGGGAGAACATGGAACCTCCACCCAGATTGGAATTCGAATCGGGAATCCCTAGTGCTGAGAGGAGAACATGCTAATCACTAAGCCACCGTGCCGCCCTATGGGGAATTACATTCATTCATTCATTCATTCATTCATTCATTCATTATCTTCCGCTTTATCATATATTAGGGTCGGGGTGGGGTTCCCCATGCCCATCCAGGGGAGAGCGTTTCGGGCGCTGGGCAGATAGACCCAGGACAGGGCACCAATCCATCGCTGGGCGCACACTTACTCACACAGACACACTCTATATGGGGCAATTTGGAGAACTCAATTGACTTGATCCATGTTTTTTGGACTGTGGCAGGAAACCGGAGAACCCGGAGGAAACCCACGCGGATACGGGAAAAACATGGAAACTCCACCCAGATGGGGATTCGAACCGGGAATCCCTAGTGCTGAAAGGAGAACATGCTAACCACTAAGCCACCGTGCCGCCCTATGGGGAATTACAAAGCAGTATTATTCCTCATAGTAGAATAATTATGGCTTAGTGGTTAGCATGTTCTCCTCTCAGCACTAGGGATTCCCGGTTCGAATCCCCATCTGGGTGGAGTTTCCATGTTCTCCCCGTGTCTGCGTGGGTTTCCTCCGGGTTCTCCGGTTTCCTCCCACAGTCCAAAAACATGGATCGAGGTCAATTGAATTCTCCAAATTGCCCCATATAGAGTGTGTGTGTGTGTGTGTGTGTGTGTGTGTGTGTGTGTGTGTGTGTGTGTGTGTGTGTGTGTGTGTGTGTGTGTGTGAGTGTGTGCCCAGCGATGGATTGGCGCCCTGTCCTGGGTCTATCTGCCCAGAGCCCGAAACGTTCTCCCCTGGATGGGCATGGGGAACCCCCCCGCGACCCTAATAGAGGATAAAGCAGAAGATAATGGGTGGATGGATGGCTGGAACCTAAACCTGAATCCTGTTTGCTGACTCCCGATCCAGAATCCACAGGTGTCTCTCCGGGTTTTCCCGCAGACCGTGCGTCTTGTTCCTGCTCGCGGTGGATCAGTAGAACTTTGGTAACGTCTGCGTTTCGGATCCAGTGGCATCTTTTGAAAACCATGGCGGGATCGTGGGTGAGGAGCACCCCTCTCCACGCCGGGCTCTTCTGATCGTGGAACTAAGCAGTCGGCGCGGTCGCCTACAATGCCTTTCCCCGAGCGGACCGTGGAGCCGCGGCGGCTGTGCCGGGTGAATCCGGGGGACGGCGCGCCCGCGGCGGCTGTGTTCGGCTCTCTGGACGCGGTGAGCAGCCGGGCTCTGTGCGGGCTGCTGCTGCAGCTGTCCGATCTGTCGCGCCACGCCAGCGACGTGTTCCTCCGCGTGGAGCTGCAGGCTCACTTCATCTCCACCCGAACCCGCTCCATCCAGCAGAGACTGGACAACTTACTCTGCACCACCAGGTCACTGGACCCCAAGAAAGTCAAAATCCGTAAGTGATGGGCTTGTAAAGCCTTTTGATTCAGGAATATTGCCCAAAGTTTATGTGTGGGTTGTTCTGTTTATTTATTCATCATTTATTCATTCATGCTGGGATAGGATCAAAACAACTGCTTGGCTGATTTTCCACAAAGTTTGCATGGAAGAAATTATTCTTCAATACCAATTATAATAGCCATCCATCCATTATCTGCTGCTTTGTCCTCTACTAGGGTCGTGTGAAGGGGGTTCCCTATGCCCAAAGTTTTAGGCGCTGGGCAGATACACCCAGGACAGGGCGCCGGGCACACTCACTCACTCACACAGACACACACAAACACACTATATGGGGCAATTTGGAGAACTCATTTGACCTTGATTCATGTTTTTGGACTGTGGAGGGAAACCGGAGAACCCGGAGGAAACCCACACGGACACGGGGAGGACATGGAAACTCCACCCTGATTGGGATTCGAACTGGGAATCCCCAGCGCTGAGAGGAGAACATGCTAACCACTAAGCCACCGTGCCGCCCTTGTTAAGAAATAATCATAATATATGATTATTATGATTATTATGCCAAAAAAATCAATGCAGGTCTGTCTGCATATTTATTTAATGAAAAAAGTATTTCCATTCCGTATGGACAAAATTAACAGCCAAGTGTGCTGCAAGTGTTACTTTATTGTTGAGCCACTTGGTCTAAACCTGTTTCTTCTGAATGTCGTCATGGCGATTTTAAGGGAAAATTAATTTGAACATTTGTAATCATGATTTATCGATAATTAATAAATAATCACGATAAATAAACGATTTATTTAAACATCCTACTTCATACTGAATAACTAATGCACTCCATAATGTGGTCCAGCTACATTTTGTTACACGCCTTTTTGTTTTGGTGAAACCTTGTGTATAATAAACAGCATGAATACACTGTGAGAGTCACTTTAACAAGTGGATGACTCATTTGGCATGCCTAAAATCATTTTTACTATGCCTTCTGCTGGAACATTTTCAAAACCAAGCAAAGTAAGATGTTAGTAATATTGTAAAAGTAACAACATGATTATGATATTAATGAGTGCTTATTAAGCTCTACTACATGTGTGATGTCATGTAGTGGAAGTTGTACTGAGTTCATGAAATTGCTATATTATTACTAATGAAGTTGTTATTAAGCTAAATAAATGCATAATGAAGATGAATTAATGGAATAATTTGTAATGAGGTCATGAGGTGGTCTGCACTACAGCCTTCTGACCCCCCTCTATAGTAAAATTAGTTGATCAATTATTTTTTTTCCCACTATTTTGGCTATGTTTGCGTACTCTTTCTAACATTTTACATTTGTGTCAGATGTCAAATGTCATCCTCCCCCAAGCATCATTTCTGTAGGATGTGTCTCTGTGTGTGTGTGTGTGTCTGTGTGATAAAATCAAATCAATCTGTTATGTCAATATAAGGATTGGTGTGTGTGTGTGACACCAAGACAGCTATAACATATTATAGGGCTGAAGCCCAGGGTGGATCTGATCTGCTGTTATGCTAATACAGTCATTATGAAGTGAGACGTGTCAGAGTTGATAGCAACGGGCTGACCATCTGGTAATGAAGGCTTTAAACACACTCAGCTAACTTATTTTTTGAAGTAATTATGCATATAACTTATCAAAAAATATTAATCTATTCATACATTTATATTTCTGTACCTGTACCTTGTAGCTTTTGAAATCAAGTCATCACATGTTGGCTTTTGTGGAGCTTTATATCTAAGGGGGTTATAATTAAGTTCAAACATCTGTCCAAAATCTGACCGTGTAACTGATATACACGGTCAGTGGGGTGGGGCTACGTGTCAGGACTGGTGACACAAGGCAGGGTGTAGTAATGAGCAGGCAGATCTATATTGGGCTGGGTTCAGGTAAACTTACTGTGTTGGGTGTTTGAGGGTTTTAAAGTAATCAAACTACTCCAACTAATTCATAATGACTTGCTTGACTTAGTGAGATCGACTTTGTTTAAAGAGGACAGATATAATATTAGGGTTTCATTTTTCACTGCCGTTTTCAGCTGTCACATCACAATCAATAATGTCATTAACACAAATAGTGTCTGGTGCTTTAGTTTATGGTCCTTCTTATCAGCTCTGTATCTGCCCACAGGCATTGCTTATTGTATGACAAGGCACATTTACTACGTGTTATTTTGAGATAAGTATGTTAAAAAGTTAATATTTCCTCTAATGGGACAAACATCTGCATTCATCCATGGTTAATATTTATTTTCTAAATTTAAGATATTATTTTAAGGCGTTTAGTTATTTGGCAGAGGCCTTCATCCAAAGCGATTTACAAATAACATCATGTGCCAATCTGGTTCCAATGTCTAGACTCTTACCCACCCTGTTTTATATGAGTTTATTTGTAGATTATTAACCACCCAACTCCTATGTCTTGACATTATATACAGATTTATTTAATTAGAATAAGATAATTCCACCATTTAGCAGAAGTAAATGATATTAGAATTAACACCATGTTAAGGTTGAAGCAAGTTTATTTATCTATATAGTACTTTTTACGATGGTATTTTGACTCGAAGCAGCTTTACAGTGTTCCGAGCCAGAACCCCTAAAGAGCAAGCCGAGGCGACAGTGGAAAGAAGAAACCCCTGGTTATAATTGTTTTTTAGAGAAGAAACCTTGGTATTCCTTAAGCTGTATTAACAGTGCAGGACATTTCAATCATTTGAAAAACTATATCTGTTCAGTGTGGTCTTCCTGCAGGATTGTAACAGCACTAGTCTAACAGCAATCCAGGGTCTGTCCAGTGAGCGCAAGGTCACAGTCATCACAAGAGCGTAGTGAGCGAGCTGGAGTGTAGCTTTGAAAACAGAATGTAGGTAGGAAGGAGCAGATCCTGAGATCATCCTGCAGTTCAGAGTCCATACATCACCATGGGAGCAACTATGGAAAGCCAAAAAAGCAAAATGAGTAGTGGAGTAACATGGACTCTCTCATGAGTTTGAGGCCTGATTGTGTATGTATCAATAAACAAAATGTATGAAGGTAACAACACAATGTATGCTTTATTAATCTATAAATGCAATGCAATCATACAAATTGTGTGAAAATTTGCAGTAAATTGTCATATTTATAAATGTTCACAATTTTTTATTTATTAACATCGGCAAATATAATTGGGAGGCAAGTTCGAATACCAATCTGGGTGGAGTTTCCATGTTCTCCCCGTGTCCGTGTGGGTTTACTCTGGGTTCTCCTGCTTCCTCCCACAGTCCAAAAACATGGATGACAATTGCATTCACAAAATTGTAAAACCCACGTTTAATAAAACTGCATTACATAGCTATAGCTACCTGTTAATTTAAAAAAGCAGCACAAGGGCAGGTATCCGTGGCTCCTCTTAGCACACATTTCAAATTGTTAAATGAGACTGGATAAGAAGTTTTCAGCTGTTGCTATCCAGCTCTCCACTCATCACACACCAGACCTTCAAACATACAAGTTATACAAATCTATAGACACTCAGTCAGTAATACACTTCAGTACGGTAAACGTTTATTATATTGGGTTACCTAAAGACTGAACACAGACAGGCTTTGTGAGTGTGAGAATTAAAATCAGATACCATTCACCTTATTCATACTTGGCTTAGTTGGAAATCTGACATGTTGGGAAACACTAGGTGGAAGATATTACTGGATAGTACTGACTAACGGCTTAATGTGGCTGCTTTGCATTGTGCCACATGGTTACGTCATTTATATGAATTAATCAGCTGTTTAATAATGAACTTTACATTCAAGAAAATATAATTTTGCAAGATGGATAAAGAAGTGCCGGATAATAATTTAGTAAGAAATTTTTGTGCAGTACGCTCTGGAGTTATTGAGGTTAAGGAGAATTTAATTAGTTCTAATTCAGGCGCTAGTGACATTTTTTTTGTTCTAGAACACCATCCTTCTTGTTAATTATATTCACAATGTAAAAGACATGAATATGGAACAGTGTTTTAATACTTGAATGAGGTTAAAAAAAAAAAAAAATCAAAATGTGTAGTGTGGTAGTCTGTTTAAACCATATTTTTTGGATTGTCCATGGTACATGGGGACACAGTAATGTTACAAAAGGAAATACCGAAGTATAAAAACTCAAAGTTAGGGTGCCAGACTGTGTTATTAAATCAATAGGGCTTAAATCAAGAGGTTGTGCATTATTGTGGATAAATCACAGAAAAGAGGTGTTATTATGCACGACGCGAAGCAGAGAAAAGTTACACCTCTTTCCCTTGATTTATTCACAATAATGCACAACCTCTAGTTTATATATATAAAAATCTTTGAAATATATTATAAAGTTTAAGTTGGTTTCTCTCTCGTTTATCAAATCTCCCCCTCTTTATCTTTTTCGACGACAGCGACTTGCTTTACTGCTATTTCTGTCCCTTGATATTTCCACCGTCTTCACTTCTTCAGTGCTTATAAGGTGACAGCAAACCAAAAGCTGCTCAGCCCAGAATAGACTTCCATATTTTTTTACTTAAGTATGTGTATTTTAAGTCTGTTTAGTTTTCTGAACCTTTCCCATAATATTATTTTTGCATTACAAGCTCATGTGGTCAAATTCTAACTTTGTTTACTTTAATAAATTGACAGTTCGGAGACAGTTCTTGTTTATGTTGTTCGATGAAATTACCTGGTGGCTGTGCGACCAAACAAGTTGCAGCACATGAATCCTAAGAACCGAATAACATGCCTGTACATATTTGGTCTTCAACCACAATCTAGATTTTAGAACTCGGTATCCCTCAGTTTCCTTTTAAACCAGAATTTATTATTTTACAATAACAATCTGTTTCCTAAGTACCAGCAATGTCTGTGAATGTGTAATTCTGAGTTTAGACATCTCCGACATCTAAAAACACATGTAATACACTCTGTAATTAATGCATTTTATGTTCTTAGTATTTTATTTAAGATAATAACAATTTGTTGGCGACACAGTGTCTTAGTGGTTTGCATGTTTGCCTCTCGGCGCTGGGGATCCAGGTTCGAAGTCTGAGTGGATTTCCTCTGGGTTCTCCGGTTTCCTCCCACAGTCTAAAAAAAGGGATTTAAGGTAAATTAAATGCTCTAAATTGCCCCATATAGTGTGTGTTTGTGTGTGAATGAGTGTGCCCAGCAATAGATTGGCACCCTGTCCTGGGTGTATTTTCCCAGCACCAAAAACTTTCTCCCCTGGATGTGCATGGGGCACCCCCTCCCCCCAAGACCCTATTAGAGGATAAAGTGGAATAACAAAGCATTATTATTCCTCATAGTAGAATAATTAGACATGACTAAACATAATAAGTTATACATTATGTAGTAATATCTAGTTTAATATGATATTGATTTGGAAGTGTGTATGTAGGAAGATATATCCTTTAAACAACTTTTAAGGTCAGAATCTAAGGTTATGTAAGAAGACTTGGTTCCCAGTCGATGTTCTTGTATATCAAAAACAACACATAATTAGGTTTATTGTGTTATGCCAATACGCTGTGATTAGGTTGCACAAGTCACAGTAAAATACACAGTAAATGTAATAAACTATTGTTGCTTGCGTTGCTAGTTGTGGATTTTGGAATATGAAATGTGCAGTGGTTTGGAGAAAATGGGGCTCCAAATGAAACCAGTGAGGTTTAAGATGAAATGGTCAACTCTCACCCTTAAAGCATTTTGGGGGAAAAACAAGCATTGTGCACTCCAAACCACCAGACTGGGCCTCCGATATAAACAAACACACATTAGGAGATCTGTGCAGGACAACATGGGCAAGCATTCCATACAATTAATTTAGAGGAAATGCTTTAATTAACTTCTGGAGAAAGCTTGTTATTGTTTTTTTTCTGAAGAAGCTGAGCTGAGGCATTTATAAGACCTTGGTGATGTCATAAAACCAATCTGACTGCAAGCCATCGCTAAAATTCTTTCAGCAACTGTCATTTCCTGTGAAGTACGTCGTACATTCGATTTACTCACGAAAACGGATTTATTGCTCATGCTTCTGCCCAAAATATCATCTTAATGTTATTGTGTAACGATTTTATAAAACTTTTCTTGTTGGTTTGAATGTGTTTTACTTTAGTCACATGATGAGGCAATAGCTAACAAAAAGTATGTTAATATCATCCAATTTTTTAATCGGGCCTATTGCTCACAGCTGCAGTAAATTAGGCCAACACCAGAAATAGTCTTCGAATTTAATAGTAATTTGAATTGTTGAAGTCATTAAACATTTAAATGACTATTAAACTCAAAGAGCATGGCGTTGCTGTTGTTGGCTTGAGTGTATACAGTTTTACAAGAAACACACACACACACACACACATAAGTGATAAAGTGATCTGTTTTGCCACAAGAATATATATATATATATATATATATATATATATATATATATATATATATATATATATATATATATATATATATATATATATATATATATATATAGCCCCCATAATAAAATATGTCTGCCTGTGTGAGTGAGTCAATGTGTGCCCAGGGATTGTCCTGGGTGTATCTACCCAGCACAACGAAACGTTCTCCCCTGGATGGGTATGAGGAACCCCCCCTCCAAACTCCTGCAGTATATTAAGTCTATTTAATACTAATTGATAACTGTGGGTTTAATCTCACATATATTGTTCCCACTTACTTAAAACCTTTATATCCTTAAACTGTCCCTATAACATTCAAGTGCTGTAATATAAGTACTGTCTTTTAATCCTGCAAAAGCATCAGGATTAAGCAGTAGGTCCAGACATGTGATGAAAACATGACCTCCTGTTATATGGAAACAGTTTTCTCGCTGTGTAATACCATCCTGCTCATAATGGCCTTTAAAGTGAATGTGTTCATATGAGGACATTGTTTACAACTCTGCACGTTCAGCTAAAGCTTCCTCAGTGTGGTGGATGAGTGAAAAATGGTGGGGAGAGGAGGTCTGGTAACAGATATTAACAGTTAAGATATAATCTGGTAATGTCATCTTTTAGATTATTTAAGGCTTTATTCGGTCTGATTACATCTGGATTACATCTGTCCCAATATTTTTTGGCTTTCAAGAACATGTATAGTGCTTTTTTAAATGTAGTCCTCATTTAACAACAACAAATTAAACAGAAAACTGTAATAAAACAATGTTTGAAGCATAACTTAGTTAAATGAATGTTTAAGATTTAGCCTCACATGCCTAATGTACGGTGGGAAGTGACAATGTGTGTGTTGTAGACAACTTTTAGGTCCATTTTTTTTAAATTAAAAGTACTTTGAAGAAGGATAGAGGTAACAGTGCTTCTGTCTTTATCAGTATTTTCTATTGCAATAAGCAATATTCATGCATTATCTTCTACTTAATCCTCTATTAAAGTCACAGGGGAGTTCCCATCCCATCCAGGGGAGATCGTTTGGGGTGCTGGGCAGATACAGACAATCTATGCTGGGACACACACTATATAGGGGGAATTAAGAGCATTCGATTTATCTCGAATCTTTGTTTTTGGACTATGGAAGGAAACCCACATGGACATGGGGAGAACATGGAAACTCCCAAATCGGAATTCGAACCTGGATCCCCAGCGCTGAGAGGTGAACGTGTCATCCGCGATAAGCAACACACAGCTGTATACTATAAAACATTTAAACTAAATGACTGAAGCTCTTACTGTCACATGTGACGGGCTTATACATATCGTAAGGATGAATCAAGTTTGGTAACCTGTTTATTAACCCATTCATGTAGTTGGAATGCTGTGTTAATTCATGTGCGGATGTACGGAAGTGAAGTGCAGAAAGGAAGAAAGGAATTAAATCAATCAAAACAGCAAAGGCAGGATGGACAAAGATGAATAGGACTTGGTAGGTGAAAAAAAGAAGATATGATTAATTCTGGGCTCAGCCTCCTCTGACTGACATGTATGCAGTGGTCACCATGGAACTTTCCTTCCTGTATCCGTAGGTGGGGCCTCGTATCCTGGCTCAGGTGTGGAAGTGTATTGCTATCCAGTGTTTGTTCAATGCTGATTACTGCATTGTAAATGGAGAAAAACCTGACAAATGAATAAACACGTGGATTAAAGATGTCCTGTTTACAGCAGGAGGTGCGAGTTCAGGACCTCATCCGTCTTTTAGGAAAGATTATGCTACTAATGCTATTAATGCTACTATTTACAAAGACACTTTGACAATTGCAACGTTCTGGCGCAAGGTTTGAAAAGGTCGTCTTTTATTGCAACATGGCTGCGCTCGTGCACAAATTTAAATTTAAAAATTTTAATTTGGGCATTTATTGGACACTTTTATCCAAAGCGACTTACAATGTGAGCACGGGGTTAATCACAGCGCCCCCTGGAGCAATGAGGGTTAAGGGTCTTGTTCAAGGACACACACTGGTAACTTTGGGATTTTGGGATTTGAACCGCCAACCTTCAGATTGACAGCCCATACACCCGAACCACTGAGCTACCACTCCACTCACAAAGTGAGATTCGATGAGCTGTGGAATTTAATGACCGGCACAGAGTCATGTTCTCAATCCAGTAAACAGCATCTTGCTTAATTTGCAGCTTCTTGGTGATTGTAACCCAGGTCTTTACTTTCACTGTCAGTATCTTGGTTTTGAGTTTTGGAACACTTCTGCATTTTGTGTTCTGGTCCATCGAAATGGTCTACATTTCAGATGGAGAGTTTGAACCTTACCATGTATTGAAGACATGAATAGAATAATGTAAATGCCAAACCATGTCCCTATACATAGCATAGATACACCCAGGACAGGTCACCAATCTATCACTGGGAACACTCACTCAGACAGACACACAAATACACACTATATGGGGCAATTTAGCATTCAATTTACCTTAAATCTATGTTTTTGGACTGTGGAATGAAACAGGAGAACCCGGAGGAAACCCATACGGTAATGGGGAGAGAATGAAAGCTTCAGATTGGGATTCGAACCTGGATTCTCAGGTTCATTTTAAATAAAAAAAAAAAATGAAACCCCAAAAAGCATGCTCAGAATTCTGCCTTCGGCCAGATGTTTTGTTTTGTTTGCTTTGCACTTTGCCAAAGATTTAAATGTTGCTGCTGTGTCATCACACAATTTCACAAAAAAATCAAATCTTATAAATTGAAAAAGATTTCACTAAATCATATCTGTGGTTAATAAATTTGACCTGTATGCTTGAAAATTTAAATTAGTGGACAGTATCCTCCATAATAAAAAAAAAACATGGAGAGAGAGAGAGAGAGTTTTTTTTTTTTTTTAATATGTTGTTTTTAATAGCAGGTTCCCTGATACTTATAGATATACAGCTAATTTTTAACCAAATCATTAGCTCCTCAACCTACCATAAGTTTTACATCTAGTCTGCTTAAACCTCTGTGCCATCTATTATGATGTGATGGGGATGGACGTGTATTTACTCTGGCTGTACTCCAGCCCACGCGCCTCCACCTCTTGCATTGTCTCAACTCGGCTTTTCAATGACGGGAGACCGGCTCGGGCTTCACTCGTGCTGATGGCCAAATTCAGCAGCTATTGTGTTTGTGAAGCCGTCTCTCTGCATAATGCATTAGCTGAAAGAGTTTAACGTGCGCAGCAAACGCATGCACCTGCGCACACCCACACTGTCTGCGACGTAACCCGACCAGTGAGCAACCCTTCTGTGTTAACAGCAACCGTCAACGCACCTTGCACAGAACAACTAGATAACAATAAACTTTTGTTTTTTTAAAAAGATTTTTGGAAAGATACATTTGAAATGTTTCTGTATCACAAATTACTGACATAAGGCTTCATTAGTTAAACTAAAAATAAATGTATGCACATTTAACAATATAAAAGTGCAGATATTTACAAATGAATAAAAAGAACATCTTATAAAGATGTGGCGATCCTTTGACTCAACGCTGGGGATTCCAGGTTCAAATCCCAATCTTCTCCCCATGTCTGTGTGGGTTTCATATGGGTTCTCTGGTATTATATATATATATATATATATATATATATATATATATATATATATATATATATATATATATATATATATCCTCTATTGGGGTCGCGGTGGGGTTCCCCATGCCCATCCAGGGGAGAACGTCTCGGGCGCTGGGCAGATACACCCAGGACAGGGTGGCAATCCATCGCTGATGTGTATATATATATATATATATATATATATATATATATATATATATATATATATATATATATACTGTGATAGATTGGCGCCCTGTCCTGGGTGTATTTGCCCAGCGCCCGAAACGTTCTGGGGAACGTGGGAAACCCCACCGCGACCCTAATATATATATATATATATAATGAATATATATATATATATATATATATATATATATATATATATATATATATATATATATATATATATATATATATATATATATACACACACACACATACACACACACACACGCCCACAATGTGAGTGTTTGATTCTTTGCAACAGGTGAACCAGGAATCCTACATCATGTGTATGCATCTGTCACTCAGAGCTTGAATTGTTTCTTTTCTGGCCCCGCATTTTTTTTGTCTCTTTTACAATGTCGGTGATTTAGTGGTCACATGATTTTGGCTCAGGGGGCCTCTTGTGCATTCTTTTAAGTTCCATTGTAGGCTTTTAAGAGGCACTTGTACTCCTGATCAAAACACAGTAGTAAATGCACTGCTCAGATTTTATTATTTGTCTTTATTTTTGTGATAAAGTGAATTATTTCACCTACTGTACTCGCACACAGAGGAATTTGTTCCTCCACATTTAACCCATCTGTGCAGTAAAACACACACATATACACACACGTGCCTGGAGCGGTGCGCAGCCTTGCATTGTGCCCTGGGAGCAATTGGGGTTAGGTGGCACTTCAGCCATGGTACTTAGTGGGACATTAGGTCGCATGGCTGTTTTTTACCATGAGCAAATGACTGCCCATGTGCCTAATCAGCATGTTTTAATAAACAGTATCTAATAGTAATTGTGGGGTGAGGGTACAAACATCATATATTCACTCATATCATATATCGTCTTCTAAGCAACAACAAGACTGCCAACAGACATCTTTATCTTTGTGAAATACAAAAGTGTCTAAAGTCTTTTTTAATACAAAAGCTGTTAGAAAATCAGCGAACAATGGAATAGGACACTTTTTAAATAATTCATACAGCATCCAGATTTTATTGTTGCTCACACACAGTTTGTTCTGTCAAACATTTCTCAAACAGCTGTTGACCAAGCGGCCACATTTAGATGGAACTTCATGTGTGGAAACAGCTTTGCCAGTTAAGTTATCCTGCACTATTAAACACTCTGAACCTACACAGTACCAAACCCAGCTCATTTCTGCTTGGTGTGCAGGATGTGGGTGAAACTGTGGGTGGCCAGATCTATTTAATTCAAGCATATTAAGGTGGGTTTGTTATGCTTACATATGTTCAAACCAACCCACATTTGAACAGATTGCACTGTTGACCGAGGGATAGTTTAATTTAGTGGGATTGCAAGGGAATACAAATAAGAGCTGTTATTTTGGTACTGATATTTTCTTAAGTTGACAGTTTGTAAGAAGCCATGTGCTTTTGGTTAGTGTTACTTTAAGGTCATTGACACACGCCACAACAAGGTTTGGTTTTCAGAGAAAGACTATGGTCTTAAATCCACATATGATTGTATATCCTCGGTATATTGTGCAATAGCATTCATAGATTTGACTTTTATTTAATTTGGACTCAGACATTAAGACTGCTTTATTTTTATAGAATTATACTGCTTAGCAAAATAATCCTCCAGATTTTCCAATCGCTGCTTCACAGACCTCTGGGACTTTGGTTCTGATTCCTGATTATCTTACCTGTTGCAAATTAATTTGCTAATTGTGGAACCGTCCTATAACCTTTTTAACTTTTTTAAATCAATCCATTATCTTCCAGTTAATCCTGTACTAGGGCCGGGGTGGGTGGGGGGTTCCAATGCCTATACAGGGGAGAACGATTTGGGCAACTGGGCAGATACATCCAGGACAGGGGCACAAAAGTCTATCACTGGGCGCACTCATTCACAAAGACACACTCTATATGGGGCAATTTAGAGCATTTAATTTAACTTAAAGCCATGTTTTTGGACTGTGAGAGAAACCCAGAGGAAACCCATATGGACACAGGGAGGACATCATTTATAATTAACTAATAGAATTAAGTTTGTCCATGTTAATGCGTTTTTAGACAGTTTTCCATCTTATAAATTAATAGAATGCATTAAACAATATTCACCGAAGATATTGTAACAATCAAATTCAAATCTAACAATCAAATTTACACAAATTTTTTCCTTGGTTCAAAACCCTATGACCTATTTCCCTTGCCTATATCAGCTCAGACACCAAAAAACTGAAGGAGAGTCTGTTTTTGAGCAGTTATATTTCATTTTTGATGCAGGTTTAACTTTGTTTCCATTACATGCTCATTCATGTTGTAGCGTTTTGCTTACCATTATTCTTTTTTACACCATAAACAGTTTCCTATTAGCAGAAAAATGTTTACGAGAAAAAGGCAGGCAAGTGTACTACTGGTTCTTTGGTTTTGGGTATGATGTGGTGACTTTATGAGCTTGTTTAAATACAGAAACACACATGTAGCCGAACATGGCTCCTACGCTTTGGGTAGGGATTGTTTTTTCGAATGTCTTTTTCTTTTATGGCTCGCTCTCCCATAGCTTCACTGTGGCTGATTTTATCAGTGGAAAAGGCTCAGGTTTGCATTTGCCAGTCAAACCCTGCAAGCATCAACATGTGTGTGTGCACGTTTGCATGTATGCTATAGAGGAGGAGCCTCCTTCATACCTTGGCACCAACATTGCATTTTGTTAACTGATGTAATTTCATTTTATTACACCTGTAGGCTCAATGTAGGATTTATTTACTTATTTTATCAGTATGTGTATTGTAGTCATTAAGTTGTTAATCATTTGCTGAAGGGCTCTGCGAGTTTTCTGAAACAGGATGCTGTGATTCACTTTGTGTTTTTAAATTAAATTTCTGTTTTGACAGTTTTTTGAGGGATGTGTTAAATAAAATTTTTAAACAATGTTTATTAAGGGGTTCCTATTTAGAATTTGTCCTTAATTGCAATTCCGGCATTGTGTATCAGAACAGTACAATTATGTGGTTTAACAATTATACATCACAGGGGACTGTAATGAAACACTATCTAAATAAGTTTAGCAACAATGTAATGATATGATTTAAAAAAGGAGAAGATTAATATATATATATATATATATATATATATATATATATATATATATATATATATATATATATATATATATAGGCGTCACGGTGGCTTAGTGGTTAGCACGTTCGCCTCTCAGCTCTAGGGATTCCCGGTTCCATGTTCTCCCTGTGTCCGCGTGGGTTTCCTCCGGGTTCTCCGGTTTCCTCCCACAGTCCAAAAACTTGGATCAAGTCAATTGAATTCTCTAAAATTGCCCCATATAGAGTGTGTCTGTGTGAGTGAGTGTGTGCCCAGCGCTGGATTGGCGCCCTGTCCTGGGTCTATCTGCCCAGCGCCTGAAACGTTCTCCCCTGGGGAACCCCACCGCGACCCTAATAGAGGAGATAATGAATGAATGTATATATATATATATATAATGTTTTTTTGTGGATTTCTTAATTTAAACATTCATTTATACATAGTATTCCACTCAATCCTCTACTAGGGTTCTGGGGAGGTCCCAATGCCCATCCTAGGGGAGAACGTTTCGGGCGCTGGGCAGATACACCCAGAATAGGCTGTCATCGCTGGGCACACTCACTCACACACACACACACACACACACACACACACACATACATAGACACACACACATATTTATTTACTTTGATTTTCACAAAACAATTTGCTATTTTGTATTAATATTCAGCAATGTCTTGCAATTTATTTTATTTTTAATTAACCAGGATAAAACTTGATGAAATTACAGATTATAGTGTCATGGGTAGCAGCAGGCCAACCACAGTTTTTAATTATTGCATAATAATCGTATAATTTGGACGGATATAGGTTGTACAATGTTGTGGGAGGAGATTCATTAAAAAAAGTTGATAAAAAAAAGAGGAAGAAGTGTGATTATGAAGTGTTATGATTATGGAATGCGATGTCTAGAAAGTGTCTAGAATGTGTATTGATTGCATTAAGGATTGCAACTCCTGTTATGTTTGGCATTAGTTCCTCCTCTCTTCACAAACTACACCCATAACTCCTATTCTTAAAGATCTCCACCTCCAAGTAGCATACAGTTCAAAGTTCTAGTTCTTGCATACAAATCTCTTTATAACCGCTCCCTCCTTTCTCTCTCTGCAAACTGTTTTGTTTGCTTTCTACTGAAGGTCTGCCCAAAATCTTGCTCTTTAGACTGTACAGTTTTAAGGACCATGCTTTTTTTGGTTAGTTTATAAATCCTATCTTCATTTTTTTCACTTAAAGCTGTTGATATTACCTCCTTGTAATTTTAGTTTTTTTAACCTCCTTGTTGTTAAAAATGTTATTCTTTTCGTCCCACATAAACACTATGTATGACCATATATCCATCCATTACCATTTGTTTAATCCTATTAGGGTTGTAGGGGGGGTTCCCCATGCCTATCCAGGGGAGAATGTTTCGGGCGTTGGGCAGATACACCCAGGACAGTACACCTTGGCAATTTGTTGGTTACACACACACACACACTCACTCACATAGACACACACATTATATAGGGGCAATTTGAATCTAGAAGAAACATACCAGAACACAAGGAGAACATGCAAACTCCATCCAGATTGGGATTCGAACCTGGATCCCCAGCGCTGAGAGGCAAATGTACTGCTAAGCCACCGTGCCGCCCCATTTGACCATATAGTGTTTTTTAATAGACTAGAACAGGGGTATGCTTATTTTCATGAAGATATTTACATTTTGGAGATCCCTAATGTTGAACCCAGTTCTGAATCAGATTATCAACAGGTTTTTATTTTTGCTGCGATGTAAAATCATCCACAACTGCATGGGACATGTTGATGAGCGTCATGGTTCAAGTTCTATTCTCTGTTGGATGAGCGAGCAAAGATTCGGTTGTTGCCCTTTCCACTCTGCATTTGTTTTCTGAATGAGCAACGTTTTAAATGAAGTGCTGAAGACAGATTGCTCTCTTTTTCGCTTGACTTCACCTCAATAGGATGTTTTGTGTGTTCCGGTCTGTGCCTGTGTTTGAAAGCGCCAGTCTGGGATCATTCAGTGAAAGAAGGTTATAACAAATGACGATTTTTAACAAATAAAGGTTTAATGGTCTCCCACCTTTTGACCCTATATTTTTTCAAACCACTCCCCCACCACACCTTCATCACCTGAATACTCTTAACTATTTCTGCCTGCTTTTAATTGGTGTCAGTTGAGATCCAGAACATGAAAGTGCATCTTCACTATATCATTACACAGTTTTAGCTTCTGTCCTCTGAGATGCAAGAGTTGGGTCTGTGTGGGTGTTCCAGAAATGGAGGAGGCCAATGGGGTTAATCAGACCAGTCTGGATTTTTTCTCCTTAGGGAACAGGGCTCTTCTGGGACCCATGGCTCGAACCCTCTCATACCAGTGAAGCTTTTATTATTCACTGGCAGGGATGTCATTTACTATCCTGATTTAAATACCATGTTTGGTATCGAAGATTATCCCCACTACTATATCCCATACATGATTTTACATATTTGTCTGATTGCTTCCTTTGTTTTTTAGAATCTATTCTTTTTTCAAAGGAATTTTGTCTGTGGCAAAGATTTTAAGAAAAAAACTTAAAGCCATAATTGGCATTTGAAGGGCAGCATGTATGTTCGAAAGGTCTTGACCGAGGCAGCTGCTTTTTTGGTATCCCACAGGCATTGAGGCCTCTAAGCAGCACATCTGAGTGCCCCCTTCCCTCCAATTTCTCTTTCTTCCTTTCCACCATCCCAGTGTCTAACCCCCACTCATTCCATAACCATATGGCGACACACCCTAGCTGCTTTTCATGTGGATTTCCACCGCCAATACAGACACAGTCATAGACACAAACATTGCCGAAGCCACCGTGATGGAAGGATTCACCTCCGGGTTTAGACCTTCCACATTTCAGCCCATACACGCTGACCCACCTGGAACCCATCAGGAATCACAAAAATACAGCCCATGCCATACAAGCTTGTCGTGTCGCGTTACAAGGCGCCCGCGACCGCATACAGGAGCTGGCAGTGGTCTCGTTTTAGCTGAGGTCGGCAGAAGCACAGACTAACAGCAGTAGGAAAACAAAGGGCCGTCAGTTCTGTTTAACTTTTCATTCACATTTGAAGAGAGTTGCTGGACCAGTTCCCCCTCATTACTTTAGTAATCTGGATCTGAGAATTATGCTAGCATTTTCTCTGTAACCTTAACCTTACAATGGTCCTTGTTTCAGTCCGGTTCCGAGCTGTCATATCTGGTGCTGCACTCTTTCTGCTCTTGCTCTCTATAAATAGATCTCTGTTAAAAACCATTAGTGCGTAAGATATATAGAGGGCTGGGAACTAAAATTGCCCTCTTTGTTCAAATACACTTACATACTTCAAGTTTGACAATCACTCCTAGTTTTTCCTCTGTCATATTTTTTAGACATTAATCAGAAAACAATGTTTTTTTTTAAGTATACAATGTGCCAAAACTATGCGGTTAGAGTAAAAAAAATGTAAATCCAAAATCTTCTTGTGGTAATGTTAGTTTGCTGTGATTAAGCTCAAATGCTTAAAACTATATAAAAACATATAATCAGGAAAAATAACAGTGATCTCTATTTTTATTTTGCCGACTGTACTTAAACACAGAGAAATCTGTCAGCCACTTTTATCCCATCTTTGCAGTGGCACACACACATATACACACTGTGGTGAGGCGAGCACATGGGTCCAGAGCAGTGGGCAGCCTTGTAGGCAGTGCCCAGGAACTTGCCTTGCCCAAGGGCCTTAGGATACCAAATAACTGGTTCCCAAATAATTGGCGCAGCCCTAATATTTTAGAGAATTAATTGTTTTCAGAAAAATACCCTGGTGTAATTGGTGGCACAGATTTTGGAAATGTCCATTAGATTCCATCCATCCTTTACCTTCCACTTAATGTCATGGGGGGTTCCACATGCCCATCCAGGGGAGAACGCTATTGCTTTGCAAACTACTTACACACACAGACACACTATGGGGCAATTTGTATCAGCCAATTTAGCTTGAATCTATTTTTTTGGACTGTGGGAGGAAACCAGAGAACCTGGAAACTCACACAGACACGGGGAGAACATGGAAACAGATTAAGATATGGACCCCAGCTCTGAAAGGTGGATGTGCCCATTAGGTTCCATAAGATTTCATATTCTTTTATTAATAACTTTTGACTATGATTAGGTTGATTAAATCTATAGAGCTACATGATTTGTAGTTCTGGTGAGTTTTAATCAACCTATAACTCATTTCACCATTTCAATGTTTATTTTAAACAACTGGGAAAATCTCAAACTCTAAAACTCGACCTCAATCCACCTCTTCCGTTGATTTTAATTGCTGTGTACTTGCCATGTGGTAATACTTTAATTTGAGAATTAATTTTCATAAAAAAGGTCAGTGACTCAGCTGTTGAATGGAAATGGAGAACAGAGCCCTTTTCCAGAGGCTTCCCAATCCCTGACTAGGGGAGTTCCAGACGTACTTCATTTCTTATATATTTCCCCTACTTTGGTAGAATACACCTCATGCTCCTCAAGGGTGAACTGGAGTGTAATGACACGAGTTAATCCAGCTTCTATCCTGCAGTGAGACTATGTAAATCCCTCCAGCCCACACCCTGCCATCCTTCCTGCCAAACCTAATGTTTTACTGCACATTCCGTAGATACATTGGAAAAGGCATTGTTTTGATTCGGTCATGCGTCTTGGCTGCAGAAATAGTTTTTTATTTTATTTTATGTCTGGTCTTATTATTTTTATCCTTTCTTGCTTGTTTCCCTCCTTTTTTAAGGACTTTTGTGTTGCTGAGCACTATTTCAGGCAGTAATAAATCAACATTCAATATTTCCCAGGGGAACACACACACACACACACACACACACAAAACAAACAGATGCCAACAACCACTGAAACAAACACAAAACACTATTTAACCATCTTATTGTTAATGTTATGTGAATCATTCCTTCCTTTGTTCATTAATTCTCTTCCATTTAATTCTCTATTAGAGTTGTGAGGGGTTCCTCATGTCCATCCAGGGGAGAACACTTACTTATACAGACACACACAAACACACACTATATGGGGCAATTTTGAGTAAATATTTTGAGTTTTTGGACTGTGGGAGGTATTAACAACTAAGTTTGGATGAAAAAATAACTCAGTGTAGTATAATGCTTCAAATGTATCATATTTTTTAAATTACCTTATTATTTTTTTTATTATTTCCCCATTTAATATGGGCTAAATATTATTTTGGATCATTTCTACTCATCATTATGGGTGTGAGCCATTCCCATGACACATGTGGGAGATGAGAGATGTGGAAAAGTACAGAATAAGTGACTTAAAGTTAAATAACCAGTGAAATATCACATACAGCTAAGAAACATCGGATTTGGTAATGTGTTATGTCTGTAAATCCACTTTCAACTGTAGCTCTTTCAGATTTTCAGGTTTCACAGTGCTGCTAAGATCTTGCCTAACAAACTCGTACCTTGCCAAAATTTGCAGTGCTTGTCTGTTAAATGGTGATTGATGGCGAGTTTGGGGAGTTTTCCCCTGCCACTAATTGTCTCTAATCAGTTCTCACGTGTTTGCGGTCAACTTGGCACCGGCGCTGTCCGAAATGTGGCAGCAGTTCAGCTCGCTGCTTGTCTGTATCTGCATTTATCACTAAGCACTTTCCCTTCTCTCAATGTCCCTCAGCCATCACTCACTTCTCTTAATAGAGGGTTCAGAGCAATACGTAAAACCTTAAGTAGTCCGTGAGCATGACAACAGCATTGCACTTTAAAAAAAGAAAAAGGAATCCAATTAAAGATCATGGAGGTGATGATGCCAATATAGGTGCAAAGCTGAATATTACAGTATATCACAAAGAAATAAGATTATATTCAATATTAAAGATCATATATGTATAATTAATTAAGGCTATAGATTTATTAAATTGTCTGTCATCATTTTTGTGTAAATTATATACAATATATATCACTGGTGCAATCGAGATTCACTAGATTACTTTATATTTTATAGCGTATACAGTATAAATGTAATTATATACACATTCTGTAACTCATGTAGTTTATTTACTTTGCATATTGCAGCTTTAAATGTTTTAACCTTTGCAGTTCTACACAAACTGTGGCTCTTGTGTAAAAGTCAATTATTTTTAAAAGCCTAGGCTCCTCATAACCTGATTTTAAATATTTGGGAGGAAGGGAGGGGTGCCAGCCCTTCCATAGCAACCACACGCCTTTCTTGATAGCACAGGCATTACCTTGGAAACCTGCCCAGTGGGGGTCACGGTGGTCAAGTCTAACCAAATCCCCCATCCCGTCTATCAGGTCGCGATGCACCCTTTAATTGAGATATGTGTGTGTGCTTACGATCAATGCTTACGGTGAGGCAGCACTGTGTTAGTGGAGAAGTGAGGATTTGAAGGACAGCTGTGTGTATTTAGAACCCAAGAAGATAAACGGACACGGTCATGCCTCTAAAAGGGATCCGATTCTGGGGTTGCAGAAAGAGGACCAGCCCTTACTTGGGTATAAGCTTTTCATTTATGTGTGTGTGTGTGTGTGTGTGTGTGTGTGTGTGTGTGTGTGTGTGTGTGTGTGTGTGTGTGTGTGTGTTAAGTGTGCTCAGGGGGCACGTGCATGCACCCTTGTTTAAAGACTTTAGGTAATGGTCTACTGCTCCACAAGAATGTGTTATTATAGTAAATTGTATTGACACTGCAAAGTGAGGGTCTTGTTACAGAGCATTTAAAGTCTTTCGTCGCCCAATTATTTCCCAATCAAGACATTTTTCAGTGCACATGTTTAGGTGGGTGTGATATCAATAATATATTCAGCCTATTTAATAAAAACAACAATTATACAGACTTTTTATGTAACTAGTTTTCCACTGTGCTCTGTTATTAACCACAATTTAGCAGGAGATGCTCTCATTTTACGGAATGATTCCGAATACAAGACTTTACACTACTTACCTGAAAGACATTGTTACGTGCTGCCATAGTCTTGACATAACGATTTAATGCTTAATTTAATTTGTTATTTTTCATTTATGAAGAATCTTGATTTACCAATTCTTCTGATTTAAGAACCGAAGTGATAGATTAATATATTTGTTTCTGTTTTTAACCTCTATTAGACCATCGTTGCCATTTTAAATAGGATTAGGATTAGATATTGATCTGCTGAAGTGTGAAGTGTACAACTTTGTAATACATGGATCAGTGGATAGGTTTTTTTTAATTGAATACCAAACCCGGGTGACGGTGGCTTAGTGGTGAGCAGGTTTGCCTCTCAGGACCGAGGTAGTCCAGTTCGAATCCTATTCTTGCTTCCTGTGTCCGTGTGGCTCCAAAAAACAGGAATTCAAGGTAAATTGATTAATTTATTAATTATCTTCTGCTTAATCCTCTCCTAGGGTCTCAGGGGAGAACTTTTCAAGCACTGGTCAGATACACCCTCACTCACAAACACACACTCTATATGGGGCAATTTAGAACATTCAATTTACTTCGCCACCATGCTGCCCTCAAGGCAAATTGAATGCTCTAAATTGCCCTATGTGTTTGTGTGCCCAGTAATGGATTAGCACTCTGTCCTGGGTGCATCTACCCAGTGCCTGAAAGGTTCTCCCCTGGATGGGCATAGGGAACACCCCCCCCCCCCCTCCCCGTGACCCTAGTAGAGGATTACTTGGAAGATAATGAGTGAATGAATTATTCCTAAAGCCTTTTCTGTAGTAGGTTTTATTTGTCACAGTTGCTTTAAAGGCTTTTAATTATTTAGTGGCTTGATGAGAACGGCATTTTAACATTTATTCTATTGTATGTTTTATTACAATGTGGCAGCTCTAATGTGTAAATCAGCAAATCTTTAAAATGTTTGTTAAATTAATCTTTCTCTTTCTTTTTTTGTCTTTAATTATGTGATGGACCTGCACATCATCTTCACTATCAACTCTTCACTTAATTATCTCTGTGTAGGTAAGTGTTTTTTTATTTGTAGACTGTCAAAGTCATTTTATTTTCATAGCCTTTTGTTCTCTGTTAACAGTAAGCCCTCAATGAGCTGGTGGTCTATTATAAATGCATGCGATTGACCTATGTAAAGCTTTTGTAAACCTTTTGATTGATCTTGATTTTAATGGTCATTGGGTTCATGTTTAAGTGCAAATCAGAGAGATCTAGACTCTGAACTGGAATCTGATTGCAGTCATGGTGTTTAGATTTCAGGGTTTGGTAACTGGTGTTTGCTCAGGTATGTAATTCTATTCTTTGACCAAACAGATGAAATAGAAGGAGTCAGCATGTGGTCGAGTAGAGAATCGACTCTGTTGGTACCCAGTCCCTGCATGCACTTGTAGAGGTTTGTTTAGATCCCCTGATCCATTCCAGATGATTTATATGATTTGCATTGATTAATTATTTATCGGCGGCACGGTGGCTTAGTGGTTAGCACGTTCGCCTCTCAGCACTAAGGATTCCCGGTTCGAATCCCCATCTGGGTGGAGTTTCCATGTTCTCCCCGTGTCCTTGTGGGTTTCCTCCGGGTTCCGGTTTCCTCCCACAGTCCAAAAACATGGGTCAAGTCAATTGAGTTCTCCAAATTGCCCCATGTAGAGTGTGTGTGTGTGTGTAAGTGAGTGTGTACCCAGCGATATGTTGGCGCCCTGTCCTGGGTGTGTCTGCCCAGCGCCCGAAACTTTCTCCCCTGGATTTGCATGGGGAACCCCACCGCGACCCTAATAGAGAATAAAGTGGAAGATAATGAATGAATGAATGAATGGTTATTTATCACATCTACGAAACTTGTTCTAAAAACAAAGGAACAAGTGGCAGGAGGTCCCAGCAATATGGCTGTAACACCTTTACACGCAGCAAAAATATAAACTGCAATGTACAATTACAGGTTTATATGTAACTTTATATGTTAAATGTATTTAACCTTTATATGTTTTCCCATGGATGGGCATGGGGAACGCCCTCACAACCCTAATCCCCTGTATAGGTTTAAACGACAGATTCTCATGTGCTCTCAACTTCCTTTACCCTGTTCATGACTTTACAAGACTTCAATCATATCCCAAAAGACCACACACACACACACATTACATTTTGTCATTGTCTAGCAGAGAACATCATTAACCCAATCATCATCAACTTAATCTGGTTTTAATACCCACATTTTTGCCACTGTTCTTTTTGTTTTCCATTGTTTTTATAGCAAGTGCTTCAGGAAGAGATTTTGCACCCACTTGCAACCCTATCTTTAAGGGGATTTCCATTAACTTGTATATTCATGTAGCTATTTAATGCTATGCTGCATCCCTCAACCTCAAACCCTTTGTTGGCCAATAAGAGTTTTTAATGTTTTAATACATTTATAAAGAATACAAATCAGAAATTACATTTTTAAAATCATAGCGGTGAACATGTATTTTAAATTTTTAAGTTTTTACATGGACAACACACACACACACACACACTTAAACCCACCTATAAAGCAGAAAATCATATTATAAAATCATCAAAGTCACATAATTGCCTTTGCTTCTGGGCTAAATGTGTTGTTCTCCGTGTCCCATAAAGCAAACAGGCATAAAGAGATTAGTGTTGTTATTGGAAAGAGACAAACACACAGATAGTAAATGGTGGTTTTTGTTACATACATTTCATGGTATAGATTTCACTTCATTGCTTAAACAAAGAGACCATTTAAACGAGATGTGGGAACACACTAGTAGAGTTGGTACTAAAAATGGACAGGCTTTTGAGAGCTTTACGATGTACTTGGGGAATATTCAGAGATCATGACTGGCCTCAAGCTAAATTGACATGTTTTATGTGTTTTGTCTGATGTGAAATCTCATGCAAAGATGGACATTTTTTCGTTATCCCAGCGGGAGAGCTGGCACGCTAGAATTTTTGTTGATACTTGTAGCTTGGTGTAAGTAGGAACACCTTTACATTTCAATGTTTCTTATTTCAAATTATTCTTTCATTCTTTTAATTATTTAGTTAGTCATTACTAAAGCCCTATGTGTGAAATGCACAACTTATTACAATCATAACAGTACAAACAATAACATTGAATCCATCCATCCATCCATTATCTTCCGCTTCATCCTACATCAGGGTCGCAGGGGGGTTCCCCATGCACATCCAGGGGAGAACGTTTCGGGCGCTGGGCAGATACACCCAGGACAGCAATTTGGAGAACTCAATTGACTTGATCCATGTTTTTGTCTGTGGGAGGAAACTGGAGAACCCGGAGGAAACCCACGCGGACACAGGGAGAACATGGAACCTCCACCCAGATGGGGATTCGAACCGGGAATCCCTAGCGCTGAGAGGCAAACGTGCTAACCACTAAGCCACCGTGCCGCCTAACATTGAGTCATTTAAAGTAAATAGTGGAAAAGTGTGGGCTTAAGTGGTTCTGCAGTGTAAATAAGGTAGAAAATGACTATGGAAGACCACGCTTGCTGCTCTGCAAACAGTTAGGTGCATCTGATGGGTTGAATCAGTGTAAATTTTTTCGTTTTCCATATTTACTGACCGGATAGAGTTTTAGTCCTGGGGCAGGGAAAGGGAAGCTGGAGTGTGGATGCTCTATGTGAATTCCTGAGCTCCGCGAACAGAGGATTCCATGACTGTATTTGATGGAACAATGTGTGGGAGCTCTGACCACTCCTTGGACAGTAATCCGAGACTGCTTTCACACATATACAATAGATAATGTGGAGAGCATCAGGTTCGGGACTTTTTTTCACGGCCTTTGCACTTATGTATCATGCATTATTTCGCACCCAGGGACATATGCTAAAGATCCGACAAGATAAGATTTATAATAACTGATTTGCAGGACATTTGCATCAGACATGCATCTCCTCCCCCTAATGTCTGAGGGTACAGGGTGCATTGTATAGCTCGAGAGGCAGCACTAAACAGTTTCATGCTGCTTAAATGAATCACTTTTACACCAATAGAAGGCTGAAAACCTTCCCACTGATGCCTTTCAGTTACTTTATAAGCCTTAAATGGGACTGATCCAATATAAAGCTGTAAGTTTGAAAAGTCTTACAATGATTAGAATCTGTTAAGCAACTGCAAAGCACAGCTGGCTACATGCCTGTACATGTGCCTGGACTCTTACCACTCAGCATTTTTGGCGTATTTGTGCAGGTTTTGTGTGTGCATGTGCTGTGCATCATGTAACAAACACTTTGCAGCTGTAGCAGGCCGAATGCTGGCCATGTGTCAGCCATCTCATTGTCACGGTAACAGACACACGCTATGCATCTGGCCGATCAGCATAACACGAGCCAGACACGTTGCCCTGACCTCCTACTCATCCCCCAAGCCTTCTTTTATTTATTGTTTTTACTGCAGTACTAGTAGTTCCCTTTTATATTCCACTTAAATCAGGCTGTAATTGTCCTGCAGAGACTGGAGGTGTAGGAGACACAGACAGAAAGAACATCTATCAGGCTGTATTCAGGCTGTATGGCTGTATTCCCACTGTAGTGTTTATTTTTCAGAAAAATAGCGGGACCCCCACGATCATCTTGCTGTTAGGCTGTAGGTCTATCTGCAGCATCACTGTTCTGCCCTTAAGAGTATAAATATTCCTACTTACATTAATTTTTTGCTGATATCCAAGACCATTACTGTTAACATTAAATCTTTTTTATTATTTTATAATTGTATTATTATATTCAAGTTGGCGGCACGGTGGCTTAGTGGTTAGCACGTTCGCCTCTCAGCACTAGGGATTCCCGGTTCGAATCCCCATCTGGGTGGAGTTTCCATGTTCTCCCCGTGTCTGCGTGGGTTTCCTCCGGGTTCTCCGGTTTCCTCCCACAGTCCAAAAACATGGATCAAGTCAATTGAGTTCTCCAAATTGCCCCATATAGAGTGTCTGTGTGAGTGAGTGTGTGCCCAGCGATGGATTGGCGCCCTGTCCTGGGTCTATCTGCCCAGCGCCCGAGACGTTCTCCCCTGGATGGGCATGGGGAACCCCACCGCGACCATAATAGAGGATAAAGCGGGAGATAATGAATGACTGAATGAATATATTCAAGTTAAATCATGGCGGCACGGTGGCTTAGTGGTTAGCACGTTCGCCTCTCAGCACTAGGGATTCCCGGTTCGAAATCCCATCTGGGTGGAGTTTCCATGTTCTCCCCGTGTCCGTGTGGGTTTCCTCCGGTTTCCTCCCACAGTCCAAAAACATGGATCAAGTCAATTGAGTTCTCCAAATTGACCCATATAGAGTGTGTGTGTGTGAGTGTGTGCCCAGCGATAGGTTGGTGCCCTGTCCTGGGTGTATCTGCCCAGCTCCCAAAACGTTCTCCCCTGGATGGGCATGGGGAACCCCACCGTGACCCTAATAGAGGATAAAGCGGAAGATAATGAATGAATGAAAAAGTTAAATCATTAACATTTTGTTTTAAAACCAATGTAAACATAATTTTAATTTTAATGAATCAAAAATGTTTTAATGTTAATTAAATTATGATTGATAATAGTTTATGTAGTTATAATTATTAATATAGCATAGGCATTTTGACAGAATAGCTTTTTATAGTCAATTAGATTTAAATAGCTTAATTGTTTCCTACCGAACTTTAAGAACTTTATTTTTTTTTTTTTTTTTTTTTTTTCCTTGGCAATGGCTGAGTTCTGGAATTTGTACATATGATGAGACTTTTTACAGGTCAATTAAATTTAAAGCAGAGTTGTAAAAAAAAAAGTTACATTTTATGACATTCAAAACATTTTTATTGTACTTATTTCTAGATTGGGCGGCACAGTGGCTTAGTGGTTAGCATGTTCGCCTCTCAGCACTAGGGATTCCCGGTTCGAATCCCCATCTGGTGGAGTTTCCATGTTCTCCCCATGTCCACGTGGGTTTCCTCCGGGTTCTCCGGTTTCCTCCCATAGTCCAAAAACATGGATTAAGTTCTCCAAAAATTGCCCCATGTAGAGTGTGTTTGTGTGAGTGTGTGCCCAGCGATAGGTTGGCGCCCTGTACTGGGTGTATCTGCCCAGCGCCTGAGACGTTCTCCCCTGGATGGGCATGGGGAACCCCACAGCGACCCTAATATAGTATAAAAGTGGAAGATAATGAATGAATGAATTAATATTTCTAGATTTTTTTTTTTTTACTTCTAGAGCAGAAATATACACAGATGATTTAAATGTATACAGCTTGAGCACATTTTAGTGTATTATCAGAAGTAATATGTTAAAGTAGTGAAACTTGCTTAATTTATTTTTCCTCAGAACGTTATCTTTTTTCGTTTTAGTTAGTACACATCAGTTATGGAAAACAAAGTACATTGAATTGGTCTGCCTGTGTGTGGTATCCAGCCGGGCCCCTTAACCGTTGGGATTTAGGCAGGATGCCAGAAGTGCTGGCGACAGAGAAGCAGACAATGCGAGAGGAGCCCTGCCTGTTTCATTCGCCTCCTGATTAGGACTTTTTTTTTTTTTTTTTTCACAAAAGACTTCTTAGGGTGGCCAGATTTATTAATATGCTAATCCAGCGGCATGACCACTATGTGAACACCAGCTAAAATATTTAATATGAGTATATGTGTGTGTGTGTGTATATATATATATATATATATATATATATATATATATATATATATATATATATATATATATATATATATATATACACACAATCTTCCACTAATCTGTTTTCAAAAATCAGGAGGATACTAAAAAATTATAAGCAGGTATAACGATTGTAGTGCATTAAAACAGACTTTTTTTCTGAAAGGTCTAACTAGTTATAATTCACTTAGACAAAATGACAGAGTAAGAGGACTATGATTGCAGTGATTACATCCTGCAGTGGCACATCTATCATTCAACCTATACATGTATATTAAGTTCAAATTAAGCATTTAAAAGATTACTCGTTAATATAACAGTGAGCCATTTATTTAAGATCAAAGACTTTTCAAACTCAATGATTATAGCCAGATATTGTGCACTTAAAATAAAAAGAACATAAATTCGCACTCTGAGAGTTTTCATGTTTTTCCAGTGTCTGTGTAGGATTTCTCCAAGTTCTCTAGTTTCCTCCCACAGTCCAAAGACATGGATTCAAGGTGAATTGGCTTTAATTTGACCCTATCTTAATTGCCCCTATATTGTGTATATGTGTGTTTGTGCGAGTGCCCAAAAATTCCCCTTTGGATGGTCATAGGTAACCTTCCCCCCACGACCCTAGAATAATATATAAGTGGTCAAGAAAATAACATGTGAGAAATAAATAGAATAAAATTTAATACATTAAGGAAGCTATGGATAAATAAGCCTAATAGATTACCATATAACATCAGCGTTATCATTTTAATTATTTCCAGGCATCTCACAAACTGCTCCGCACAGGTACTACCAGTGCTGTTTAAATGAATGCACAATGTTTTAACACTTTGTTGGTCTGCACTACTCTAGTTATGAATGAATTCTAGCTAATTATATTAGAGTATCTTAATAGTCATTTTAGAATATTGAAAATACAGTAATAATATGTGAAATGAAATCATCTGCAGTGTCAGTTGTTCCACCTTTTCTTCAGTGTTTGTATATGAGATTGTGAGAACTTTGCTGTCTTGCTGTCATTCCGTAGTGGTGAGCTCACGCCGATGAACCACATTCTTGCTGGAAGGAAACGGTGCTGGGTGCTTCCTAAACGTAGACATATCGTCAGCACAGCTCAACACTCAGTAAACATCTGAATCCTGTCCATGTTCCTTATCAGTGAGCTGGAGTGAGAACTGTTCCCATGGGAGGTTTCTGACAGGTGTTCTAAACACCTCCAGGATTTTCAATTGTTCTGTTATTTACGGTGTGTCTTTTTGTTACTGAGACAGAAGTTGTAATGTGTATAAACGGACCCGATACTGTCATTCAAATGGCCAACATGTGCAGGTTTACGATTATAGTACTATAGATCCTTAAAATAAATATAGATAGCACAGGCACAACAATATAATCGTACATTAAATTAAATAATATTAAAGTGATATATTTTGTGTACTGTATGTTGCTGACTGATTTAAATTTTTGTAATTGCTTTGGGATTTTTCTTTTACATTCAAGTATTGGGACCAAAAACCAGTACCTATACCTGTTTTATAGACAGCTGTATGCTTCCCAGCAATTAGGAGGTTAAGGGAAAGTGACCCAGTGCACTACCATCAATCGTAACACCTGATTATTGCCACCTAACATGAAGGGAGGGTGTGGTAGCTCTGTGGTTATGGTATTATGCCATCAATCTAAAGGTTGTAGGTTCAAATCACAGGTCCCCTGAAGTTACAAAGATGGGTCCTCGAGCCTCATTGCTCCAGGTATGACCTACCCAGTGTTGTGACCCCAACCACAGTTTGGATATGTTGGATAGTTTGGCTAAATGACCAAATGTATGTAATGTAATGTAAATGTAACAGAGAAGAAGAAAAAAATAAATTAGAAGCAGATCATAAAACTCAAAAGCTTATATAATCACTTTTTTGGTCAGGTGGTGTCTTCTTTTTCTCTTTAACATGCAGTCAACAGAACTTGTTAGAATGTATTCTACAAAGTGAAAACCTGGAAAACACTGGCCTTACAAAACATTAAATGCAGAACACTATTAGACTACACAAAGAATTGTGGGGTGGAGTGTTTGTTCAGCTGAATATGTATTGTCAAAAATATGGTTTACAGAGAAACTTGTCCAGCAAGATGCTTTTTAAAAGCCTAATTAAAAGATTGTTGCATTGAACTTAACAAACTTGATCAGCTGTCAGGTTGATGAAATGTGTGAGTTCATCATAGTTTCTGCTAATGAGTAATATGTAATGTGTGATAATCTGCACGTGTGTGTGTGTGTGTGTGTGTGTGTGTGTGTGTGTGTGTGTGTGTGTGTGTGTGTGTGTGTGGACATAAAGAGACACTGAGAAAAATCAGGAATGTATGGAATTTAGTTTGAACTAATATTATCCCTTTCGCTCTATCCATCATCACTAACCTCTAACCTCTCAGCAGAAAACTAAGAGATTACACTGAGGTTATTACACTCCAGCCTCTTATTGGCAGAAAGAGGGATGGGAGGTCGCGAAATGTGAAATTAAGTAGGGCAGATGGTCGAAGTACAAGTTACTCACTAGTGCAGGAACAAGTTTTTAAATTATTCCCACTCTGTGTCAGTAGTCATTGTACTGAATTCCTGGGAAACAAGTGGAGAGAATAGAGAGACCAGTCCGCAGGAAGGGGAAGAAGTGTCAACAGGATTTCCCGAGGAACAGTTGAACCCATGACTGTTATCCTACTTTTATGATACACACACAAACTAAGGCATTTATATAATACATAGGATCAAAAGTATACTGTGTGGTCTTGCTTTTTTGATATACTTCCAACTTAATACTAAGACATCAACTCATATTAAAATTGAGTCTTTACATTAACCCCTCTTCCTAATATTTTATAGTACAAATACTGAAATTAAATAAATTTATTAATCAAACCAAATAATCGTATACATTTTAGGTATTCAAATAATAGTTTTGTGTATTTTTTAATATTTTTTTCATCATGGTAATGTGTTTCTCCCCATCCAGGGGAGAACGTTTCGGTCTCTGGGCAGATACACCCAGGACAGGGTGCCAGTCTATCACTGCGCATACTTACTCACCCAGATACACACTATATGGGGCACTTAAAAGCATTCAATTTGACTTTGAATCCATGTTTTTGGACTGTGGGAGGAAATCGTTACAGGTTGCAGTTTCTGATGTATTGGCATACTGTCAGTCATATTTAAACAGACTGACATTTCTCTTACGAAGTTTAGTACAAAGAGATGAACCAATGCTCATCCTTCCATGCAAACACTAAGCCCATTGTGGATGCTTCTTTTATACTCAATCTTGATGACCTCACCTATAGAACTACTACTGGAACGTTCCAGAACATTGTTACTATAATCCTTTCAGGTTTTGACCTCTGTTTAATCTTTTTTCAGATGCTTTGCAGGTGTGTGTTATATTTCACAAATAAATTCCAGTTAAAGTTCATTTTATTCATATCGTCTGGTAAAAAAAATGGATTTAAGTAGTTACCACATGACAGACTGGAGTTTTTAAAAAACTTTTAGTGAGTGTCCTAACTTCATTCTTACCTTAATACTAAAAATGGAGTATGTATGTTTGGCCCAGCACCTTTATATAAATCTAAAATTAAATATGTTATAAAAGTAGTGACACATCTCATATTATCCAACTCGCCCTAAATAACACATCATACATTATTCATTTTGGTTTCTATCAACTCAACAACAACAACAACCAGAAAGTTAATAGATATATAAATTCCTTTTGTTTATATTGTCTAGGTTTTATTCATATTGCTGGTGTGTTAATAACAGAGGAAGTTTTGGTAACACTTCACCTAAATCCGGTTTTCATAATGCATATATAAACTATTCATAATGCTTTATAATACTTTTTATAAGCCTTTGTTAATGTCCATAGATGTACTTTGTTATAAGAACATTCCATAAGGCGTTATAAATTATATATTTTATCTGTTCGACATTTTGTTATAGAGACCAGTGACATAAAGCCTTATAACGCTTGTGTTTTTCCTGAAAATGACTTTATAAGTGCTCATAATATTTAAAAAGGCTTTTAAGCTCTCTTTACAGACATAAAGTGTCGACACGAATTACCTTGTTGAAAGAGACTGCATACATAGTAGTACATAATGACTTATAAAAGCTTATAAATGCTCTTTACAGACTTTATGTAAAGTGTAATCATCTTGTTTTTAGTAAGAATTTCTAAACATCCTAAGGACAAATTGTTATAACAGTGTATGACTATGATTATTAATATCTATGTACATTAACAAAGGCTTATGACAAATGTTATAAAGCTTTACAAATGCACTTATAATGCATTATAAATACTGGATTCATAGAAAATGTAACCGATGTTTTTTAAATTTTGCTTTTTTGTTCACAATATTAATAAGGCTGTGTGTGCATGTGCATGTGCATGTGTGTGTGTGTGTGTGTGTGTGTGTGTGTGTGTGTGTGTGTGTGTCATGAGCAGACATTAGGGAGTAAACACCGCTGAGAGGGCTTACATGCTTTAGGGCTGAGTGCACCTGAAGCCGGCGAACAGGTTTTAAATGCCTCGGTTTGTTTTCACTCTCGCACCATGCAGACAGTCACGGGGGTGAGCGTCAGCCCGCTACAGGCATCCGGAGAAGATTTATCTTACCTACCCACACAATGCCACGGTTCAGGGGTCAATACCGCGCTTGACTTCAGATTAGTCTGTCCTTTAGGTCACTTTTCAAAAACAGGACATCTCTTGTATTTGTTCCAAGTCAGAAAACTCAAAGCTAATCTTTTATGTAGAGTGACCGAGATGAAAGCTGTGGCTGAAAGGAATTTTTAGTTAATAATTGCTAATGGCAATGGGTGTTGGTTCTGTTTAGGCCTGGCCCTTGATTTAATTAGATGATCATTGTGTGACACAATGGACTAAATCAAAAATACAAAATACAAAAATACAGTCAAAATACAACTATGGTGTAATTATAAAAATTTCAGGCTTTTTCCTGATTACTATAACTTTATTCTGCAAGGGTTGCAGTGTAATCAGTCATGCGTTTCAACCGTCTCCTCGCTGCTTGTGTTCGTTTAGGTGGTATAATCTGAAGCTCTTCTGCCCCCTAGTGGTTATTCGGTGTGACGTGATGAGAGTATTTAAAACTGCATGTACTGTATATACATGGCCGTTGTGGACACCTCGTATTACAGAACTATCATCATTAAATCCCCTCTCTGATCCCTGTTCTAAAAAAATTTCACACAAATATAGAATGGGCGGCACGGGGGTGTAGCAGTTACCACGACCGCCTCTTGACACTGGCAATCCAGGTACAAAATCGATATGTATTTATTTGATAAAATACTAATTTTTATAAGTGGCAGCATTAACATTACCGTAGAAGGTTAACGGCACTGGGGATCCAGTTTCGAATCCTGATCTCGGAGTTTTCATGTTCTTCCTGTTCCCTGGTGTCCACCAACAGTGCAAAAAACATGAATTCAAGGTGAATTGGCTGCTCTAAATCACCCCTATGTAAATTTCTCCTATATATTGTCTGTGTGAGTGAGTGTGTGCTCAGCAATGGAATGGCACCCTGACATGGGTGTAACTACCCAGCACCCCGAATGTTCTCTCTTGGATGGGCATGAGAAACACATTTCCCACCCATCCCCCTAACACTAGTATAGGATTAAACAGAAGATAATGATTAGATTAGAAAAATTAAATATCTTTAAATATCTAGGCCTGTTTACTGAAAAAAATTGAAGATGAAGATGCTGATTAATGGCATATTCGAAAAAGTGTGCACTCTGAGCACCAGGATTTTATCATTTTTGGGTCACATACCATCATGAAATCCTACCTGGGCCATTTATAACAATGACTAGGCTTAAGGCAAACCCTGTTAAACCATGAAGTCTTAGTTTCTTTGTTTTTACTAAACATTCTATGTATTCAGAGGTAATGTGCTAAACCCCTGCAGCTATATACTGTTTTGTTAATGCATTGGGAGATTTGTATGGCATAGACTGAAGGAACTTAGTTGGTGCCAGTTGGACTAGTTTGAGTATTTCTATACCTGCTCATCTCTCATCTCTCTTAACTCTACAGAGAATTGTCTAATAAGATAAAAGGTCATCAGATCTGAAGAGGGAAACAACTTGATAATAGATGTTAATAATGTACCTCACTCATGTGCTTAATATTGCCAAATTCCCACCACCTGACCTAACACCACCACCATGATGTTTTAAATACATCATAATTCTAATTCGGTTATTATATTCTATAACAGACTAGTTTCTCTACAATGACCTGGCTGTGTTCAGAATGGCATACTTTATATTGTGCAAATGCAGTATAGATGAAAGGTGTCACAAAGGTCTACCTCGGGCTGAAGCGGTGGCGCATAGGGAGCGCAGACCGCCGCGTTTACACGCGCTGAAGGGAGCCAAGCAGGTAGCAGATAACGGGTTTATTAAAGGTGCAGTGCACCACAAAACATGAGGTACGAAAAAGACTAAAGTGACATCAAACACAAACGACCAGCACCGAAGACAAGAAACAATGGACATAAATACAAAAAGACACCCGATCACGTGCACAAGACAAACCAATTACAGAAAGGAGTTAATTAACTAAACTAATGAACACTGAACGTTAATTAACTCAAACAAACGGGACGAAACACAAAACAGGTGACAGGTGCCCTAGGCACCTGTTACAAAAGGTAAAAAAAGAAGGAAAAAAAAGTATTTTGCAATTTTTTATCTATTTATTCATGAATATGTGCAGGTTAGATCCTCAGGTAACGTTCCACTTCATTCTAAAATAGTGTCATGGATTAATGTTATGGTTCTGCGCAGTTGAATTGAGTTTATTCCCTATTGACTAGTGACGATTATAAAATGGGTAATTCCGGTCCTTAAATTATTAATTATTTACAATAACACACACCTCTAACTGCTTCACATTCGTATCAATGCATGAAATAGAATACATGGCTACTAGATGGCATTATTTGATTGTTAGAGAAACCAGAATCCTGTTACTCTCAGTCCGAGTTCACTCCAAAAACTGGACTAGATTAAGTTGCAGAACACAAGATTATTACAACAATAAATGCATTTAAAAATTAAACCTAGTTTTTTACCAATTGAGTTTGACCCCCCTGCTCTAGATCGTTGTTTGATCTGCGTTTGGACCAGCGTTTGGTCTAGATAATGATGAAAACCAGATTAGCTAACACATGAAATATTTCAAAAAAACACTTACTGACCCAGAGAATGAGGTGATTCATCGACTTTTAAAAGCAAGACTGTCTCTAGAGTTTTATTGTCCTTGGTGAACCACACACACGCAGGAGGCCCTAGAGCCAGACTAATTGTGGCCAGTCTATAAACCCAGTTTAGCGCTTGTTTTGGACAAAGTGACACGTTGGGATTTCAGGCTGGGAGTTGTACGTTTGAATGTACATTTAAATCATGGTGTGGTGAAGACCTGAAACTGTAGGAAAAAGGCATCAGCTTCTAAGTGTGATAAGTGAGATTAAGCTTATCCTCATTTAAATTGTTATTTACCTGCACGAGATTAACGTGGACATGAAGTTTAATTATAACACCGCCTGACATTACTTGACATTACTGGTTGTTCATAATATAAATAGAAAAATTGTCAGTTTTACTCTTGTTATTTTGCATTATATACAAGAAACTAAATTATACACTTTCATTAAAAATTGGGCTAAACATGTTCGCAAATAGATATAATTGTGGCAAAAACATTTCTTGTTAATCTCAAACTTTTTTCATTCTGTGTTTGCATTCTACATTTGGGGCACTGGACAGTTACACAGAACAGGACACACACAAACATATACTATATTAGAGCAATTGAGCATCCAGTTGACCTTGAATCCATGTTTTTGGATCGTGGGAGAAAACCAGAGAACCCAGAAGAAACCCATGCGGACACGGGGAGAACATGAAAATCACCCAGATCTGGATTCGATCCTGGATTGAACCATGCCGCCCTCTGCTGGTATTTTAATGCAAGTTATTATTAAATTACAGCAGGTTTTATCAAAGTTGCAAAGGTTTTGCTACCTTGTGGTAAGTAAGGCAGGGTGGGGGTCAAATAACCAGGTTTATTCCAGGTGTACAACCTACATCCGTTTTGTGTAGAGTTTGCATGTTCTCTCTGTGTCTGCATTGGCTTTATTTCTTGAATCTGCTTCCATTTACAAAAATACACCCGTAGGGGATTGACACGCTAAAATGCTTCATAGAATTAAATAAATGAGAAATGAGATCTCTCTGTGGGTAACCGCAGCCAGTCCTGAACCATGATGAAAGAGTGTACATTTACCAGGAGGTAGCGCTACTATTTAAAAAAGACAAAATAATACAAGGGTGTGGTGCATTGGTTTGTTATTGAATGAAAAGAGTAAGTAATATGTTAAGTCTAACAGAAGGTGGCAGTAATAGACCAAACAACTTTACAGACTTCCATTAATAACTACGCTGACATGTTTTTGGTGAAACCCCATGTAGGTGGTGGGATAAACATTCAAACTTCTTTAAGAAATAACCTTGTCCACTACCCAGAATTCAAACCCTGGTCCTTCTTGCTGTGAGGGGGTGGTGCAAACCACAGCGTCAGCATGCCGTCTTAATTTGCATGTTATCTATCTGCATTATGCTCCATGTGCTTAACGTGTGCATCAACGATCTTCTCATCATAACATCTCTCCACCCCTGACTTCAGCCTGGTGGTGAGCAGGTGGCTGCTAATGCTGTAGTGCTTGGGAATGCACGCCAACTAGATCTGCACTCGCATGCTTGACCTAGGGATGAGCTGAGAGCTGAGATCCAAGAACCGTGAGACCAGCTGGAATTGAGACAGGAATAGAGAACAAGATGAATTGAACTTGAGTGTATGCACTGCTGATTGGGGAGTATTTACAGATCATTAGATGTGAAGGCCAGCCTTTTTGCAGCTAAGGAGCCAGAGGTCAGAGGTCAGGTTGAGTGGTTTGCCTGGCCTGTGTGGGAGCGGAGAAAGCAGTGATGATAACATTGATGGTTTTTAACACGCTCACTCTGCTTGTTTGATAATTTAACACTCTTATCAATTCAAGACCCCCTTCCACTTTCCCTACCGGGCATGCTCACTCATGTACATCATTAACTGTGTTAATTGGATAAGGGATGCTTCAATTGATGCCTGCTTGTTTCATTTCAATTAGATTGTTCAGTCTGTGTATATAATATATATATATATATATATATATATATATATATATATATATATATATATATATATATATATATATATATATATATATATATATATATATATATATATAGACACATTCACGTTACAGTTGCTATCGTCTACATTTTCCCCAGTATAGTGTGTGTGAGTGTGTCTTGCGATGGGTCAGCGCTTTCTCCTGGGTTTATACATGCCCAGCACCCTAAACGTTCTCATGGAAGCATGGGGTACCCCATCCCGACCCTAGTAGAGGATTAAGCTGAAGATAATGAATGCATGAATTCTTAATGTCATGCAGTTTAAAAATGTGCTTTATAGAATCCTGCTAATCAACCCAAGCATTTGTTGTTTACTCGTATTGCTATATGTAGAAAGTTTGTGTGCACACCTTTCACCTCACTTTCCTAGTTTAAAACCTCTCACACATGCAAAACCACATGTGCACATAAATCTGACTTGTAAAATGTGTGGGGCGGGGGAAAGGTTGGTCTTAACATCACTCATTTAAACTGCTTTCTGTACCCCCTACTTTAAAAACCTTCATTAAACCTGGTGCAGCAGTTACCAGTAAAAAACCTTCACATATTCACATATTTTCATGGAAAGTCTAAATATAGTATGTGTGTGTGTGTGTGTGTGTGTATATATATATATATATACATATATATATATATATATATATATATATATATATATATATATATATATATATATATATATATATATATATATATATATATATATATATATACACACACACACAGTTAACAGTATAGGGAAGTATGACATCACACCTACATCCTTTTTTTTTCATGCTTTCATGTAGTTAGCATGTTTGCCTTTCAGTGATCTAGGTTGAGTTTTCATGTTCTCCCTGTGTCCGCATGGGTTTCCTCCGGGTTCTCCTAGTTCCTCCCACAGACCAAAAACGTGGATTTAAGGTATATTTAATGCTCCTAATAGCCCCCTATTGTGTGTGTATGTGTGAATGTGTGCCCAGCGATAGATTGGTTCCCTGTCCTGCGTTCTCCCCTGGATGGGCATGGGGGAACCAGGGAACCCCCCCCCAGCCACCCTAGCAGAGGATTAAGCATAAGATAATGATATTAATGTTTAATTCGCCTTCAATCCTTTCCACAAAGGTTCATGATGCAGGTTGGAATTTATTTCCCTTTTTTGTTAAAAAGAGCAGAAATTCTGAAACCGCCAATCGGCATTCTGGTTCACCCTAAAAGTGTTTATTTGGCTAGACATCAGAACTGTAGTAGACACAGATGTTGCTTTCATTACCAAGATGGATGGCTATGTTCACCTTTCATGAGAAAGAGGGAGAGGGCAAAACAGACCATGGCATTATTAATAATTTCATTCCTACTGGGTTTTTTTGTGAATTAATCTTTATTATACATAAACAGAACCAGCAGCTCTCTCTTATAATACCACCTGGTTAGTGTCCTTTACCACAACCATTTATAATGGGGAGCTTTGATTTTTGTTATTAAACTTAGCACTCGGGGCTCTCAGCTGGTGAATTATTAACAGTGTGTCAGGGTGTGAAGGGCCTCTGATTGCACTTCTCAGGACAAAGGTTTGCTTTGTGTGTTTGTATGTGTTGAGGAAGGTAAGGCTGGTTGTATTTATGTCAGTGTGGCTAAGAAGGAGATAATGCTGGTGTACAGTAAGCCATTTGCAAGGGGGTGTTTGTTGAAATGTGTAATGATTAAGCTGATGGCCTGCACTGATTCTGTGTGCGCTTCTCATCGTGCAAACCACCTGACCTGGACTGGAGTGTCAGCTGATAAAGCTAAATGATGTAAGTGTTGTGACTTTGCGTGATGACATGCTTCCTATTTCCTTTTCATGCAGGTTATTTATCATCTGACCTGCATTGCTTCTCCAACGTTTGTGTTTATAAGCATACGAAATTTGTTAACCCTGTTAACCCTGTCGGTCTGGTACAGAATCAGAATCCAGGCCAATTATGTTATTATATATATATATATATATATATATATATATATATATATATATATATATATATATATATATATATATATATATATATATTAGTATGTTAAGTTTTGATGGTACAATAATTGTTTAAGAAATAATCATGATCATATGATTACGGTAACTATGCATTAATCAACAAAAGACAATGCAGGGCTTTTGCTGAATATGAACACAAAATTTGGGTGTAGTTTACATGTTCTCCCCATGTCTGTGTGGGTTTTTTCTCCAGTTTCCTCCCACCTACATGGATTCAGAACATGAATTCAAGGTGAACTGGCTGTACAATGTCTTGGGTGTATCTGTTCAGTACCCGAAATGTTCTACCGTGGTTGGACATGGGGAACCCCCCCCCCCCCATTAATCCTTAATGAGGATTAAGCAGAAGATAATGAATGAATGAATGGAATTAATTAATTAATGAATATTAATGGGTATATTTAAATATAAAGCATTTACTTTATGACCCCCCAATTCGAGTGTATGACTATAAACCCACTGAAGCTGGTTTTTACTGAAGTAGTGCTTTGAACATGGACAGACACATAAACTAGCTCCAGCCCTTATTTATGTGTACATATATGTGCACAGATGCACACACACACACACACACACACACATACCTCTAAGGATGCATGCTGCAGTTAAGTATGTAATAAACTATTGGCATGTTCGGTATGAGGGAATGCAAGTCGGAAATAGAGACTGCTTCTGCTTTAGCAGGACCTCTAACCTCCGGCATCAGGGAGGGGCTCTCACAGCCTCATGTAAGTGTGCATATGTTACACCTGCATTTTTAAACTCATGTTACAGTATATTCTGCATAAACTGTTGAGTAAATGACCAAAATGTACCGGTTCATTTTAGACTCTTTTTACCTTGGTATGATATTGTCAGTATTGCTTACAAAAGAGCTATTACTACATTGTGTACTACAAATGTGATTAAATCTTAGATAGTTAGATAGAAGTTCCAGCATGCCTGTACAGAAATAAACATTCCGGTTGATGCGGATTGCAAAAATCCTAACTTTATATCTGATTGAACCACTTTTATATGAACATCATATGACTTGGAATGCTGAGCCCTTTTTACTGAGCTACTAAATGCTGTTTTATCTCAATGGACACAAAAGCCTCATCCTGGCTTTTTGAACCTCAAACTGGAATGTTAATGCCAGTGATTTTAGCATTAGATAAACGTGAACGTCTGATGTTCACATACTTTTGTGTACGGGTGTGTATTTGTTCTAAAACGAATACCAGTATGACATCTGATGAAGTAGATGATATTGTCAATACTGTTACGGACATTTCAAACATTAAACACTCCCATTTGCCAAAACAATTATAAGCTTAAATGGCTTTTATTGCATTTGTGAATGTTATAGTGTGACACAATTGCAGCGTTTGCAGATTTGTTAAGGATGAAAGGAAATGATATTCTATTGATTTGTTTTGGGGCATTATATGCCACACCCATAGCAGCTGTTACACTGTATTCAGTTCTGCAGGTTAGAACCATGTGTTTAAATGAGATTTCGGGGAGAGGCTTTATAGATATGGCGGTTTGAATGTGATGGTTATCCAAAAAAACGTGTGTGTGCATGCGTGCATGCGCGTGTGTGCGCATATATATATATATATATATATATATATATATATATATATATATATAGACAGTATGTATGTGTGTGTGTGTGTGTGTGTGTGTGTGTGTGTGTGTATATATATATATATATATATATATATATATATATATATATATATATGTATATATATATATATGTATGTATGTTTTTCTGATCATCATAGATGCTATTCTGTTATCATTATGTTTTGGATTTTTATTGTATCATAACAGTACTTTTGCAATGTGTCTGTAAATGCTTGCTTACATTTCCGAATGTATACACAAATCCATAAATGCAGGTATTCAGAATAGTGTGTGTAAGTACATTTATGAATGTGTAATCTGAGTTTTGCTCATTGAGTAAACTCAATCATCAGGTGTTAGTGTGAGTTATTGATACAGGTGTTGTGCCAAATTCCAATGCCCCGAAAGAATCTACCCCCCCCCCTTCACATGCATGAGCACCATTTAAAACTTCAGCTGTAAAAGCAGAATTAAGAGACTTTTATCTAAGCCAAAAGCGTGCAGTTAAACATTTGCAGATTGTTTTAATACACTTAATATACATGATTTGGAACGCTACTACAATTTCAGTACATGTTCCCAAATATCAGTCTCTGAGGGTCTTTGTCAATCCAGATACATTCAAGCACATACTGAAATGAGCAGATAATAAAAGTGCAATAAATACAATACAATACAATAATGGACTAAAAAATGGACTAAAGTGTGGAGAGCCACTGAATGGTGACCCCTGTATGGAAAGGTGAGCTAACTATGGAAGCAAGGACGTAGTTTCGGGATTGCGGCTGATCTCTGTATACAGCCCGTATACTCTCATTTATTTTTGTTTGTTGCTGGTAATTGTAATGCCAGACTTAAGCTCTATGTGTTTTATTTGAAGTCTACTCGTTTTGTGATGCATTGGTCATGCGCTCAGGCACCATGGTAAATATAACAAGCGGTCAATAGATTTATTGCTCCATAATCACGCTAATAAGCCAGTGCAGTTTGTTGGCAACTCACCTGAGGACAAAAGAGGAACAAGGAAGCTCAGCTTTGAAGAGTTGGAGGGAGGAGCCGTTGCCATGCCCCTGAAGAGGAGGAGCAAAGATCAGAGAGGAGTAGATCAGAAGAGAGAGGGAGCTCCTAGTTGGGGGTTGGCATGTAGGTTAGATTTCAAGTAGCACTTGCTCTGTTTGTAATCTAAACCTCACACTGTTTCAAGCTTCTGCCGAAGATCTGGAGATGTGTCAGATATACTGAGGTGTGCTTCAAAGCCTCCTGTGGGGATATTTCGGGAACCAGGTGAGCGAACGGCACAGAGCAACACGAATTGCAGAGGCAGGACAAGTGTTTCTGGTGAGTAATGCTGAACTGTCAGTGAAGTCACCGGCTGCATTTGTGAGAGAGAATTGTGAAACAAAGTTCCTGCTTTATTCAACTTCTTTGGAGACCTAACCTGCGCAACCGCACATGGAAATCCATCACCTGCGCTTTAAAGGAACTTTGTGCTTGAGGTTTGTGTCTTTGGTGGATCAGAGAAACGTGCTCATGGTCGAACCGTATGCAAATCCTTTTATTTGAAATCCTTTTTTGCAAAAGCCAGATTGGTGAACTTTGTGTACAAGGGACTACACCCAAATCCATATTGAGCTGTGTGGTTTGGCCGTATTGGGAGTATAGAGCAAAAAAAGCAGAAAAAAAGACCAGCCTTCTTTCTTTCTACCCTGCTGCTTTAAGTAATTGCATCTTAGGGGATTCTTCCTTTGTATTAGGATCTCCAAGTTGCAGACTTTGTGAAAATTCCAGTTGGAAATTAAAGCGGATACAACTCCATGAAGAAGCCCACTGAGTCAGTTGACTCCTCTGGATATAAGTGAGTTTCAAGCAGGTACGCTGCTACTTTGGATTGTTGGGCAACATAACCTCCAATTCCATGTGGCATGTTTTAAATCGTCCCTCTTCAAAGACGACGGCCAGCAAGTCAGGTGGCTCGACCGACGCTCCTCCGGTCTAGTGCTTAACCCTGTCTGATTTGTGCTCCCCTTTTCCCCGGGGAGCATGCGGAAGGAGAAGCACTCAGGTCCTTTAACCAAGGAGAAAGAGAGGAAGGAAAAAGGCGTCGCTGTCACTCGTGCCTTCAGCTGGCTGAGCAGATCCACGCTCTCACGCCAGACACGCAAACTTTTTCGCAGCCACAATGACCTGAACACGCTCTCAAGCTCAGTCCACCAAGAGGACGAGGACGATGATGATTGGGTGTATGAACCTCAGCACTACATAGGTGAGGGATAATGGGTTTCACACACACACACACACACACACACACACACACACACACACACACACACACACAAAATCATGCATTGTGGAGACTTTACATAAACTTCCATTAATTCCGTAAAGCCTTACCAAACCTCAACCATAAATAATACTGCTATAAAAGTAACCACAGTCTCCTTTTATTGGAAAATAGTTGCATTTGTCATGATTGTGCTGTATTGTGAATGCTGTTTATAAAGAGAGAGCTCATAAAGTACACGAACTCATACATTTTATTACAGTCTATATGTTATCTCTTATGCTTGTATGACATTTTAACCATTACGGTGTGTATTCCTTATATAGGTTGGTCTTGATTTCTCTGTGCAAGTAATTTCAGTTATTAGTACTAGTTCAGATTTTGCATCAGAGGTTTGCTCTCCATGGGAAATTTGCATTAGTATAAAAAGCATTGCACTTTAATGTTTATAGACTACACCAGTTTATTCCTGAAAGGATTGATAAAGATAAAATAAAGTGATCTATTTGGCCTCCTGTGCTCCTGTGGCCTTACACACCAAGAAAAAACACAAATATACACACTGGTAAAGTGAACATACATACCTAGAGCGATGGGCAGCCCTGTACACAGAGCAATTGGGGTTAGGTGCCTTGCTTAATGGCACTTCAGCCATAATACTTGGTAGGATTGGGAATGAACCACAGACCTTCAGGTCACAAGGCTGGTTCCCTAACTGGCCCAGATTGAGCTGATTGAGCTTGAGTTTAAGAGTTACTGCAAAACAATAATGTAGCATTTACTGGAATTTGGCTACTTGATGGCATTAAGTTAGATTGTTAAAGAAACCGGAAACATGTTACTCAGCTATCACCATTTATTTTAAAAACCGGACTATATTACGTCGTTAAGTCCAGTTTATTAGCGACTTTGCTTTCAATAATTTGTTTCATTAATCAAACCTTGGCGGCACGGTGGCTTAGTGGTTAGCACGTTCGCCTCTCAGCACTAGGGATTCCCGGTTCGAATCCCCATCTGGGTGGAGTTTCCATGTTCTCCCCTTGTCTGCGTGGGTTTCCTCCGGGTTCTTCGGTTTCCTCCCACAGTCCAAAAACATGGATCAAGTCAATTGAATTCTCAAAATTGCCCCATATAGAGTTAGTCTGTGAGTGAGTGTGTGTCCAGCGATGGATTGGCACCCTGTCCTGGGTCTGTCTGCCCAGCGCCCGAGACGTTCTCCCCTGAATGGGCATGGGGAACCCCACCGCGACCCTAATAGAGGATAAAGCGGGAGATAATGAATGAATGAATAATCAAACCTTTTGTTTTGTAGTATAGTATGTTTGTAACCATTTTCTAAAAGCAATAAGGCACTGGAGGCACTCGTGTCTAATAACACTTCTATCCCGTGATTTATTCACAATTATAGATGTCCTCTCATACCTAATTGTTTTAATATACACTCACACGTAATTGATGTTTGCCCTATGTTGTTCCATGATGAAAAACATAGGTGGTATTTGGATGATAATGGGTGGTACTTGGTCTTAAAAGTTTGATCTAGACCATCTATGATCACTAGATCTTGCAAATCTGTATAATATCTGTAGGAATATATTAATAAATTGAAGTTTATATAAAATTATATAAAAGAAAACCATACTGAAAATCTAAAGTGTACATCTCTAGTAACCTACTATGCCTCGTTGTCGTTTTTTTTAAGCTTTCTTTAAGATTGTCAGTGGTTTGACAAAACAATACTTGTGGTGAAAGCATTTTTGTGGGATTCGACTTTGCTAAAGCAGCGGCTGTGATTGCGAGTGACTCCACTATTGTGTCTGAAGTGCTTGTGGCAGGAAGTGTGATGTTTACATGTGGTAGGCGCGTCGGGTCACTGTCTTTATTTACGGCGAGTCCGCCTTTGTGCACGAGTCGTTGACACAGCTCTTTTATCCACACACATAGAGGAGGGGGTGGGTGACTAGTTCCGAAAGTCAGAGGAAGATCTGTAATGGCACGTCAATGGGTACAGAAAAAGGCTCAGGAAATGGGAGATATCACCGACCGGTGGCGATGTTGGTGAATGAGGGCATGTCAGTGAGATGAAAAGCTGCCCTTTCTGCACCAACTGAACTCACACTCTGTGTGCCCACTCTGTAACCACAACACCATGCCTGGAACTAAAAACTCTGCTGATTATGGGTTTCACAGAAGTCTTATGGAAATGGCCTGTATTTTGTAAGGTAAGCAGGAGATCAGTTGTATTGCACTGACAATAATTGGGACTTGTATTGGAAATGTATATTTAATGTCAGACTTATAGTGGTCTGCAATATTGGATATGCTTCATAGTTCAAAGGTTCTCATCCATCAGTGACATACAAACATATCTGATTTATTTGTTAAGTCTACACTGGCTCTAACTGTGGTCTCTTGCTTCTTATTTGGGAAATCCAAAGTGGTTATTTTGGTCTGGATAAGTGTTTATGGCACAAATAACTGCTCGAGAGGAAGCATATTATTACTTTGATTGATTGGAAGTACTTTTAAATGATTTTTTAAATGAGCCTAATCCATAAAATAAATATGCAATAAAACTAAAAATAGAGCCCATGTTTTGAGCGAACGGATCTGTTAATGTGTATTTCGAAGCAGCACTGCTGGTAGTCATTAGATGTGTATGAAATCGGGTTTGTTTAGGGTTAACTGGGTTCATGGGAGGCCAAGAGCTGGTAAAGTTTGAAAATATTTCTGGTTTAAGTGCATGCCATTTTCAGAGCTTTGTGTTACTGGATCCCTCTAATAAATGGAAAAAGTAGCCTGTATATACAATGACCTGAATGAGAAGAGACCCATAATTAACGTTTGTGTGACATGCCGCTTTTGTCATTTGAATATGCAAACAGTAATATTCATTTTTTCTTTCTGTGTGTTTGTGTGTGTGTGTGTGTGTGTGTGTGTGTATGTGTGTGTGTGTGTGTGTGTGTGTGTGTGTGTGGCATTGTGGTAAGGCAGTAACTCTACGCTGACTGTAATGAGAGCTTGTGTCTATTGTTGAGTCACAGTGTTAAGATCAGGCTGAAGTGACCCAGTTGCATTCTGTATTATTTAAAACAGATGCTCACTCATTTAAGGCACCTTCACCTTTAGCCTTATTGCCACTTTGCTACAAATGTCACTACTGTGACTCTTGTAGTTTTTGTAAACTTCTCTTTGCTGTAAATTCTTTATTTACAAATTAGAGTCGGTTCCCATGAAGTTGTAATTTCATAAAATACATATATCTTTACACTTCAGCATCAGATAATTGACTGGAAAGTTTTCTAACTGACCCCTCTACACATAGCATGGCTGTGTTATTTTGTTTTTTTGTTTTTTTGAGAATCTGTGTAGAGAAGGTCATATGGCAAAAAGTTTTGTATTGCAACTCTAATAACAGTTTGTTATTCAGTTTTCTAAAACAGATAGTTCCGATCTTTAAATCTGATTGGCTGAGTCGTTTGTTCTATTGTGACATTAGTGACAATAACACACCTCTGACCACTTCACATTCGTATCAATGCATAATATACACTGCTACACTGGCTTCTTCTTCTTCTTTCCACTTTTCCAATTGAAGGACACCAAAGGGACCATGTCCTGAGTATCATTGTCCATCACTCCAACCATTGGCATGTCCTTTCTCAACACATCCATAAACCTCCTTTGGATATTGTAGGCGAAAAAAGAAAAAAAATTGGAAGTGTTGTCAACAAACGTCTGTCAAAGTCAAACATAAAGCAAGAATCTGTACTACCTACAACATCTAAAAAAATTTACAGGGCTTTTGTTTTAACTATTTTTACAGATCTGCCTTGTTGGTCAGGGATAAAGGGCAGCCACATTGCCATGTTGGACCTTGCTCATCAGAATTACTCACTTCTCTCCTCTGTGTGTTAAACTGGATTTACACAGCTGGCCTGGTGTCTGTTTGGAAAACTCATACTGCTTATTTTGCACTGACTTTTTTTTTTTTTTTTTTTTTTTTTTACACACGGAGTTGTGTTTTTATAAAGATGTGTTTTCACATCACAGTTGGAAACTAAAAATCACTGAAGGTGTTTGGTTTATAACCAGTGGGTTATCCTTTGGCTGTGTTTAGGAACACAGTTCTGCCACATTAGCTCCCAGCAGGAAGACTCAGGGAACACAAGGAATCAAGAGAGGAAATCTTTACCCTAAAATTCACATAAATATAATTGAACCAGGCATGACTGCCCTGAGAACTAACTTTAAAAATCTATTTATAGCCTTGGCGCTCAAACACACATATAGGCCTATGCCCAAAATTACCTCTTTTTACACCAAACCTATGATTATGGGTTTTTAGGCTCTTGTTGTAGACCCATAATCTTGGAGGGTTGTTGCTGAGCGACAGGATGTTTTTAACCAGCAGTCATGGGATTGCGTTATTCATTTATGTTCCAGTGCTGGGCCTCTGTGACTGTGTTGAAAGGGTGTAGAAATAAATTTATGTTGGGGTTCAGACTTTGTATTGCATTGGTTTAGCATAGCTTATATTTCAATAGATATTAATAACTTCTACTGCATTTGGATATACACTTATTTCCTTCTGGGAGTAAGTAAGGTCTTTTAAGTAAGTAATTCACCCAACAGCCTACAGCCAAATAGTTAGAAACATCTTTGGAAATAGGTTTCTTTATCATTTGTGATAAGATTCTAACTTTCTAACTGGCTGACTATCTCTTTCTTCTTTTTTTTTATGGCTGGTGGTGCTACGGATCATCTTCAGGTGAGTCAATCTCTTTTTGTAGCATGTTACAGTATAACATTAAGCAGATTAGATGATGACAGTTCTGATTTACACTGATAAGAGGACTACCCCTCTGGCTGTCGGCACAAAATGATCTAAAATAGTGTATTCATGTAACACTATCTACTTATTTTAATAATAATAAAAGGCTTTAGAATACATGAATGGCCTTAGGTTTTTGCATCACTGCTCTGAAAAGAAACATTGGTGTTTTTCTTTTAAACTTTGGTCCTATCTTTAAATTTATTTGGGTCCAACCTTTAGCTATTGACAAAAAATAATCAAAATTGATCCAATATGCTGTTAAAATGCTGAAACCAGCAACCCAGAATGACAATTTAGTGTAATTTAATGGGGCAATTTTCCATGCTAGAGTAAAACTGACAGATTCAAATTTAGTGTGTCTTACAAAAGGTTATTTACAGACATAGATAACCCCAGTCACCAATCGACTAACATGATCCAAACAAGCTGCTGCTAAGGGAGCCACCGGAGAACTGGACCATTCATTAACCTTTTAAGGTTCAGGGTTATGGCTTTTAATGTGTTAGGCACTTTTAATAACATTAAAATCTGTCAGATGGCAGAAATTTTTATTGGATGATTTATCATATTAATCATTTGCCCTATTGGAATCCATTGTTTTATGGTTGTATGTTTTTGCATTGTAATTGCCAACAATTTGCACCCAAAAACAGGGTTTCAGGTAAAATTTGCCTATTAGACATAGTTAGATACTCTTTAATGATGATGATGAATGACTACAGGTAAGGACAAGTAATCTTTTTCTTTACTTTTTGCACTAATGTAACTAAAGATACATAAATACCTTTAAACAGCATCCTTTGGCTTGTTGTTGTTTATTTACCTAAAAAATGTAGTGAAATTTATAAGAGGTTAACTCATGCTTAGGGTCTTGTTGGCTGGTGGTGGGTTCGCTTATCATCAGCAGGTTTTTAGATTGCCTGTTGGTCGTATTGGAAATCAATGTTTTTCACATGGTTTTCGAATTTTCAGTACTGCTAGTGTGTGTATTTGTTTATTTTATAAATGTACGAATACATCTTGTTTTTTATTCAATGTGTATTACGGTAGTAAATGATTTCAAACGCAGTCCATGCATTCAAATATCAAATATGCAAATGGACATATTTTTGTACTCCATGACTAATTATCACCCCAGCATTACCGTGCAAACACAAATGAGCTGCTCGCTCTGATTTGTCATCATCAAGGTGACACTATAAGAAAGATGTCTAATAGTGTGTCTAATAGTCTAATAGTGTGAGCGCACCGTAAGTGAGTTTATAAATTTCAGCAGCACTGCTGTGTCACTGAACTGCAGTGCTGAGAATCATCCACCCCCCAAATATCATCTAATCATAAAAGCCAAGAGTAAAGGGAATTAGCAAAGTATGCATAAAAATTGTAGACGTACAAAATGCTTTGATTAGCTGATTATCTATTCAGACGCAGACGATTCAGAGATAATTAACCAAGCCAAACATGGCAGCAAACAGCTTTTACTACCAAATTACTAGTCACAAGATGAGCAGGAATTAAACAAATGCTCTGACCTGCCACCATTTTGATGGCTCAAGCCAGCACTCTGATATTAGGTTCTTGAGCAATGTATAGATGATGCTGTCTAACATTAAATATGTATTAGCATGTTCGAAATGTTTCCACACACATACTCACAAATGTTGCACGATGCTGACAAATCGTCTGCGTTCGATCTACCACCCGCGCTCCAGTGCTGTTGTCATTCAGAGGAATCAAGGTTGATTTGAATGAAGCAGACGGATCCTCTAATGTATCCACGTACAGTGGGGCCAAAAAGTATTTAGTCAGCCACTGATTGTGCAAGTTCTCCTACTTAGAAAAATGAGAGGGGTCTGTAATATTCATCATAGGTATCTTTCAGCTGATGAAACTGATGAAAAATGAGAAAATAAATCCAGGAAATCACATTGTAGGATTTATAAAGATTATTATTATTATTATTTGTAATTTACGGGGGAAAATAACTATTTGGTGGGCGGCACGGTGGCTTAGTGGTTTAGCATGTTCTTCTCTCAGCGCTAGGCATTCCCGGTTCGAATCCCAATCTGGGTGGAGTTTCCATGTTCTCCCCGTGGCCACGTGGGTTTCCTCCGGGTTCTCCGGTTTCCTCCCACAGTCCAAAAACATGCATCAAGGTCAATTGAATTCTCCAAATTGCCCCATCTAGAGTGTGTATACGTGTGTGTCTGTGTTAGTGAGTGTGTATCCAGTGAGAGATTGGCGCCCTGTCCTGGGTGTATCTGCCCAGTGCATGAAACTTTCTCCCCTGGATGGGCATGGGGAACCCCCCGCAACCCTAATAGAGGATTAAGCGGAAGATAATGGATGGATGGAATAACTATTTGGTCACCCACAAATAAGCAAGTGTTTCAGGATACACAAAGAGACTTTACAGAAACAAGAAGAAAATCTAATTTAAAAGAAAAAGAAGATTAACGTCATTACAGTAAAAACTTTAAAGATAAGAGAATAAAATTAGTAAACCAAGAACCAATACAAGAACTACAAAATTAAAAAGCAGACCTAAAAATATTTACTTAAAGATTACCTAAAAAGACCTACTTTTTTTTAAAAGTAACTAGCAACATGGATGCGTGGAGGTACAGTGAGTTTGGACCAATGACACTAAATGCTCTTTCATCATACTTAGCATAGTTTTAAAACATTTTAAAAGTATCTATAAAGGATACAGTATCTGAATTGTACAGAAGTAACAAGAAAAACTGTGAAATAAGGATGCAAAGCGATTTCAATAATCTCCTATAGACTTTCTATTTTGCTACAACTAATAAAAGACATATTTAAGGCCCGGCCAATCATTTTGGAATTGAAGTGTTTATTAGAAAAGAATACTTCAGGATTTAAAAAAAATTGATATCCAACACTCTGACCAGAAAAGCAGCACTGCACTGACTGACAATTAGTTGCCTCTTAAAAAACTTTCCCATAATTTACTCCTGTGCGACTGAAATCGGGAACCAGACGCTGAAAGTGGGTGTGCATGTGGGATTAAGTGATTATGCTGCATCACACTGCTTTCACCGGGGTGAACTGGCCCCCTGTTCAGGAAATGCTGACTGACTGAAACGTTGACAAAGCTCCACACTTGCTGTGTGTGTTGTATTCATGTGCGTTATATGGGTTAAATTGCGAAACTAAAGGAAAAACAGGTTTTTAACTGTTTTTTAACATGTTGTGTCTCATAACGCAATATCTATGTGTGTAGAGCTAGAGGGAGGAAGATTTTTTTGTGTGGGGTGGGGGCAGGGGGTGGCAGCTCCTGACTGAGAGAGTGTGTGAAAGACAGGGAGTGGTGTGAGTGAATCAGTTGTATGGAGGAGAACTTCAGTGTGGATGAATTTGTAGCCTTCTACACACCTACATGTGTACGGACTAGCAGTGCTCTGCACTGATTCCTCTAATGACCTGTGTGAAAGGTAAAACTGTGTGTTGTGTGTGTGTGTGTGTGCCATTTAATTATTACAGTGAAAATAACATAGATTAGTGTATTAATATTTTTTTTTATCCTAAATGTGTTTCGCATATTCTTTAGTGTTCTTTAATTGTGACATAATTTTGATATTGTATGAGGGTGATTGCATACATGCATGTGTGTACATTTGTTTGAGTGTGTGTGTGTGTGTGTGTGTGTTCATTTAGAGAGAGCAAGCAAGTGAGTAAAATGACAGCTATGACTGATGTTGCTGACATGTGGTTCTGTGTTCAGCTGGAGACAATGCAACAAATCTCTTCAAACCCTTGTCGATAGTTTACAATATTTAGATTATGAAATTAAATTGTAAATCAATAAATATAAATTAAGGCGGCACGGTGGCTCAGTGGTTAGCACGTTCGCCTCTCAGCGCTAGGGATTCCCGGTTCGAATCCCTATCTGGGTGGAGTTTCCATGTTCTCCCCGTGTCTGCGTGGGTTTCCTCCGGGTTCTACGGTTTCCTCCCACAGTCCAAAAACATGGATCAAGTCAAGTGAATTCTCCAGATTGCCCCATATAGAGTGTGTCTGTGTGAGTGAGTGTGTGTCCAGCGATGGATTGGCGCCCTGTCCTGGGTCTATATGCCCAGCACCCGAGACGTTCTCCCCTGGATGGGCATGGGGAACCCCACCGCGACCCTAATAGAGGATAAAGTGGGAGATAATGAATAAATATAAATTAATAATACTTAATAATCTGGGATTAATACTGACTTTGCGATTACTGTAAAAACACACATATGGCTTGAGATCATTTTTAATCTCTGGTGTGGCATGTACCATACATAGTAGCTTGTCTGACACATGCTTAGGGGCTGGTGTTAAGATGTATGTAGTCTGTGTGGCGAGTCGGGTTGATGATGATGTGAGCTCTTAAATTAGCGGTAGTGTCTGAGGCTCTTTGCACCATGTGAGTTTACAAGTAAAGATTTTTCCAAACTCAAAGAAAAGCGTTCACCTTTACTAGTTTATCGCTGTGTACAAAAAATATACATGGTGGCTTCGTGGTTAGAACGTTTGCCTCTCAGTGCTTGGGGATTTCCTCAGGGTTCTCTGGTTTCCTCCCACAGTCCAAAAACATTGATTCAAGAACATGGATAAATTGGCTGCTTTTTATTGCCACTGTATAACGTGTCTGTGTGTGTAAGCGTGTGCTCAGCGATAGATCGGCGCCCTGTCCTGGGTGTATCTGCCAGCGCCTGGAATGTTTTACCCTGAATGGGCATGGAGAAGCCTCACCCCAAGACCCTTGTCTCTAGTATAGGATTATTCATTCATTCATTCATTCATTATTTTCTGTCTAATTCTCTACTAGGGTCGTGGGGGGGGGGGTTCCCCATGCCCATCCAGCGAAGAACGTTTTGAGTGCTGGGCATATACACCCAGGACAGCGTGCCAATTTATCACTGGGCAGACTCATTCACACAGCCACAAACATAAACACACACTATATGGGACAATTTAGAACATTCAATTTACCTTGAATCCATGTTTTTGGACTGTGGGAGGAAACCGGGGAACCGAAGCCAGTATAGGATTAAGCTGAAGACAATGGGATGTGATTTAGCAAATGATTTCATCCAAAGCATCAAAAGTTGTTTGTCGAATGCAACAGGCATATTTATTTTCATGATGTCGATAAGGTTTACTCCTGAGTAAAAGCCCAATCTACTAAATAAAGACTCAAAATGTTATTAAAAGTGTGCATTTGTACCTATAATATTCACATACTCATTTGTGCAGGTTACAATATAAGCTTTGTGTAGCACTTACACCCAACTATAACTTACAGACATGTCGCCACTATAATTTGTATGTGTGACTGCTGATGGATGTGAGATTTACACGTAAACGTGTGATTTCCACACTCTCACGAAGTGGAACTCTGAAAAACTATTTTTAACTTCATAGCTCACACATTTAAACCCTGACACATGAATCAGTGTGTGTTAGGAAGTATACACACTTCATTTCGAGACTTTCAGAGGCCTGTGTAATAAGAACACAGATTTTATTGTTGTATTATGCGATCGCTACACATGTTTGAAATGTGCTGCTGGAGTCAAAGGACAGAAGGGAAAATTGAGGTAGTTTTGTCATGTGCAAAGGAGGGATGAGATTTATGTTTGCAGAAGGATGCTTAAGCTGGGACCGCAAGGAAGGAGGAAGAGAGGAAAAACCAAAGGTGTGGTTTATGGTTGTGGTGAGGGAGGACATGCAGAGGAAAAGGCAGGAGTATAGAAGATGCTGGAAGAGTATTAGAGCATTTAATTTACCTTGAACTTTGGACTGTGGGAGGAAACCGGAGAACCCAGAGAAAAGCCATGTGGACACAGAGAACATGAAAACACCACTCACATTGGGATTCAAACCTGGATCCCAAGCGCCGTGCCATCTAGATGTTGACCACACACACAGGATGATGTTTGAAGTGGTAACAGAATACCCAAGAATCACATGGTGTCTCTCATTACTTCTGGTCTCACCAAATATTAAATCTTTAGTATAAACAGCAATTTACTTAATAAAAACCCTAAATGTGTATGGTATTCCGATGTGATAATTAGGCCATTTTGTAGGAATTAGGCAGGTCTACCTTATAATGTGGCTTTCACATGGATTTTATGTGTCTAACATTGTCTCATGATGAAAAATAGTGTAATCCTTCCAGACATACAGTTGTGCAATCTAAGAAAAAATGACTAACCTGTCTGCCTCAGACAAGACAGGCTGCTTTAGCAAGAAATAAGTACCGCTTTCCTTCATGTAACACTAATCCTAATAACATCTGGCACATCTGCAAATTGGAGTGATTCAGACATGAAGGTGCCGCCAGTGCATGTCTAGATCAAAACCATTCTGTAAATGACACAGTAATGTAGAATCATTAGGAGTGAGTCATTTATGAGTGTATCACTCACAAATCACTCCAGCAAAGAGACCCAACTGATAAACACCAGCAGATAAAATATAAAGTCCATGAGTTTATTACTGTTGCATTATTGTCATGTGGCATGCAACAGGTAAGCAGTTGAGTAGTTTACATATTAGAGTGATCTGTGTGGAAGGATATGAGAGACATCAGACTTTTATACGAAGATGTTGTAAGTTTCCATTGATCCATTCTTCATCTTCCGCTTAATCCTCTACTAGGGTAATGTGGGGGTTCCCCATGCCCATCCAGAGCATCACGTTTCGAGCCCTCGGCAGATACACCCAGGACAGAGCGCCAATTCATCGCTGGGCACACTCACTCGCACAGACACACACACTATATAGGGGCAAATTAGAGCAGCCAATTTACCTTGAATCCATGTTTCTCCAGGGGAGAACATTTCAGGCGCTGGGCAGATACCCCCAGAACAGGGCGCCAATCCATTACTGTGCACATTTACACACACAAACACACACACACACAATATTGGGGCAATTTGGAGCACTTAAATTACTTTGAATCCATTTTTTTCGGACTGTGGGAAGAAACTGGAGAACCTGAGAGAAACCCATGCGGGCACAGGGAGAACATGGAACCTCCACCCAGATTGGGATTCCCATTGCTTAGAGGCGAACATGTTAATTACTAAGCCACCGGTGTTGTAATTTTGTAATTTTGAATAGAATTTCTAGGAAATTTGATTTTGTTTATTTAGAAATTTAGAAGGACCCCTGTTAGGTGTTCAAATGAATCCCTTCTTACCTAAAGACAGTAGTTCTACACACTGTGCCATTTTCAAAGGTTGGCATTAAGCAAACTTGACCTCTCCTCATATATGACCTATTTATGTGGAGGTGAATGAGCTGCTTAATCTTTGTACCTTGGCTGACTGTCAGATTATAACTCACCTGACACAGAGGAGCAGGTGACACAGCAGCTGGTCACTAGGTCTGTAATCCAGCTCTCACCTGCTCTAATCTGGTGTTGTATAGTGTTTGTGTGGCAATCTGAGAACACACAGGGTTTACACTCTCCAGTCCCGGCTTCAGGATTTCAGATTTTCCCTTAATCAGAACACATGACAAAGCTAAAAATCTTTAATATCAGATGGTCCGTGTGTGAAATCTCAAAATCATGCCGGGGAAGACTGCAATCCTTGTACTGAACCAGGTTCTGCAACAGAGGGCGCTGATGCTGTTGTTTTATTTTCATGCCTTCACAGCTAGCTGTAAATGTGAAATTATGCTTATCAGCAAATATATTGGCTTGAACTTGATTTTAACTCTGTAATCTCTTAGTTATGGAAGTTATAAATCTTATACTGTAATTGGAGCATCGTTTATCTGAAGTGGTTGTAAATTTTCACCAAGCATCAAATTTGATCTCATGTAATGATGATGATGGCTTTTATTTTCAAACGAAGATAAACCCTTTAATTGTTTTAAAGATGACATGTAACTGTACCAGAATCTAATTTGTGTGTGTGAGTGAGAGAAGATGCAATGGCAGTTAATCTGGGTTAAGAGATTATCCAAAGAGGAGACTATAATGAGGCTTGTTTTGCTTTTGAGAAGGTTGCTGGTTAGCCTGAATCGATTTAAGTATGAGCTATAAAGTTAGAATGAAGTATTTACAGCTACTGAACTCCCTGTGTTTTTGTTTTTGGAGATGTGTTTGTGCAAAAACACATTTTGGAGATGTGTTTTCAACAAAGCCTGGTCATGATTAAAACGTTGTTTGCGAAGTTTTGTGGCTAAAGCTGAGTTATGTCTGAAGTCGGCGTTTTGTTTTGAAGATGCTGAACCATAAGGAACCCGACACTCTGCCAATTCTCTCTATTGTTTCCCCAAATCTATTCCATTTACGACAAGAAGGAAAGTAAGGAAGAGGAGGAGGGCTCGTCACTATGCAGGGAGTCGAAGAAGGGTCCCTGGTGAGCTATATAGGCTGCTCCCTTCCCCCACTAGGGGGTGTTGGGGGGGCAGCTCTGAGGGTAAGAGGCCAGGACCGAGAGGAGGGACTGAGAATTAAGACCGCCCTGAGGAACCTGCAGCACTCCTGACACACATGTATAGTTTAGCTTAGGCACCAGAGCCAGGCTGCAGCCTCCTCATCCAGCACCTGCTATGACGACAGGGACCCGAAGCCTCCCAGTGCCAGGCTTATCATGGGCAACGCTCAGCATCTGCCCCCGTGCCAGGGTCCCGAAAAAATCAGCTTTTGCAGCCCGATGCCTGATGGATCGCTCCGGCGTAGAATCTTGACCAACAAAGTTCAGCAGAGGCCCGAGTCACTTTGGACCCAAAAGCCCAAAGTGAGAGTGAAGACTGGGGAAGCACAGGAGTATCCGCTCAGACGCACCCAGTCATGCCGCGAGAGGCAAAGCAAATCCTGCTTCAACAGTGAGTCAGCTGCGATCAGCTTTACGTTTCTATATGAACATATATATCGTGATTCTATATCGTGACCCTGTGTTGTTGAGAAATCGGCATCAGGGACAAATGTTATACATGTGTGTATTTTTTACATTGAGATTCAGCTGGCTAACTTCTGTTTTTAAACGTTTTAACTGCCATTGCCTCTAATGGGACTGCTTTTGTCTTTCCAACCATGCACAGCTTGTGACTATTTGACTCAGTGACCTTTGACCTTTAGAGTACTGCCCAGGACCCTAGGGGTTCACCTCTGTAAGGCCTCATTACATTCGCTTCTTCATAAGGACAGATTCATTCACTTGCTGCGCCGTCAAAAAGCATTTATTGATCCTCTCTAGCGTAACACACATGGGTGCTCAGCCATTCAGGATTTACAACAATCTATTTTCCGGTTCATCAAAAGTGCAAGAGGTGAGCCGTGACGCCAGGTTCTGTTATCCTGGCTGCCCAAACTCCATTTTCATAGAGTGAGTTACAGTTGTGATGTCACGAAGGGGGAGGTTGGGACTCTTCTATTTTAAAAATCCCTGTTAAGCATTTGGTTTAATTAACTTATCTGTAAAATGGTGCTTGAGACCAGAAGGTGGCACTAGTGAGTAACAGAATTCAGTTGTCTAAATTCCCCTTTCAAACATGAATGAAGGGGATGAGTAAAGGTGAACAATGATGTCGATTGTACAGATCAATTAAGTTTACCTTGTGCATGAACATTTATATCAGTTTAAAATGATTCCCTAAAATGTTTAGTTCATAGGCTGCAAGGTGGCTTAGTAATTTGCACATTTGCCACTCAGCACTGGGGATGCAGGTTCGAATCCGGATCTGGGTGGAGTTTCTATGTTCTCCTCTGGTTTTCCTCCTACAGTCCAAAAACATGAATTCACTGTAAATTGGCTGCTCTTAAATGCCCCTATATAGTGTGTGCGAGTGAGTGAGTGTGTGGTACATTGTGTGATACATTTGGCACCCTGTTTTGATTAAGATTATTATTATTATTAAAGATAATAATGGATTAAAGATAATGAATTAATGTTTAGTTTCCTTAACCACACGCCTACTTCTGCCCCAGTATTCAAAGCAGTATGTCAACTGTAGAATTCAACATTAATGACAAATATTGTTTCCTATTTCTGGTTTTTCAATAAAGCCGAAGAAATGTAGGAATTTACAGGTTAAAAAAAATTTTTGTGAAAAATATGCATTTTTAAGTTTTTAGAAATATAGTTCAGCTGTTGGAATTTGAACAGAATTTTTGGTATTTCAGTTCTCCCACACTTTAAATGTTCTTATGGTTGTAATATCACTGACTTGCATGATGCAAGTACCGGACCTTGTCCTTAAACACTTGCTCAGATTATGTAATGTCATAACCTCTGAATTTGAGCATCTGTTAAATTCTGTGAATTTTAATTTGGACCACATTGTCCAGACTTTGGAGATACCATGCTGTGTGCATGTGTCTTTGTCAGTGTTAATCCTCTTTCTTTCCGGGTGGCTGTGCAGGCAGTGCAAGACTGTGCGTGTCTCTTATACTAGTTTAAGTTAATCCTCTGTGACGGTGCAAGATGCTGCATAAGTCTACATTGTACAGTATGCATCACATTAGGTGGAGGAGCCTACAGTAAACACATGCATGTAGACACTGTCAGCACATCTTTCCACCTCTGTTCTTCCTCATTTTACTATGTTTTGTGTTTTGCCATTTGCCTTTTGTTGTGTCTGGTTGCAGGGGTTTTAAGCAATTTTAGACATGGAGCAGCTGTTACATAGATTTTTGGTAAACCCTTATTAGCCTTTTTGCCAGTAATGGTTCGTCTCTGGAGATTCCCAAAAATCCCAGATTCTGGATAACAAGCTGCATGTGACACAAATTCTTACTTATGTTTCAACAATATAAGTGCAAACACATTTTTTATTTATATCTTCATCCAAGACTTAAAACCTTAAAATTTCCCCCTAAAAAAAGAAAACATTTTTTAAAAATTATCACATATTATTCTAACAAATGGCGGCACGGTGGCTTAGTGGTTAGCACATTTGCCTCTCAGCACTAGGGATTCCTGGTTCGAATCCCCATCTGGGTGGAGTTTCCATGTTCTCCCCGTGGGTTTCCTCCATGTTCTCTGGTTTCCTCCCACAGTCCCAAAACATGGATCAAGTCAATTTAGTTCTCCAAATTGCCCCTTGTAAAGTGTGTCTGTGTCTGTGTGTGTGAGTGTGTGCCCAGCGATAGATTGGCGTCCTGTCCTGGGTGTATCTGCCCAGCGCCCAAAACGTTCTCCCCTGGAAGGGCATGGGGAACCCCACCACGACCCTAATATAGGATAAAGCAGAAGATAATGAATGAATGAATATTCTAACAAAATTCCTGTAATGATTCATTATCTTCTGATCGATCATCTAGTAGGGTAACTAGGGGTTCCCCATGCCCATCAAGGGGAGAACAATTCGGGTGCTGGGCAGATGCATTTAGAACAGGGTGCCAATTTATCCCAGGACACACTCACTTACTTACACACACTATATGGGGCAGTTTAGAGCAATTAATTTACCTTAAATTCATGTTTTTGGACTGTGGAAGGAAACTAGAGAACCTGAAGAATGCCCACATGGACACAGGGAGAACATGGAAACTCCCTCCAGATTGTGATTCGAACCTAAGAGGTGGCTGTGTTAACTACTAAGCCACCCTGCCACCACATTTTAACGAATCTTTGTGAGATGTAGCGTATAAAGATTTTTCAGCTGCTCGTTCACAACTCATTAGTGTATTCATGTAGTGAGTAGTGAATAAAGGAACCAGTGACTAATTCCAAACTCAGCTTATGTCTGCAGGTTAAGAAACTTCCTTGGCCGGCTGCTCAGATGTGATGCAGGACAATAGAGTTGCTCTCTGTTTGCAAAACCTTATGTCTAAGTTTGTAATTCTGGACTTTCGGTTCTGTCTTAGTGATTCGAAGTAAACCCATAGCTGTCTTGATGTTTTAGTGTCACTGGGGGCGTTTAATGAAGAAGCAGTGGAGGATGGTAAAGCCTACCAGAGCAATCAAGTTTGCTATTGTTTGTATCAGGCTTAAGCTAGAAGAAGAGCGCTGGAGGAACTCAGACCCCTTGCCGATAATAATGAAAAGAAATTCCGGGTCTTTTGCTTTGCCTGGCTAACTCTTGCAGTTTTGGTCAAGAACTGTGACAAAAAGTGCATTGTTATGCAGTGCCCCCCTGCTGCCTCTCAGCCAGCTCCATATCCCCTACTGGAAACCGGACGCGGACAAAAGAGTAAAAGCACCCCGAATCTTACCTCACTCATGAAGGACAGGTGGATTTACAATTTACATTTTCCTTTTTACTTTCTCTTCATTTTCCAGCATTTTTCTTCTCTTGTCACCAAAGTCTTTCTTTCCAATGCCTCCATCTCCTCTTTTTTACAGTCTGTGCTTCTCCTCTCTTCAATGGAAATTAAGTTATTTAGTAATGCACAGTTTAGCATTTAGAACCACATTTTTCACTACCTATTGTAAATAACTTTCAAGCAACAGCACAATTACACACGTTTTAAGCATCTATAATTAAATTCTCTTTGATCTGTAGAGGCTAAACCACAGTAAATTGGAATCATGTTGATTTGGCCAAGTATGTTACACACACAGGGTATTTGGTTGTGGATGGATGGCAAATCTCTAATTAACATTACAATTGAATGTACAGTCAGCATATATTTAAACAATCTGCCATTTATATAGTGTCCTATTGGATAATGCACACATACACGCAAACAAACAATGTTTCAGATTTTTGAGTAAGTGGCATAATTTTGTAGTTTCACAAATGTTCCATACTTTACATTTTTGCTCTTCTGTTTACTTAAAAATTCATTTACTCATTTGGCATGAATATACAGCATGTATAATCTCACATTAATAGATTTTGTATAAAATAGAGTTACTACTGATGATATTTTTTATTCAGCTTTAAACTACCTCCATCATGCTCGATCATGGTCAGTGAGTTAGGCTGAGAGTGTTTGGCTGGGTTAATTCACTTTGGGCTTAAATTAAAGCTCCTCTTCCATCACGGCTGAATTAATTGAGTTAAAGTTGGCAAACAAGTCTCAGTGGAATTCAGAGTTTATCCTCAATTCATTATAAGATTTAAACCTACCACAAAGAGCAGCTGGGTTCTAGTCCTGGGACAAATGGCGCTGGTGTAGAACGCTGCTTACTGCATTTTTTAAATTTGGGGTGATCATTTTTTAAACACTTTCTAAATTTGGGGTGATCATTTTCTAAACACTTTCTAACATTTTCTAACACAAGCCTCTGTGCCGAGTTATGGGGTTATGGGACCAAACATCATGAAAGATGATTAAATTGTACATTGAATTATACATAAGAAAAGTTAATATTATATTAGAGTGTATGCAGCTGAAGCAGAATACTTGCTTCAGTTTTGATTTATTAGGATGGAGTTAGAGGCTGATTGCACAAACACATCCTATCCATTTGTTTTGATACATCTTCCAGCATTGTTGTTTCAGGTGTTGACTCAAATGCAGCTGATGTTGTATAACATCTTGTTCTAGACTGTTGGGTGACAAGGCAGCACTAGGGAGAGGCGTCAGGTGGCTCTCACACCCAGTGTCCAATATTGATCTATTTCTTTAAGCCTTACTTTTTAGAAAGCCGCTCTAATGATATTAGACTAATATATAGATTGCTCACTTGTCAGGAGCACTCCTCTTCCTGGAGCATAAGCATATCTTGTTATTGAAAATGGCTATAATAATTCTACTTTGATCTTGTTTGCAGTATTTCTGATGTATACAAAATCATGGGGTATTTTTTTGGGGTGTTATTAAACCTCAATATACTGTGTATATATATATATATATATATATATATATATATATATATATATATATAGATATAGATAGATAGATAGATAGATAGATAGATAATTTTTTTAAACAAAGTTTTGTGATTTGTTAAGTTTTTATTAGTGTATTGCTTTGATATACGTATGCACTGTGCCTCTAATGGCCACGCTGCAATCACACTCGCATTTTGTTCTGAAAATGCACCTCTCTATTTTATTTCTTTATAGAAAATGCTTCTGGGACAGATGTTTTGAGTTGTTTCTTGAAAAAGCTGTCAGAGCTTTTTTTATGTTATCACTAATCCACTCAGAGCAGTAGTCTAGCTTTATTTAGAATTTTAATTAATGATACAATTTATTTTGGTGTACCATATTTAATAGTATAGACAGAGTTTAAGAGGGTGCTGAACTAAAAAAAAATGTTGGTAACATTGGTAAACAGGTTGTTTACATGACCGCTTTGGTTAAGATGGAAAGAAAATGTGTAAGTGCTGCAGCCCTGGCTCATTACCCTCATTCTGAACTTCATCTGGATCCATCATTATGTACTCAATAGAGGAAAGAAGTTCGAGAGATAGGCCTGAACCTGAAGAGCGTATTGACGCAGAAAGAAATGGAAACATGGGGAACACGAGGTCTTTGGTCGGATTTGGACTGAAGAATAAAAAGGGGTTGATGGTGTGTTTTTAAGTGGTACTTGATATTCTTCTCTACTAATGGGCTAGTATCACTATGGCAACCACCTTGTCAGTCTCTCTGTGTAAATTCATAAGAGCTACACAGACATTTTATGAGAGCTACACACACACACACACAAACTTTTAAAAATTTGCATCTAAAGCATTTTTTCCCCAGATTTTTATTCATGATTTAAAGATAAAGAATACGATAATATTTACTCTTTTATAATTAAATTTGTCCTTTAAACAGATCAGTCATCCATCACTAGGTGGTGCCACACATCAGTAATGAGAAAAAGGAGATTTTTGGCGTTCAAAACTATTATTCTGCATTGCACCAGTGAGGTCAAGCATCTGTATAGTATTACATAAAATCTAATATTGTGAAAAAATATTTGAAATTATTTATTGTTATTAATTGATGTGCAGTATATATTCAAGTCAAGTCATTGCAGTACATACGGCATTACATTTATCTTTTCCACATAATGTAGAAAAAAAAGGTTTTGGTCCATTGTCACATCAACAGACTGAGGCTCAGCTTAATTTTTATTTGGATATCCTGTAATATTGTATTATTTTTAGTATAATTTCTTCACAGTATTTGAATTTAAAGTCTATTTTTATTTCATAAAGATTTTTTTTCTTTCTTTTTTTTAGCATGACTGTGCTCCAGTACACAAAGCATGGTCATTAAGGCATCATTGTGTGAGTTTTGTGAAAACGATCTTGGCAGTCCTATACAGAATCCCATCCTTAACCAAGTGTTTTTTTTTCTGCCTGTAGTTTGTATGTTCTCCTCATACTCTGGGGTTCAACCTGAAGTTATGGTTACCACCTACAGTTCCAAAAGACTCTGGTCAGTGGTGCATTTATAGGGACAGATATATTACTATAGGTTCACTGTGTGCTTTTTACACATTCGCTAATTGCAATAGGTATTTCATCCTTAATCGGAATAATACTAAGGCTTTCAATCGCTCTATTTAATCAGTAACTTTTTAAAGGCAGACCCTGCTCTCTTATTTTTGTTTTTTATTCTGACTTTTTTTTTTTTTTTTACTTTGCATTCTGTTAAGGGGAGAAGATGGGATGGAGTTAAGATAAAGCATTTAACATGGTTGTCTTGCACATGGTCTCAGACACTCAAAACGACTTTGCCAGGAACACATAAGGTGCAGTCATTCATTCACACCTGTTTGGTCTGCATATAAAATGACACCTGAAAAAACAAACACTGGGGAAAATGTCCTCTCACTTTCTGGTCAAACCGGTGCGAGAAATGTGCTTTTATAATTATAATTATTAACAATTATTCTAGAATATTTTAATATCACATTTAGAGCTGCAGCATATTGTGTGTGTGTGTGTGTGTGTGTGTGTGTGTGCGTGTGTGTGTGCGTGTTTGTGTGCGTGTGTGTGTGTGTGTGTGTGTAATAGTGCATGCCTGATTAGCATCAGTGGGTTCTTGTAAACAAGTAAAGCGAGAATCTGCGTCCCAACGGAACGTCCTGTCATTATAGTGTTTTATCTCCATGGCAGACTTGTGCCTCTGTGGATACTGCTGTAATGAGCGTGAAGTTTCAGAATCTTTTCTATCAGCCGTAACCCACCAGTCTGGGCAAGTTTTGTTTGTTAAAGTGGCCTGAAATACTTTTTTGTTAAACTTAAGATATGTGGCTGAATACATAAAAATATGCTAAGATTCAACCACAAAAACAACACTGATCATATAGTGCTGAGAGGAGGTTAATCCACCACCTAAATAACAACGTATATAAAGAGAAAGTTAAACTACAGTTGGTTATTGCAGACCCTACAAGGTGCTACATAGTATTTTAATAAGACGTCCTTAAATCTGATTGGCTGAGCTGTTTCTCCAGCTGTGACATTATTAACAATAGCGCACACCTCTGACCGCTTCACATTCTTCTCAATGCCTGATATACAAAATATTTTAATTCATGTAACATTATTGGAAATACAGATTAATATTAACAGCAAGCTGATTCCCGATGAGCTCTAAGTTGGTATCCTGTTACTCAGCAATTAATGTTCACTTCAAAAAATGGAAGATAAGTTTATTGATAAGTTTTTAATAAATATATTTGTGAATTAAACCTTGTTTTTTTTTGTTTTGCAATTTGAAACTCCTCTGGGTTCTCCGGTTTTCTCCCACAGTCCAAAAACATGAATTCAAGGTAAATTGAATGCTCTAAAATATGCAGCTGCTGTTTTTTATTGTAGTTTATTGTTAGAAGCAGCTTTGCTATGCTATTGTCAGTACAAAAGCAATGGTTGGCCTTGACAAATTAACTGTCTTTATCGTGAATCCAGGTCGGCGATCTGCCCATCCCTGCTAAAAAATTCAATTTTAATCGATGTCCCTTTGCTCAAGTGTCCAGATGTCGGTTTTGTTCGAACAGTTTGGCTGATATAATATACATATAAGACCGTAACTGATCATTCTCACCAGTCATTAATTTCAGGAGGGGTTAAATTAATACAAACGCGTTACATAAAAGTCAGTCATTATTCAGAACATGCTCTGCTTATTATTGTACCAGTGTTCCAAAAGCCCAGCCTGATTTGTTTGATGCTCTCGGGTCACCGCAGATTGGCAAGAACTCCAAGGATGGAGAAATAGGTCACACATACACAGACACACTGAAATGGAGCTGGTTCGGGTCCCAGGTGGCTGTGGATGTCATGCCCTTGAAGAAGCCACTTAGCCTAATTTACCACACACTCATCACTCTAATGCAATCTGGACCCCGATGCTCCCAACGCTCGGCAGACTTAGCATGTCAAAATCAATAAAATAAAGACTAACATCCTATGTATGGCTACATTTCCAATTTACATTTTAAAGCCATTCCTTATATGCTTGTACACGGCACCTGAAATTCAGCCATACCAGCACATAAGGACATCGCCGGGAGAACGTCACAGTTAATACGTTTAGAAATAATCAGTGCATTTAAGTTACAGCTTATCTGCATTATTAGACACAATTAAAAATATGTATATGTCATAGAATATTTGCAGTTCATGTATTCTTAAGAGTTTGGCTGCAATGAATATAATCAGTAATTATGATCCCTGTGGCATCTGGTTCAACCACTGATCATGTTTCTGGATGGGAAGATTGGATGGGTGGGGGTTGGGGGGTGTTGTACACTGATTTACACAATTATAATGAGGCTCACTGAATGAAAAATCTTAAGTCAGAAGCCTAAACCCGTGAAGAATACATGCATTCAATCAAGTACACACCACCATCACCTCAATTAACTTGCTGTTCATTTTTCAAGGCTACGTGTATTTTTTATCAATAGCTCAAATAATAAAGGCCAAATTTCAGCCGTGTGTATGTGTTCCCAGTAGAATATATACTTTAAGCCTATTAAACACACATTTTTGTGCTTTATAACATACAGATATAATTCATGCCCATAATCACCACTCCAGTTTGTATAACATATGCAATACCCTTGACCTCACACTGAGAGTCAGACAGATACAGAAAGCCCCAGTGCTTCCTGGGAGCTGTATACAGGGCTGCCAACGCTCCGGGCACATGTGTTTACTTCACCAGTGTGTGTACATGTGTGTGTTTCACTGCATAGATGGGTTAAATGTGATGGAAATATCCCTCTGTGTGTAAGCCCTGTAGGCAAAATAGATCACTTTAATTTACAGGTTGTTGCCATGTCCTGTATGTATCTGCTCAGAACCCAAAACGTTCTTCCCTGGTTGTGTTTGGGAACCCCCCCCCCATGACCCTAGACCCTAGTATAGTATTAAGCGCCAAAAAATGGATGGATTGAATATGGCAAATTAATAAAAAAAATATAATTAGGATCAGAATACTGTCTCCGAAAGGCAGCACATTACCAACCCTGAATGCCGTTTAATAAAAAAAATAAAAAAACGAAACATTTTGCATGTAAATTACCGTAAAATAATACATATTATTATAGTGTAAACAATTCTAAATACACGTGATGTAAAAAGTTATTGGGGGGAGGGGGGGAACGTGGCTTCTTAGTCTGTGCATCCACATCTCTGTGCTGGGGATCAAGGTTTGAATTGCAATCTGGGTGGAGTTCTCCATGTCCAAAAACATGGATTTAAGGGGAATTGGCTACTCTTAATTGCCCCTATATAGTGTGTTTCACTATGAGTGAGTGTGCCCAGCGACAGATTGGCACCCTTTCCTGGGTTTATCTGCCAAATCCGTTCTCCCCTGAATGGGCATGGAGAACCTCTCCCTCCCCCAATAGAGGATTTACAGGAAGATAACAAAATGAGATGAGAAAACAGTTATTAATTCCAGATTACAGCTGCATTATCATGATATTTGACGTTAATCTCTCTTAATTACAAAAACATTCATCGTGCAGCCGCATCAGTAATCTAGTATAGTGATCGCATTTACTCTGTCTATTGATTTATATCCCTTTTTGTATCCTGTAATGGTTGTCACAACAAAAAAGTCAAAAATCTCTATGTTCTCATCTGCCCACCACAAGGCCGAACACCTCCAATTATGTATTTATAATTTTTATACAACATGCTAAGGCAGAATAAAGGTATAATAATGTCCTCAACAGTTCATGTAAAGGGAGCTTGTATCCTGATCATTTTAAGACTGTTTAAGGTCGCTGACACCTGACAACCAGCTCTTGATTCACGTCGCTGTTGCTGCTTTGATCAGTTGCCAGGATACTGACACTGTGAAGTGATTTTCTGGATCATAAAACCTTTCAAGCGACCTGGCCTCAGACTAATGTATTTACATACTTGCCAGAGCTTTCGCCACACAACCGTCATTAGAAGAGCCTGCACACATAATGGGATGTAAGTGACTGTTGGCTCCAAACTTGGCCCGACGGAGAGGAACAATATAGGCAGTGAGTCGGAGACAAAACCTCCTCAGTTACCCCACACCACGGCTCCAACGGCTCGGCTTCTCAGAGAGAATCAGTGAAAAGAGTGGGAGACATTTAACACTTACCCGCCTGCTACTCCGCCAAAAAAAAAAAGAGTTTTCGAGCTATTACACGCTTGTTAGCTTTGTTACTGCTGCGCCCATTTCCTTTATTTCCATTCTATTAGAGGTGTAATTATGTCTAAATGTCCATTAGATCGACAACTAGCAGTTAAAATAGAAAACAATACGGGATTGAGGCTGTTGAAAATAAATCACATGTTTTACATTCATGAGAACTGCAGTGGCATAAAGGCATGACAACTGAGTGTAAATCAGGAAACAGGTTTGGCTTTCACTTAAAGTATACAGACAACTGCTTATTATCGCAGATAAAATGCTTCAGATTTTAATTTTTGGCCTCGAGTTAAAAGCAGGTTTGTAAGGATTTTAAGAGGAGATTTAAGGTGAAATGGCTGCTCTAAATTGCCCCATCTAAATTGCCTCTATATAGCGTGTGTGTGTGTGTGTGTGTAAGTGTGTGCCCAGCGATCGATTGGTGCTCTGCCCAGCACCCGATATGTTCTCCCCTGGATGGGCATATGGGGACACCCCCCTACTCCCACCCCGCCGACGATTAAGCAGTTGATGAAGCAGCTGAGAAGTTTGCATTACGGACAGCATGGTGGGTTAGTGGTTAACATGTTCGCCTCTCAGAGCTGGGGATCCATGTTCGAATCCCAATCTGGGTGGTTTTCATGTTCTCCATATGCTCAGTGATGGATTGGTTCCCTGTCCTGGGTTTATCTACCTAGTGCCCAAAATGTTCTCCACTGGATGGCCATGGGAAACCCCCATGAACCCTAGTAGAGGATTAAGCGGAAGAAAATTAATACACAAAATACATATATACATCAAACCATATCAGATTGTATGGTTTAACATATTATATTTATATTTACATGTTATATTTACTACATTTATATTTTTTAATATTAATAATTAAACACAACTTCGATTTGTACCTGATTAAATTGTCTTTTAACCTTTATTGACTTTTCATGTTTATGATACATTAGAAGTATGTGGATGCTCCTTTAATCGTTAAATGCATTTGATGGTAAAGGACTCGGTCGTATTCCCACAGCACAGGTGCCTTTTCTGTCTGTCCTTTGTCCTGCATTCAGTTCCTCTCTTAACCTTTCTTATCTTTGCTTTTCCCCAGGGTGGGGCACTTTCATTGCATTCACTTTCATTGCTGTAAAGCAACTGTATCTTTTTTTTACTCGTTGTTTTTGATCTGTTTCAAGCTCCACGCCTTAATTCCCTCTCTGTGCAGGATTCCATAGCGGAGCTGAACTAAACCATGTACCTCCAGCGCTACATGGTCCGTTTTGGTAGCGAGTTCATGCACTTTTGCAAGGCGAGGGTCTGTGTTCGGGTCGTGGCATTATTCCCCCGAACTGTGTGCTCTTAAGCTTTCCCACTCATTTAACAAAAGCGTAGATGCCTTCACAAGGAGGCCCAATCCCTTTATTCTGCCCCAAGCTATTGTCCATTCACATGCACACAAATCTATGCGCAAGGTGGCAGATGCAACTGAAACTTGCAAAACTGGATCCTTCCAATTTTAGCACAAGTGGTAAAGAATGTGGGAATTTTATTCAAAAATTCAAAATAATTAACAATGTAATAAAGAATTATTATAAGCATCTCTTCCAGTTCTGTCCAAAGTACATTATATTTTTATATAAGTAGTGTGTGTGTTTGAGATCTATTTTGCCTACTGTGCACAGAGGAATTTGTCCTCCACATTTAACCCATCCATGCAGTGAAAGACACACATGTACACACACTGGTGGAGTGGTGGGCAACCTTGTATATGGCGCCTAGGGAGCAATTAGGGTTAGGTGCCTTGCTCAAGGGCACTTCAGCCATTGTACTTGTTGGGACTGGTAATAGAACCAGGAACCTTCAGGTCGCAAGCCTGCTTGTCATAGGCTTGTGGGAAGTAGGGATGAAATTGTTTTTTTATTCAAGATTAAAAGCTTAAAATGCTTAAAAAATTATTTTTACATCAACTATAAACAGAAAACGAAATAAAATAATATTGTTCTACATCAGCAGAAAATTGCGCTATTGCACACTGCACCGTTAAAATATCAATCGGCAAAATCGGACTGTGCCTGGCCTCGTAAAGGGAATGATAAGTGATAGATTGGCACCCTGTCCTGTTTGTATCTGGCTAGCGCCCGAGGCATTTTTTCTAGATGGGCATGGAGAACCCCCCTGCGACCCGAGTAGAGGATTAAGCGGAAGATAATGAATATGTGAATGAATGAATATAGTGTTGATGTTTCTGTTAATTTCATTTTATCTGTTGAAGTTTGGCACAGTGGAGCTCATTGTTTCTGCACTTACAATACAGATGGACTTTGTAGTTTTATAATAACATTCAGTATTCAATGCAGCTGTAGCCTTTCAGCGATTTTAGTTTTGCGAGATCTGTTTGATTACCATTTTTAAAATCATGTATAGTGAGAGTGTCCGCACACAAAAAGTCTGCATAGTATGTTTCCACTGATGCATCATTTGGATTACTTTCTCATCTGAATAAGCAGTGAGTAGTTCATAACAGCAGTCCTATTAATAACTGCTCTGTTTAGAGGGCATTCCTGGATTCCTGTCAGCTTTTTATGGATTCATGATTACAGCAGTTTTTTAACTGGGTCTGATTACTGTCTGCAATACATCCACCCCAACCCCACACACACAAACACACACTTACTATAATCATGTCTGAGATGGTTTAATCCTATGGTATTAAGCACAGATGCTGGTGCTTACACGAGTAAAGAACAATAGGCTGTTAATTACAGTGTCCTGGTTTGGAGTGAATTAATAGTGTACGCGTGCCAAGCTTTTCAAAAACAGGAGGAACGAAGATTGACCTGTTGTTCATGGTGGGAATTACTTAATAAAAAATCCTAAGCTTGACCCAATGTCAGTTAAAGCGGTGTTCGATTATCATCTCTGCACTTAACTGCTTTATTAAATAAAGGATAACAGCATTTGTAGTTGATTCCCAGTCAGATTTTAAAGACATTCAAAAATTGATTAATTGATGGGTTGTATTTTACCCCTTTTGTGTGCTCTTCATATGTATAAAAGCAATAAGGCACGAGAGGGCGTGTCATGGAAAAGAGGTGTTGTTAGGCATGAAGCGTAGCTTTCCCGTGACTTATTTACAATAATACAAAACCCCAAGTGCCTTATTGCTCTTTTAAAGCGGTTCAAACACACTATAATAAAAAATCAAGGTTTAATTTATAAATGCGTTTATTGAAAGCAAAATCATTAATAATCTGGTCTTCTGCAATGTAATCTAGTCCGGTTTTTAAAGTAAACACTGATCGTTGAGTAACACGTTTCCAGTTTCTCTAACAATCAAATACTGCCATCTAGTGTCCAAATTACAGCCTACAATTTATAAAATTTGTCAAATAATGTATTGCATATCACGCATTGATACAAATGTGAAGCAGTCAGAGGTGTGCATTTATTATCAATAATGTCACGTCTTAGCCAATCAGATTTAATGATAGGGACCACCTGTTTTATAATAGTATTATATATATATATATATATATATATATATATATATATACATATATATATATATATATATATATATATATATATATATATATATATATATATATATATATGTGTGTGTGTATGGTGAATAAAATAGTTAAGTTAATATATATATATATATATATATATATATATATATATATATATATATACTAAAGGCCTAAGTGAATTAACCAAGTGAGTTAACATTACTCTGTTTCTCTGTATCTCTGTAAAACAGATTAAATGTAAATGCGAGCATGTAAACATGGACATAAAAGCTGGTCTGTCCGTTCGTCTTAGCACTGACACACTTTTTCTTTTCATGAACTCCACACACTTGTTACATGACAGTAAGCACTGCAGCCTTTTTTCTTCAAAGTTGCAGTTTTCTTCAAGCAAGTAAGTGCAGACGCTGGGGGGAAGGGTGTCCTGCTTTTTGGCTGTAATTCAGCCATCATTTGCAGTTCCATTCAGCTCCAGATTGAGGCTCCGATCAGCTCCTCCTGCCATTCACATCCTCCTCCTGCACCCCACCCCCAGCCGACTCGTCCTTCCCCATCAAAAGAAACAGGGTCAATGTGAATGTGCATTATTCATTGTGTGTGCGTATGCAATAAGATACACAGGGGGTATGGGGTTTACAATAAGATTCTGTGTGATAGATATCTCAGCACTGCAAATTAAGCGAACGTGTGTTAAAACAGCAAGCAGGCTTATCGGCGGGTAAAGCAGCTCGCCTTCTGTCATTAAAAAAACACCCACAAATTAAGAGAACAATGAAAACAACACTGCTATAAAAACGTAGGTGATATACTGTGACATATTTACTACAATCACATAAACCGATTGACTTATGTGTTTTAGTCGGTGTGGTCTTTTTTTCGGTTATTCTGTTTTTGACTTTTTAATTACATAATGTAGCAAGGTCAGCAAAAACATTATCTAGGACTTTGTTAGACAAAAATATTTAACCTGCAGTCAAAGCTGAAAAGGTCCGTAAAGAATTATTCTAAAAGCAGTGATCAATTTCAGTTCCTGAAGTGCAGACACTCAAATAAAACAAGAATCTACCCTCAAGAGTTCAAAAAAATAAAAAAGTATGTAAGTCCAAGGGTGGCACGGTGGCTTAGTGATTAGTGGTTAGCATGTCCATCTCTCAGCACTGGGGATCCAGGTTCGAATCTTAATCTCGCTGGAGTTTCCATGTTCTCCCAGGTTTCCTCCAGGTTTTTCGGTTTCCTCCCACAGTTGAAAAACGTGGATTTAAGGAAAACTGACTGTTTTAAATTCCCCCATATAGTGTGTGTGTGTGTAAGTCAGTGCCTAGCGATAGATTGGCACCCTGTCCTAGGTGTATCTGCGCAGCGGCTGAAAAAATTCTTCCCAGAATGGGCATGGCAACTCTAATAGAGTATAAAATAAAAGATAATAAATGAATGACTATAAGTCCAAAGTGTGTGTGTGTGTGTTCCCTATATAAATCCACACCTTTGTTTCGATTACCACGAAAATTATCATATTCCCTGCGGAGGCTTTATTACAGCGATCTTATATGCTTATCTCGCAGGTTATTTAGGGCGTGTCGGTGTGTCTTTGCTATCGGAATGACCTGATGTTTTTTGGGTGTTGTGCAATACACGAATCAGCATGTCACCTGCTATTCCTATTGAGATGCCTGGTGCATTTGTACGTTTGCAGGAAACATCATCACGAGCTCTGAAAGTCGTTGGTATGTTAAATACCCAAAATTGACACATATTTCAATTTAAGTTCCCAATGTGTAATACGAAATATAGTATTTGTTTCCCATATTGTCTTCCATACGTACAAAGCTACATATTCAAACATGCATTGTTACATCTAAAGAATTATCCTTGCAAGTACAAAACACACTAGGGAGAGAGTTCCTTGGTAACTGAAGCCCTGATTAAGAGGAGGAACTGAATCTCACTCAGAGCCCCCTGGGTGCATGTGTAGAGGAGGTGGGGGTGTTTCCCAGGGTTGGGATATGCATTGGTGTGTGTGTGTGTGTGTGTGTGTGTGTAGGAATTGGTGGGAGGGGCTGGATATGCTGGTGGACTCGGATCTGATGCGGAGTAGTAGACACTGAGTGGCTAAGTGCAAGGGCAGCTTCACTGTGTGACTCTCCCGGTAACTGGGAAGAAGTAGGATTTATTTATACACTCATGTTCAGACACAGGCTGAAACAATGGTGTTCATCGGGACTTCACTCAAGTCTGTGATTAAATACTTTAAACGAAAGGGTAAGAAGTTGTTTAATATTAGTTCGACTCTCAGCTACTTTTCCTTGTTTCTGTGTATTTTTTTTTATCTGTTTGGTTTTTTGGTGTTTGTAAGATTTACTGAATTGATAATTGGTTGTATGGAAATCTTTATGTTGGACTATATGTATGCTGTGTGAGGAGCATGTGCTGTTGCTGCATGTGTAGCATCATCGGTGAGAAGCAGACTGATCTCGCAGTGTGTGCAGGGTCTCTACTCTTCAGTATGGTCAGAGGACTGAGTCAAGAGTACCTACCTAAAAACTTGCTATAACAAAGTCTGGCCAACTATTAAACTACTTAAATAAACTAAAATCACAATATTGAAACAAGTAAAAAAACTTGCAAGTCTATCAGTTTGGTTTTTTCAGATATCCTTTGCCATCTAGGTAACTAAAACCACCTTTACCTCTGCAATGATGAGACACAACGCTCAGGAAACAACTCAAAACACATCACTATAAAATAATTAAAATAAAAAACACATGGTGGGATAAATCTAGTCATTAAAACCAGATTGAATAATGAGCTTGACTTGTGTTCTCTAAATTGTTAGGCACGTTGGATAACTTGGTTGCTGTGTGTATTGGTTTTATATTATAAAACTCCTAAATTAGATGGGAATTCATTTCATAATAATAATGCATTCCTATTTAGTTTGTACCGTGAATTATGAGCTTACTGTGTGTCCAGGATTCTTCTGGCTTTCTGTGCCCTCCAAAAGTATAACCTAATTAAAAAAACTAATTATACTGTAGTACTGACCTACTTTAAGTGTATTTGTTACAGTCAATAATTTCCACTGGTGAGTGTTACTGTGTGTGTGTGTGTGTGTGTGTGTGTGCTGAATGGACTTTGACTTAAGCTAAGGCTGGTGTGGAGATTAACGTTAAAGACAATGATCTTTGTTCTCTTCGTGTTGTCACTTACTTCCATTTATCTACATATACTCACACACAAACCACCATCTCTGACTTGTAAGCGAACAATGTCAGAAACCTTCACCTTCGGATCATAGTTATCATGTATTTCTGTTAATATGACCCCCCCCCCACCCACACACACACACACAAACACACCAGTTGATCACTCAGTACTTAGTCCTCTGTGTTGTGGTTTAGTGCTCAGTCCTTTGATATTTATTTTTTGTGCACATCAAAAGGATCTGCTTGTCTTTTAATCTTAATATCTTCTCTTTAAAAATCACGTTATTGTCCGTGCTTGTTCTTATGTGATACGTCTACTGTATTTGAAGTCGTGTGAATGTCTGTGTGATGGCAGAACCAGCTGCTGACACTTACTCCATTATCACTTTAAGTTGTTCACACGCGTTAATGTTTCCCAACATTCACACAAATTCGTGGACATGGACATGCTATATCCACACTCTTTAAATCCCTAACAAGCACTAGAATTAGATTTACATTAAACCTACTATTTCTTTAAATAATCATATTTTTTAATATCATTTTAAAAGCTTTTTTTCCACAATTCCCCTTGTGGGATTTAAAATATTGGGCTGAAATTTTAATTTTTACCATGCCATTTGGTTATATTTTTCATCAAATTAATAATTTAGATATAATAAAGATAGTTTTTGGCACTTAAAGTATATATGGATTGATTAAATTATGAATTATTTGATTTCTCTCTGTTAAATACTAAATACTGTAGGTGGGGTGGAATTTATGTGCACATTAATTGACAAAATTAATTGTAGAAATTCATATTACACTGCATCCATTTGCAACAAGAAAAAAAGCAACAAGAATTCTTGATGGTTAGGGTTACAATGTAAGGTCATCAATGATACACCCTTGGAGCAATGAGGGTTAAGGACCTTGCTCAGGGCCACACTGGTAATTTCCTTGCACTTTCAGATTAATAACCCCACTTCCTAACCACTGAGCTACCACACCCTAATTATGTAATGCCAATTTATTAACAGTGGGAATCTTTAGACAGGAAGAATATGTTACTTCTTTACAGATGATGACATAATATACACATATTTTATACATTATATTGTATTTGAAAACATCCTATTTTTTTTACAGATCAGTGTTATTGCCAACCCCCGACCTCCGAAAGATCCCTTTTTGTTCCTTTGTATCGTATTAATATTGTTATTGTATTTTCCTGCCTACATTTTATTATTATATTGTATGCCCTTTTTATTGTATAAATGTTAAATGTGAATATATGTATAAGACAATAACAAACCCTTAACTTTATCTGGTGAAGGGGAACAGGTGGAACATCTGAATCAGAATGTAAATTCTTTTTTTAATCCCTGGAGGGAAATTGTTTTTACAGAAACAGTTTTTACAGATGCTCCAGTTGTCATGGTATATAGAGAATTTGAGTAAGAATTAATAATAAACACAGTAAAATTAAACTAAAAATACAAAAAAATACAGAATGAAGTAAAAGTAAATTGCCAGTGTAAAGTAATTTATATATTAAATTAAAAATGTAAAAATATATTGCACTGTGGGTCAGGTAGTAGTGTAATATTGCACATTTGAATCATAATTAATCATAATTATGATATTGCTCAAAAAAAGTAATTATAGAGTGAGGAGTAAACAGTTTGATGGCCACAGGTAAGAATGTGGTGCATTTGGGTGGAATAAGTCTTAAACTGGATGTCAATAATAACATTATTATTCTTTTTTTTTTACCCTACACTAGCACTATGTCCTAAACAGACAGTAAAACTGAGTTATAATGAGTTAATTATGTTTAAAGATGAATATTTTATCAGTAGAGATATGTTAAAATAGGAGCATCAGTACCTAAACTTCTGCTGCTTTTCCAAACGAGCTTAATGCAGGTTAGTGTAATACAGATCAGCAGGAAGTGTCAGTTTCATCAGCTTTTCTGTGTACATCTGAATGAGTTAATTTGCCGACCGCTTTGCATTTCCTTTCCGCAGTCTGGCAACTTTGTGTGGGTCAGTTTTTTTTAATGGCAGGGTGGCACCTGTGTTCTCGTTCGGCTTCTTTTCACACCTGCTACTCTTCTCACCTCCTTCACTGAGCTCTCCCTTCCTCTCTCACCCAGGCCTCTGGCCTTTTGCTGCCGCTGTTCTAGCACCTTGTAACAACAGGGTTCATCTAGGAAACATTTGCCTCTAGCAGCTCCTAACGACCCATTTGCAGCATTAACACACTCCTCTGTCCTCAGGCTCCGCAGGACAGGTCATTCAGGACCTCCTCCTCATTGGGCATGTTGGTGCATGAGGTCAGCAGAGAGTGGGCTTTAAAACAAATCGTTAGTGTTTAGCAGTTTGGGCTGTAAGACATACTGAGCTCCCAAATGGACAAAATGAGCAGCATTTAGAAGCTGGCGTTTCTAAACATCTGTGTGGGTGCTCAGGACATCTTTAGAATTCTTGGCGTTGAGATGGGACGGGTTTTGCTCTGCCATCGTTTTTAAACTTTTTTTTCTTTTTTTTTTTTGCCTTTTTACAGCGGTGTCTAATCTAGACGAAGAGAGCAAGTGGACGGTTCACTACACAGCGCCGTGGCACCAGCAGGAAAATGTCTTTTTGCACACATCCAGACCAGCCTGTGTGGAGGAACTACACCGGCAAGCCAAAGTCAACCTCAAAACTGCCCTCAGAGGTATCAACACAGTTATATCACTCATTCTTCAAGCCTTTTACCATTTATATTATACCTGTAATGCCATTTTAAGCTTTTTTAATATGCTCATCCAGATCAGAGCCATGTAGTGTGAAGTGTTATCATGCAAAAAGTGGAAAAATGCAATGGGCATGTCACCAGTTCACTGCGACCCTAATCCCTAGTATAGGATTAAGCTAAAGGTGACATGACATGAGATAAGAAGATTCTTTTAGGAAACTCCCAAATATTTTGTTAAAATGGAAACAAGGTGAGAAGCCCTGAAACAACAGCAGCTTAAATAGCGTCGTCCATCCTGCAATTTGTGTTCGGATCCCATGCAGGACAGTAGGAGGTGGAGTTGTTTGATGTTACAACACAGACAATGAACAGACCAAGTTTAAATGGACTGAAAAGCCAGACGTTACAGGCATGATCAAACCACTCAGTATAGTTTTACACAATTGATGCGTTATGTTACGTGGACGTGGTAGCTCAGTGGTTAGGGTGTTGGGCTAGCAATCTGAAGGTTGGGGGTTCAAATCCCAGGTCCACTGGTGAACCCTGTGTTCACCTTGTAAGTCGCTTTGGATAAAAGCGTCTGCTAAATGACCAAATATAATGTAAATGTTAAGGTAAAATGAAAAAGAGGCCTATTGTGATTACATACAGTGCTGTGAAACACACACATATACACACTGGTTGCGTGAATATACACGTACCCGAAGCAGTGGGCAGCCACGTATACAGTGCCCGGGGACAACTGGAGTTAGGTTACAGGCCCAAGGGTGCTTCAGTTATAGTTGTTTGTGGGACAGGGTTTTGAACCAGGGACCATCAGGTTGCAAGGCTGGTTCCTTAAACACAAGCCTACAACTGTTTGTTGAGTGAAGTGGTAAAATGCACTTAAATAAATACTTACTATTGGTAATAGACTTTGATTATGGTTAATTAATGCTGCCTAATGAAGGTGTGCCCTTTAAAACTGGGAACAGCGCTTGCGCACGAAGAGAGAGATTCCATCGACCTGATAGAACTAGAGATGTTTATACTGAAAGCAATGTTTTAAAGCCTGGTGTTCTTTGAAGTGTAAATGTATTGGTGTCGGCAATAAAACCTGTTCTGTTGGTGTGAACTCCCCCGTTACAATAATAATCACCTGTAGAATAAAAAAGCTTGAACTGATTAACTCTATTGACTTTGTGAACAATTTTTTTACACAATATAGAAGAAATTATCTCTTTCAGTCAATTGCAGTCAGTGTATAAACCTCTTGTTGTTTTCCTATTAGTTATTCGTATATATTTGAAGACACAAGCTGATGAATACAAAATACATGTATCGGTGACCACATGTAAGACAGATCTGTATGCAGCAGGTAACATGGTTCAGTATTATCCACTGCTCTCTGCCACCTGTGAAACAGCTCTGCCGTGACCTTTCTTTTGTTAGTGGTGTAAAACAGGTTGAGAGGGATAAACTAGATCTGATCCCGAGCCAGTAAAGGTAATGCGAGCTGAACTGACAAAGACTGTGTGATCAGCACAGCAGCTGGTTGATGTGCAGGAGGCAAAATTCTACAATAACAGTACTGCAGGTCAATTACCACGACTGGTGAGAGATGCGACCAGTCAGGGGGGTGCTTATGTATCACTACCTGTGTTTGTTAGGAACAAAAGCAAGTGCCGTATTTACACACCATACTTTATAGGTTAAAAATCTGTATAAAAAGTATAAACCCTGTAAAGTGACTCATGGTCTTTGAACATTGTGGCCATGACTGGCTGTGTGTGTTTAACCTGTGACTTGTACATCTTGATTCAGTCATAGGCTGAAGGTCCACGGTTGGATTCCCAGTCCCAACAAGTACTATGGCTAAAGTGTCCGTGAGCAAGGCACCGAACCCCAATTGCTTCCCAGATGCAGTGTACAGGGCTGCTTGTGTACTCACTTTACCACTGTGTGTGTGTATGTTGATGGCTGGGTTCAGAACACAAGGTTGATGCAGTACAACCCTTGGAGCAATGAGAGTTAAGGGCTTTGCTCATGGACCCACATTGGTAACTTCAGTGGATCTGGGATTTGAACCCCCAACCTTCAGATTCATAGCCCAACAACCTAACAACTAACCACTAAGCTACCACAAACCTTATCACTTTCTTTTTTTTTTGCATACCATTTTAAGTCTATAAACAATAATATGGAGTAGCGTCCATTCCTTTGCAAAGACTTTCTGTAAGGTTTTGGTGTGTGGGGGAATATTTTTAGCACTCGTGAGATCAGACTCTGATGTTGAATGACAGGGTCTGGCTTTCAATCTCCATTCTAGTTCATCACAATGGTGTTTAATAGGGTTAAGGTAGGGCTCTGTGTCAGCCAGCCAGCTAGCTTTATTTCACTCACACAGCCATACCTTTATGAACCTTGCATGTCTACACTCAGGTATAGTCATGATGGGACAAAAATGATGCCTCTAAAAATAACCCATGGCATTATCATCATTAACCAAGCAGGTTATGTTCTTTGGAACTTAACCGACCCTGACCTCCGTCAGACTCCCAAATTGAGTAGTATGATTGATTAGTCAACACACGTGTCACACTTTATGTAATCTGAGACTTTGTTGCTGGGTTGCTATGACTCCTAAACCTTAATTTATACCACCAAAAGTTGGCATCCTGTTACGATACTATTATCAAATTTAGCGCTTTAAAAAAAAAAAAAAAAAAAAAAAAACAACAACTATTATTTCCTACATGTTTGTAGGGACAGAGTGCATTATGGCAATACACCTGTGGCAATAAGATTAAATTGTACACCCATAAATGGTGTGTCCCAATATATTTCACCAGGTAATATATTTATAGTAATTATTCTAAAAGTGTGGATTAAATTAATCCCAGGTTTAACAGTGGGAAGGAGGTTTGAGTTCAAAGGAAGACAAAGGGTCGTGTGTATAGAGCGGGGGGAAGGGTCCACCGGGGTGGGAAACTCAATATGTTTCAGGTATCAAGTGAACTCTTTTCCTCTTCCTCGCTTAGTTTTTATGCCCCTCACAAACATAAAGACTTATTGCTTTAAAATGCTGTTTAAAATTCCAAATTCTTATGCTTTGCCACATCTTCCTCGTGACTCTGAATGTGTATATGTTTTTTGGAATCGGTGACTGCCTCCAGGTGCATCTCTTTAAAGCACATTGCAAACTTGTAACGATGCTTTAAATAGTGAGTGGTGTTTGTGGTCAGGGAAGTAACAAACAGTTGGCAAGACTGTAAATAAGCTTGGTTTTGAAAAATAGGTTTTAAGGAGAGGAAGGGCGAATGGGAATTAGTACTGAGAAATTCTAGTCCTGCAGGTGTTCTCTATTAGCTCGGGTTCCGTTAATTCCTCCTGTGTCCTTTTCAATGAGGAGGCTGGCCACCATGGGAATTGTTCCACCTTATCTGAATGCTAAAAAGACCATGACTCAGCTACACCTTAAGCCCCTTTCACACTTATAATCTGGGAAGATCTCAGGTTACTTATATTGCCTGAAGTATGCAGACTGGCATTCTAACAGTTCAGTTCTTGGTTGATGTTCTGTTTCAGTAAAGACAAATGATCTTGTTTCAGCTCAAAAATGTATTTGTGTCCTAATATCCTAATAAATTAAATAAATTGAATAATATGATAATAGTATAATAGCTTTATAATAGTTTCATATACAATGATACCTCATAAGTGGACAAAAAAGCTTAATGTTTATTTTTTTGGTAAAAGCATTTCCAGCTTCCATGTTAGAATCAGAACATCTTTATTGTCATCATAACAAATTTAAGGTGCACTACCTAAGGTATTACAAAACTAAATGTAAAAAAAACTACAACTTGCATAGAAATTACAAAAAGTGAATACAAATGAAATTACAAAAATAGCAAATAAAGGTATAATAAAATTTACAAATAACTAATAACCTACAAACAGACCTTGTACAGCTCCTTGTAAGCCAGGGGGAAAATGTTACAGTAAAAATTATTGCAAATTTGGAAAATATTGCATAAACCAAAAGTTTTTATCTTTTAAAAAATTATTTAGAAAATTATTTAGTAATTCTATCAAGAAGTACCTGACTGTCATTTGGATAACATCATATCTGTTCATCTAATATCTATTCTGTCTTAACCTGGCCATGTTTCATGTCTGTTTTTGCAGAATGTGATAAGCTGAGGAAGGATGGCTTCCGCAGTTCTCAGTACTACTCTCAAGGCCCAACCTTTTCAGGCTCCACCCAGTCACGCAGTAGCCAACAGGAGGATGAAGAAGAGGATGATTTTGATAATAAGGTAAGAGTATTGTTAGCTAGGTATCTGACTGAACTGAATAATGATGGAAAACCACTTCTGAATGTGCAGAAGAGCCAGTCATTTATGAGCAATGACTGAATGCATGTGACTGCTGCCCTCTAATGGGGAAAAAGGAAGATTACAGAAACAAAAGTGTGTATAAGGGTACATTTTGGTAAAGCTGATATTTAACTTATTAATGAATTAGGATATTATTGTGTATAAAATCTTTATTTATTAATGAGTTTTTCTTACGTCTGCATAAAAACATTTTAAAAATGTCCCCCCCTTCCCACCTTTTAATGAAAAATATTGATGTGAATACATATAACCCAGACAGTCTCATGTCTTCTCACCTGACAGCTCTTATTTGATCAATCAGATATGTATCAGGTTTAGTACCACATCTGCAAGTGCCTCAAATCTGATTTCAAAAGATCGCATCTGAGTTACATCAGGGCAGAAAACCGGATTTAAGTCAACTCAGGGTGTTAGTACAAATTTAGCCTCTGTGTAATCTTGCTAGGTTGCTTTTCACTAAGCATTACAAAAAAAACCACGGATGACAGGGGAACGTGGGAGAAGCAAATGCTTGAATGTTGGTATGCTGTGCTTTATTAGTCTTGTCAGCCATTTGTCTTCGTTCTCTGTGAGCCAGGGCTCTGGAGACTCATCATGCTAGTTGCTCTCGATTTATTTACTTGCAACAACTGTGGCTGTGGGGATGGGGATGAGGCCAGAGTGTTTAGTAATAAAATGAATTATGGCCAGAGAGAAGTACTGTTTAGAGGAACTCATGTTGTTTATAAAAACTGAGATTTTTGAAGACGAATCTCAGTGTATATGTAAAGACTTTTAGGGTGCTGTAATGTTGGGTTCTATTGTAAAACACACTGATATACACACTTATATAAATAAAAACTTAAATTAAGTGCAGTTGTCAGTTTTGTGTAGACAGTGGATTCCTAGAATTTGTGTGCAGATGATTTTGGATGCACAGCTGCGACAGCGGGAATAGAATAGCAGGATGCCCTGATGCTTTGGCTCAGCTGTACGGAGTACTCTTATTTAGACGTTTAGTGTTTTAATTCCTGAGTGCATTCCCACAGTCACCTATTTGTGGGTGTGTGTGTGTGTGTTCAATTGATTGCGAAAATAATTTTTTGCTTTTGCAATCTATAATTTATAAATTAAAATAAGGTCAGATATAATTAAAAACACTAAACCAATTAAAAGTTGAACTTACTGTAAAATTAACAGGGTCCAGCTAAGTTGTCTTTCTAATTTGCCCCTTATTATTATTAATAATTATTATAAAATCATTATTATTATTATTTTTTTGTATTTTTTAATTTTTTTTTTTTTTTTACTAAATAGACACTAGCATATGGACTGTGTATACTAGCTTTGTTATGGGAGGTCTACCAAATAAAGTTGATATCTCATCCCCTAAACTTTTATATTGTAGTTTTCTGTAATTTATATACTTTTCCTTTTTCAGTCAGCGGGCACCTCAGCTGAAGAAGAAAAGAATGCTAATCTAATGACTCAAACTCCAGGACACGGGGAGGGGGCAGAACTAGATGGGCAGGAGCCAAGACTTAAGTCACTGCCTACACCTGAAGAAAAGATGAGACAACAAGCAAAAGCCATTCTTACCGACATAGTCCCCATCAATGTCACAGGTCAGTTCATGCACTGATATCTGACACATAGACATGTGATACAGGTGATTTTACAGTGGTATAATAAACCAATAAGACTCGAGAGGGCATGCATTATTGTGAAGAAATCAACCAATTCCACTTCTTTCCCATGATTTATTCACAATAATACACAACATTGAGCGCCTTATTGCCTTACAGTTGCAGTTACAAGCACTCTGCTTTCTTTAAAAATCAAATACTGTCATCTAGTGGCTAAATTACAGAACGCAGTTTATCAAAACACATTTTGAAAATCACGAATTGATACAAATGTGAAGTGGTCAGTGTGTCACAGCTGGACAAATAGCTCAGTCAATAAGGTTCAAGGACTGAACTACCTGTTTTATAGTTGTCCTTAAATCTCGCCCTGATTACCACTATCTTACTGTTAACCCAACAGTTCTAGATAATGCAGAATTTCAGTCATCTCTAATGTTAGTGTTTGCGTGTGTATGCATGGCTGTTGGGTCTCTTCGTGTTTGCATGAACTAACATTAATAACTGAATACACTGGTGATATTTGGTGGCTTTTATATAATCCCTCTCTCTCTCCACCACTGACCTTTTCTTCCCAAATTATCTGTTTTGCCAAATGTCTAAATGTGAATCAATGCACTAAAGGTTAAGCATAACCCTATATCCCTCTCACACCCATAGCATCATTAATATACAAGCACGCTGATGACTACTTTTAGCACACAGTGTTATAATTTATATAATTATATAAAATTTTATATAATTAAATAAAAATAATTAAATAAATGAATAAATTTATATATAATAATATATAAATATAATAAACGTATAATTTATGTGCATATTTAGACACTGTATAGCACCAGGTCGCAATCTTTGATCAAAAATAAAAGGGTTTAGATCAGAGCTCTGCGAGGGCCAGTCAGGTTTATTAAAGACTTTATTGGCCGTGCTTCATGCTGGAACAGAGAGGAGCCTTCTTCAAACTGTTTTTTTTAACAGTTTAACACGTACATTTGTCCAAAATGCATGGTCCATGTTTTTGGACTGTATGAGGAAACCGGAGAACCCAGAGGAAACCCACATGAACCCCACGGATCCCCAACCGAATGGCATAAAAATAATTTTGCCGTTTAAATCCCAAAAATGATCTCACTAAGGTTGAGTTCTAATTTTAATTAAAGTAAATCGTGAATTTTATGACATTTTTATTTAGGTATTTGTTATTAAATTAGCTTATACACTGTGCGCATTTGTGTGTGTGTGTGTGTGTGTGTGTGTGTTGTGCATGAGGAATGCATGCTCGTCACTAACTGCCTGTCTGCTTTCCACACCTGCCCTCCTCACCTGGTCTCCAGGGGAGACATTTGACCGTCAGGCCAGCACCCGCCGTTCCTTAACTAACTCTGACACTCTGGCCCGTCGACCCAAGAAAGTCAAACGAAGAAAGACTATATCAGGTTTGCCTGACAACGTTCAAGAACAACTAGGTAGGGTATGGCCTCGCCAGCTTTTACCGCTGCCCCGTCCTGCCTGCCATCATCTAGATTTCCTTTAGTAGTCTAGTCTAGAAGCCAAGCCAAGCTTTTTATTGTTTTTTTTATTTCTTCAAGCGTCATCACTATGGCTGCTTTTACCTGCTTTAAGCATTACACATTACACTCTCATGATCATTCATTTCCGATCTGCGTGCTTCACACTAAGCTTCGAGCATGTTATTTACCTTCATTTGAATTCATTTCTATGCTGGGCTACTCCATTCTTCCGATCTGTCCTTCCGTACATAAGCACTGCATTTAGCACCTGCTTTCAAGCATGATCTGATCTCAGTCTGCCCCTGCGTTCATGGCCTTCACATCCTACACAGCTTGTTTCCTGTTTTTGTGTCCAAGTGCTAATACTTGGCCACGGATGTGGAGCCAACATATCGCATAAAGCCTCTTTTAATCCCCTTTCCAGATTCTGGCAGTCGGCTTCATATTTTTGTGGTGATGTAATAGATGGGAGAGCGAATGGTTTCGAGCGCTACAGCTGATGGGAGATGGAAACGGACAGGATGTAGGAATGAGCAGGATGAAGTCACTTAAATGACAATTCTTTTATAAGTTTTTGTGGCATTATAATAGAACATGTACAAAAAAATTGCCAAATCCCAAGTGTCAGCAGCTTTCTTGTGATATGTGTTATAAGACTATTAAGTATGTACATGTTATATAAGCCCCTTTGCATTGTTTCCCTTAAGACGGTATGCGCTATTCTTTAACTCTACTAACCCTTCAATTCGTGTATCAACCAGATGGATGTGAATATATCCGCGAGTCTTTGGTTTGAACAATTAATGAGTGTTTATTAAATCTGAATTTGTTATTGCACCATGTGCACTGAAGCATAGAACTGTATGTGTAGGAGGGGAGTGTATTTTGCCCTTCCCACATCTGGAAAGACCACCCTGTTGATTGTGATGTCGCAGTTATTTGATCACTTTCAGAAATAGCGTATAGAGACCATGACTGCGATTTCCTCACATAATGAGATAACAGGCTTTAGATTTTTTCTAACGCATTGCACCTCGTCAAATTAATTAGCGTTCTTATCTGACATGCTTCAGTTATACTGACTGTTAATGTCAGAGGGGGGCAAAGTGGAGGAAGGTAGGGGGAAGGAAGCAGCTGTGGCAATGCTCATGATTGTCTGTCGTTACTCTTTTGCTTTGCTCCAGCTAAAGGACGAGGAGAACTACGTCCACAGTCCATGTTTATTCCTGGACACTATTCGACGCTGGGACGTTCCGGGAGTGTGAATTCCACACTGAGACGATCCGAGACCAAAGAATCCGGCTGTCAGACCGAGGAGGTAAAGATTGTACCACCGTCTATGAGGAGAATCCGAGCGCAGAAAGGCCAAGGGATCGCTGCTCAGATGTCGGGCATCTCAACATCCGCGACAAATATATCCACGGTTTCAGAAAGCCACTCCTCTGGATCTCCCGCACACGTGACGGCTTCTCGATTCGGCAGCGAGATCCAGCGCTTTCACAGCCTGCCACGGGGTGCCCGCGTCTCTCTGATTGCAGAGCCGCTGTACAACAGCACTCCACACAAGCCAGAGGGTACCCCGGGCGTGGAACCTCGGCAAATTGGAAAACTTCAGGTGGATGACACTGTCGTGCACATGAGGAATGCCCCCAGGATGAGCACTTCCACCCGGCCCAAATCTCAGGAATTAAGGAGTTCGCAGAGGGAATGGGGGACTACCACGGGTCCCGCATATCTTGTTTCGCCTCATGCGGGATACTCGACATCATTTCTCCCGAACGCAGCTTTGTCGTGTTCCGCTGAGGTCATTGCCCTTCACGGCCTGCGAGGCAATGGACAGCACCCGCTCACAAGACCTCTCAGGATGGCCTCAAGTGTGAATGGCGAGAGCACCACCAGCATGGCCACAAGTGCCGAGACCGAAGAGGCAGAGACGGGCCAGTCAACTAGCAGCTTGTATAGCCACAGTACAGTCACTGCAGGAACTCCATCTTCCGAGGAACACTGGATTTATGACTCTCCAGAGAACGTGCTGTCTAGAAGAACCCTCACCTCCAGCTGCTCCACTCCCATTAATCACCTCTACAACAGCCTGGAGCGCTCGTCTAAGTGCACTGACTCCAGCTCCCTCTATTCCATGGATAATGATGGTTACTATACCTCCATGCATCTTGACTCCGGTCTTAGGCCAAAAAGCAATAATACTGCAGGCAGAGCACCGAGGCATAGTATGTATGAGTGTATCGGGCAACCGGGAGATCGCGGCAGCATTTACAGTGACCTGTCTCTGTCCAGATCTATATCCCTCCGTAAATCTAGGAAGCCACCCCTCCCACCAGCGCGCACAGACTCACTGCAACGGAAACCTAAAACCAAAAGCGGTGTTAATGGCCCTGCAAATTCTGGCCGGGCGTCCAATGGGTCAGTCCTTAATGAGTCACTGATAGCCACACTCCAGCAGTCACTCCAGAATGGACTGAAAGGAAAAGGGTCTCTGACATCATCTTCTCAAAGCCCCTCCAGTGACTATGAAGACCCCTGGATGCTGCGTTCCAGAAGCCAGAGTAGTGTCAGTGCAGGAAGTAGTGGTGTCTCAGCTGCTGGACTCGGGAATGTTTATTCCATCTGCCACGTGACACCATCACAAAGTGACACCAGTAGTCTGCGTTCGGACTATGCAGAGTCTTGGGGCTATTACATGGATTACTCTCGCCTGCATAGTGATCAGACTCCATCCTCGACTCATACCAACTCGGTATCTGTTGCGGGACAACAATTAAGGATGACGAATGGACAAGCTATTCAAGGTGGTCTACAAACAAACATTCCCGCCACCCAAGAAACCCAAGGAAAGCCTCAGGCGAACACGTCCTCCCCAGACAGGGTGCATCGTTTAACCTCCCCCTCAAGTGGATATTCAAGTCAGTCAAACACTCCGACAGCTGGTACTCCCGTTCCCTCTTTTATGAGGTCCAAGTCACCGTCTGGTGGCAAGCCTAAGCCTCGAGTCCCTGAAAGGAAATCCTCTTTACTGTCTTCTGTATCTATTTCCTCTTCATCTACGTCGTTATCTTCGAACACCTCAGATACTCTCAAAAATACCATTCCACCACCGCCACCGCCTCCACTACCCCAGCCCCTAATGCACCTCTCACCCTCTGAACCTTTCCCAGTGCCACCCCCAGCCTCTAGCCCAGTTTACTCCACATCGCAAGCCTTTCCTCCTCCACCTCCTCCTGCTTACCCCACCACTCCACAGCAAAAGACATCCATGAGTCCCCTGTCTATAAATTCCTCTCCTGAGTTTCCACCTCCTCCTCCACCAGAAATGTTAAATGCCCAATGTATGCAGCTCAATGGGTCTTATAGTTCCCCCTTTCATCCTCCACCTCCACCACCACCACCAGTGTTACCACCCACCACAAGTTTGTGTGCGCCTTCACAACCCACCCTAACCCCCATTGTGTCCTCTGCAAATCTAAAGGGAATAAAGGAAGGCCTTAAGCCTGTGAACACAGAAAAAAAAGTGGCACCGAACCATCCGGAGGAAGTTGGCAAGTCTGTCATGCCACTGATTACTCCATTTGCTCTTCAAAGTGTGCAGCTACGGGCGGTTAAACGGCCAGAGATCAGTAAGGGAGATTGTGCCAAATCTCAGGAAGTAATTCCCACTAGGCCCCGTCCAACAGAGAAATCGGGTCCTCCAAAGCCGGAGATCCCTTGTTCTGTTCCTCGTATAAATGATGTCCAAGCATCTCAATCTCTCCTTGAAACAATCAACAAAAACACTTCGTTTGAGATGCCACTCAGCAATGGGAAGACTGAGAATATAATACCTTCTGAACAGATGAATCCTGTTTCAATCAGCCATCCATCCCAGACTGTACCAAAGGATGTAGTTGATGGAAAAGATAAGGACGAGGGAACAGAAGCATCACCAAACACCACACCCAAGAAAAAACCTCCCACTGTCTTCAAAAAACCCAAATGTCCTCTCGTCCCTGCTTCAGCACCAGAATTTATTGCTGAGGAGAAACAGCCGTTCTTCAGTGAGGTGGATTTTGTAGATGCAAGTTTATCTGAAGAGGTGACTATCTATGCTTCTTACCCAGAGGAACAGGAATCCATGTCCGTCATGGTGTCGGAAAAGGAGACCATGAGCAGCGACACGGAGAGTCATATGACCACCACTGAGAGCAATGGGTTTGAAGGTAGCGTCTCTCCAACTGACAGTGAGAGCGAAGAATCTTTCCAGTTTGTTGTAATGCAGACAGAGGCAACTGAAGTAATGGGCACTTCAGAAGGAGAGGGGGAGGGGGAGGGGGAAGAGGATGGAGAAGATGAAGAAGATGAAGATGCATTAAGTACCACAGCAACTTCTGTCAGCTCTAAAGATGATGAAAGCGGTAAGTGAACAATTTCTTTTTTTTTAAATTTTGCTCTCAGCAGTTGGGGTGATTGATGAATCTGGGTGACAATATCATGCATTTTTCAGCACGTGGGTCGTTTTATTCCTGGGTCCATGACGTAGACCTGCATATAAATAGAATATATAACAGGAAAGAGTCACAGTTGGTGGCTTGGTGGTTAGCACGTTTGCCTTTCAGTGAGGGGGATCCAGGTTCAAATACCAATCTGGGTGGAGTTGCCATGTTCTCCCTGTGTCTGTGTGGGTGTTATCCAGGTTCTTTGATTTCCTCCCACAGTTTAAAAACATGGATTCAAGGTAAATGGAATGCTCCAAATTGCCAATATAGTGTGTGTTTGTGAGTAAGTGTGCCCAGTGATAGATTGGCGCACTGTCATGCTTAGCACCTGAAACATTCTCCCCTGGATGGGCATGTGGAACCCCCCAATCCCCTGCGACGCTAGTAAAGGATTAAGCAATTAAAAGGTAAAACAATAAGCTGCTAAATATAATCGTCATGTCACATCATAAAGCTCTTGTATGTATTGTAGCCATCTTTTTTTATTTAATCAAGACATTGCAAAAATTGCAATGTCAGCACACTCGTAGAAAGTGTTATATTGGTCTTTCCTCCTCCGGTGAGCTGAGTTTGAGGCTTAAGTCTTTTGCCTTGCCGGTAAATCAGGGCTTAGGAATTGAAATCCCGAGCCAGCTGGTCAAACCATATCTTTCTTTTCTTCTTGACCTCTCTACACTTGTCCTGTAAATTTCTTTCCTTATATGAAAGTATATATCTAGGCATTTGGATTCAGTTTCTTCAACCGGTCCTACTATTTCACATTTTCCTGCAGTCCTGCTTTCCACATTCGTTCTTTTAATCAACTGTTCCACACTCTGTTACTTTCTATCCTGCTCCTTTTTGCTCTTCTCATCACCGTGAGGATATGATGGGACAGCCTTCCCAAGGGAGGACCTCTTAGAAAGGAGGGGAGGGGTAGAGGGCTAGTTCTGGCTAGAGAGAAGGGGAGGGAGAAAGAGGAAAGCGAATGCATTCGAGCTTGCCCACATCATCTCAGGCAAAGTGCAGACTGAAGATGAGCAAAAGAGGAGGAGAGTCTGGAAGGAACTCCGCGGCCGGGGAGGCGGAATCGTTTATAAAAATGTGAGCTTGAGAGTTTTTGCCTGTTTGTAGATACAGCGTTTGACCTTGTGTTGGACGGACGGAGAAAGTCTGTGTGCTTGTGTTTGCCTCTCTGACATTTTAACTGCAGCAGATTGAGTTGGGCTCGAGCATGTTTAATGATTTTCAGTTAGATGATGGCAGCATCAACTTTGATTTCCGTTCGCAGTACAGATTACTAGTGTGTGCAACAATAGTGAGTGTGTTCATGGCACCCACTTCATGTAGCGCCAGCATGTTTCTGATGGGCTGAGAGCCATCTCTGGAATGCGTGCAGGATATGCACAGAATGTCAGTGAGTGTGGGTGGTTGTGATATATTCTTTTTTTTACATCAGAATAGAAAACAGAATGCACCATTTAAAGCTCTAACTGTCTGTAGTCCACTCCGAAGGTGTGCATGTGTCATTGATGGTGGTCTGTCTCTCAGGTGAGGTGTTCGACTCCAGTGCAGGAGTCTCCCCTCAGACTCCAAACGGAGACGTCTTCGAAGAAATGGTGACTCCCACGCGACCCCGCACTACAGAAGACCTCTTTGCAGTCATTCACAGGTATTTGTCCTCTGCGGTGGGTTCCGTCATCTCTACTTCAGCTCTGTCCGTCCTTTCCTAACTTAGATATATGCCTTCAACACTCTCTGTTACAGACATCAAAGTTGGACAGTACACACACACACACACATATACACCCATACACACACAAAGAGGGGGGATTTTCTGCTTTCTCTGTCTGCTGCAGTGCTTCTCGGAGCTTCGTCATTTTTTCATAAATGTTCATCTGCTGTCAGGTTGCATTAGCACACGAATAAGCACCTATTTACCCTATACCCTCCCCCTTACCACAGACTTCCAACATTAATTTTAATACTATACAGTTCAAGCAAAAATACTTCTTGATATTTACTGGGAGCAATATGAGCATTTAATTACTAAAGCAATAAGCCACACTAGAGAGTGGGCATTATTGTGAATAAATCAGGAGAAAGAGGTGTTAATAGACAATATATATATATATATATATATATATATATATATATATATATATATATATATATAGTTGATAAATTGGATAAATTGGTCTTCCACGATGTAATCTAGTCCGGTTTTTAAAGTGAACACTGACATTAACAGGTTTATGGTATTCTAACAATCAAATACTGCCATCTACTGACCAAATTACAAAACACATTTTATAAAAAAAAAACTATTGTATATCACACATAAATATGAATGTGAAGTGGTCAGTGATGTGCTATATTCTCAATAATGTCACAGTTGTACAAACGGATCAGCCAATCGGATTTAAGGAATGGAACTACCTGTACCAGTAATTCCAATGAACCCATGTACTTCATCGGAAAATCGGATTACTGTAATCTGTACTAAGTACTGTTATCAGTAATCTGGTTAAATATCAGAATCAATTTTAAATGAACATCAATATATACATCTATTTTTATAATGAATAAATGGATGAATGAAAGGTTTTGCAACAAAATAAATACGTCTCACATTAAAAGTAATCTTTTAATGAAAAAATGGATAAATACTAAATACATGGTGTTGAATTAGTTTTGATATTCCATTTTAGACTGTCATACGCCGATCAGCCTCGTTTAAACCTGATGATGGTTTTTTCGTCATTGCTGATCACTGCATCTCTTGAGTCCTTTTAGTAACTCGTGTTAGTCTCCCATTCTAAGGGTCTGATTATCTCTGTTTTATCCTCCCACTCATTGTCTGTCTTCGGCTCTTCAGCTTGGACTGAATGGATGGCAGAGCATTAATGCCACCCAGCCTATAAGGTGCGATTGTGGATTTTTTTCCTCTTGTGATGATGCCACAGTGGAAATAATATCAATAATACCTTAGCACTAAATAGATTTCTGCTCTATACCCCACTAATGACTTAACTTTAATATTGCAGTGCTGGTGCTAAGCTTATAAATTACTTGGTAATAAATTAAAGACTGTTCAGTCCTGGGTGCAGGATGTTCAGTTTGAGGAAGTGAGTGCAGACCCTTTTTACTTTGTTGATTAATTTAACTATCCCTTGGCTTGCTTTACTGAAATCTGCATTCTGTGCACTTCTGAGCCTCGCTGGCTTCTAAAAGAATTAGGACAGTGATATCGTGCAATTAGTTTTTCCTGATTTGCCGATACCCCAAGCATCCGGGAAATGCATTTCTGTTGTTGATTGATTATTATAGATAAATAGAGCAATCACATGCAACTAATTCTGTAGCCAGGAAATCCAAAGACTAAAGAATAAAAGACATACAAATGCTAATTATTGCTATCAGAACTCTTAATAAACATAGTTAAAGCAACTGAAGATGAACAGACTGCTTCGCTTGGATAAAGAAGCCCGTCTATATCGATCCCACACACAGTGAGGAGGAGGAGGAAGAGGATAGGTAAAATAATCAAAGAACCTCCCAAGGATTAAAGTTACAAAACTTTAGACATCAGGTGAAATTTGCAGCTAAGAACATTTGCTTAACTACAATCATTAGTTGCCCAGCACCCGGAACTTTCTCCCATGAATAGCCATGACGAACCTCTGCGACCGTAGTAGAGGATTAAGTGGAATATAATGGAAGGAATGGATAGCCAAATGAAAATGAAGGAGGGATCTATTTAACCCTACATTAAAATAAAAGATCAAACTGAAAGACTACTTTTTGGTGTGTGTGCAGACACACAATATAACCGCCATTTAGAAAAGAACCCCAATGTGGAATCTGGTTGTGCTGTTGTGTGGCTATTTGTCCTCCAGGGGTTCTGGATGTTTGCCCAGATATGGTTCTCAACATTTTTTTTTGCCTACATTGCTTACACAGAGGAATTTGTCCTCCATATTTAACCCATCCATGCAGTAAAACACACACATATACACACACTGGTGAAGTGAGCACACATGCACAGAGCGATATGGAGCCCGGGGAGCAATTGGGGTTAGGTGCCTTGCTCAAGGGCACTTCAGCCATAGTATTTAAAGGGACCGTAAATCAAACTGGGGACCTTTAGATCGCAAGCCTATGACTTCCCCTAATGCTGAGCATCCTACTGCATTTCTTTTAACTAGAAAGCTAAAAAAAAAAAAACTAAAAAATTCAGTCTTCCTTACACTCTTTTTTTCTGGTGCAGGTCAAAGAGAAAGGTTCTGGGCCGAAAGGAGTCAGAAGAGGAGCGTTTGAAAGGGACCTCATCTCCTCCGGTCACCCCAACTGCTCCAAGCCCTACGATAAACTCGTCTCTGACCCGGCAGTCCGGCTCCATTCAGCGTAATCTCCGCAAGTCAGCAACCAGCAGCGACACCTTTAAGGCACTGCTGTTAAAAAAGGGCAGCCGATCTGAGGGCAGTTTCCGAATGTCTGCCACCGAGATGCTCCGGACTACCGACCCCCGATTCCAAAGGACGCGATCTCTCGACTCCTCTTTTGAGTCTTCGTTTACAGCTGGACCTGACAGCCCCTGTGCCTCACCAGGCCGCAACAAGAGGGCATCAGACGACTGGGCTCGCAATGAGACCATGCTGCCACGCTACTCTCTGGGTTTACCCTCATCACCATGTTCGATGCTAGGACCAAAGTACGGCCGATCCCGCACACCCCCTTCTGCTGCCAGCAGCAAATACAACGCCAGGAGTCGAATCCCTAGCAGCCCCATGACCGTCATCTGTGAAAGGGACGGAGAGTTATCAGAGAGCACAGAGGGACTGGACGAGCCTTGTTCCATCTCCCCATTAATTATGTCCCCTGCACACTCTCAGGACTCCAATAGCACTTTATGTGAAGAGGAGAGCAGCTAAGAAACTCTTACAGATGCAGAGACCTCTCTGCTGCAGGCCTGGGATGGTGCTGCACAAACAGGCTTATGTAGATGATGATGAGCCAAGACCACAAGGTGCCTCCTTTAGACTGAACAACGTTACATCTGCAAAAGCATCATTAAACTGTTTTTCATGTTCTTCAGGAAAGCTTTGTTTCCCCATCATCACCAATCCACACTGTTGTTTGTTTTTTATGTTCCAAAGCCTAATCTTTGAAATAGGAATATGGTTTAATGAGAACTGAAGCACAGGCTGTAGCTCTGAACCAGAGGGGCTTGTGAACCCACCTCTCACATTAATAGCATGATGATCTTAACCTCTCCCAATGTCTCGGGAGAGTCACGGTTTCTGAAAGGGTGATGAATTCCACTACCATTTATCGGGAAGCAATCGGAAAAGAGATGGGAAACTAGGAAAATGTGGAGAAAAAGAAAAGGTGGAACAGTTATAATGTGGATACTGGTTTAGGTGCTTCAGAAGATCCTTTGTTTGATATTTAGTGAGTAGTGTTGCACTGTGTTCATGTCTCTGTTTATTCGTCTGTTGGTCGTTTCATGAAAACTTTAAGCCCATGTTGGTTGGATCTCATTTACAGAGTTGCAATTTACTAAAAAAAAAAAAAACGCTTTTACTTGAAGTTAAAAACTGATCTGTTCTGTTTGATAACCAAAGAGCTCGATCGTAATGCATCCTGCTGTAAGGACTGAGAGCATTTCCTCAACTTGCATTAAGCCTAGTTTTTACACGACTAATTTCTGTACTCTGTCCCTTTTAATTCAATCTCTCGTTGTGCAGTTTTGTATCGTTTTGTGTAAATATCCCAAAAATTATTCAAATGTAACAGTTGAATTTATTTTTAAAGAGTTTGTACAACCTTGTTAGAGGGCGTGGCTTCCTTTTTTGTAGAGTATTTATTTTAGACTAGCCAGAATGTGTTTTGCTAAAGTTGGGGGGGTGGGGGATGGGGGCTGTACGTGTTGGGGGAGTGCGGCTGAGGAGGGCTGAGCGCAGGACGAAAATCACATGATCGAAATCTGATGGGTTTATAGATAATCCCTTGTTCTTTTAATTAGTTAAATGGGATGCTAAAATAGTTTACTAGAGGAGTATGACGGCGGTGGGCTCTCTCATGTACAGCTCTGTAAAATAAAAAAATATTTAAACATGCTCCATCGTTCTGATGTCTGTTTTTGATTTCCAGCCACCTGTCAGCTGCGCGTGCAAACAAACCACAGTCGTTAATGAAGTTGCCATGGCACCCGCAGCCGTCTGTCATATCAAAAGGTCTTTGCGAGGTCAACGTTTATTGCTTAGTTCTGTCCACCCCTCCTATCCCAGCTCCTGTCACTTACATTTCGATTAAAACACGATCAACCCTCTGGTGGCTTTGGCCTGAATTTCATCCTAAAGATTTAACAGATGCCAACATTTGTACAGATTTCCAGCTGAGCAGAAGTCATTTTTAGCTAACTGCACATTATATTTTTTTATATTGGCGACACAGTGGCTTAGTGGAAGGCATGTCTGTCCTGGGTGTATCTGCCCAGCGCATTGAATGTTCTCCTGGAACACCTGCAAACCTAAAGGATTACTCAGAAGGTAAGGAATGAATGAAGGAATAATGATATTCTTTGTGCAATTATAATTATTACAAATTTTGTTAACTGGAAAATTATTATAGAAGAACAACTGGAAAGATTGTTTTGCAAAGAATGTAAGCACTAATATAAATTAATTTATAAATGTATCATTTCTGCTAAAATAGCACAAAAACCTGACATTTATGTAAAACATATTATTATTACTATTATTATAAATCAACTTTATATTTAAAGTTAGGTTTAAGATACTAGTGACTGCAAGAAATAAATCCAAAAATACACACACTTTTTTTTACACACACAAAACCATAATTATAATGTCCAAACATAAGCTTCACTCCTTTCCATCCTCTTGTTTAATGAGCCACACTTCATTCCTGCGGTTGATCAGTTTGAAGGGACTATCATAGCCCACACGGTAGTATGGAGACTCTTTGAAGCTTATTCCATCCCTTCTCAGGCTCTCAATTAGCTTCAGCAGCTCATCACGTGTGTTTAGGCTGTTGGCAAAGCCCCCAAAAGTCCTACCCAAAAGAAAAAAGTCTATGTCATTTGTTTAATATGAATATCAATTAGCATTCCTGCTTAGTAGAGCAGTAGAGTCGACTTAATAAATCACATTTTATCCAATCAAAATTCACCTGACAAACACAGTAAACTCCTTTCTGTTCTCAATGATAACTTCTGGGGTGGTGGGACTGGGTGGATCAGCCTGGTGCTCTTCAGGGATATAAAAGGACACTGTGAAGGTGCTCTCACAGGCTGGTCCCTCTCCAGGATTAATCAGACAAGTCACTGGAGAAGTCATTTCAACCTTTACATCTGATGATGGGCACATGGACACAATCAAACCAGCATCAGAAAGAAGCACACACACACACGACTATACAAAAAAAAAATAGAAGTCCCATGCTGTATTATACTGTAAAAGTATAGTGCAGGATCAATTTTTTGATAGTATTTAATGTGCTAATGCTCCATGTTTTGAAATTCAAACACAACATAAATCTAATATACAGTAAAAATAAATATTCGGTTTAAATTAGAAATTATGTAGCTAAATAAATGACAAAAACAGTCTTACTCTTCTGGTTATTTCCCTGGATGTATTTAAAGAGTCTCATGAAGCCACACCTTAAGGCTTCATCTTGCTCCATGCCACTGACTGAAGTACTGACCCATTGTGTAGTGTGATAGGTGCGCACCTCATAATCCTGGCCCTGAATAAAAACAATATGTTAAAAATAATCATTTAATAAATAAAGTGGAAAATACAATACAAAATGAATGGCATTGTAAAGAAAATGGTACTACTGGTCAGAATTTCTGTTAACATGAAATTCTGTAGCAAGAATTTCATAGCAAGTAGATAAAAATACCTTAAAAACACATGCACATAAAACACTTTTTCAGATTTATGTACAATCTTAGAGAAATTAAAAACATGTTAAATAAATCAATGTATATATATATATATATATATATATGTTTGGGCAAGGTCTTGGAGCTTAGTTTTCTTTAGTTGGGCTATAACTTGTTCGTTCTTTCCTGCATCCTCCCTACAAAATTAAGAATTGCCCTTTTTTAACAGACAATCTAAACTAACTGAATGTATTTTGCAAGTTGTTTGGGGTGAATCAATAGTGCATTGTGCTTGGGTTGCAGTCATTAGCACAGGGAACCTTGCACGGATAGATGAAAGAATGAATGGAAAACAAGGGAAAGTAAAAAGAAAATGGCTTTTCTATACATTAGGGGATTTAACCTGAAGCACAGAGCTGTAGCTTTCTGTAATCTGCTGGATACCTTTTTAAACACAATTCTTTATTTACTCAATATGTCCTTATTTAAAAAATTTTTTTTTTAAAAAAAGTTATTTTGCAAGCTAAGAATAACTGCAATAGCTGCATTAATTAATTATAAAATGAAAACTGATCAGTCATTATTAGAAATCTAATCCCAACTAATGTGGTAAAACTCATTAATTTATTCATTCATTATTTTCAGCTTAATCCTCTACTAGGGTTGGGGGGGGGGCATCCAGGGGAGTATATTTCCGATGTTGGGCAGATAGACCCAAGACTACTAATCTACTAATGAGCAAATTCACTCACACAGACATACACACAAACACACACTATGTGGGGCAATTTAGAGCATTCAATTCATACCTTGAATCCATGTTTTTGTATTGTGGGAGACAGCTGAAGAAAGCAGAGAAAAGCCAGGACACAGAGAGAACATGGGAACTCGACCCAGATTGAGATTCGAACCCGGATCCCCAGCGTAGAGGTGAATGTGCTAACCACTAAGCCATCATGCCACACGTGGTAAAACTATTTTAATTTAAGACAGTAACCACTGTAGCTCAGTGGTTAGGGCATTGGGCTATAAATCTGAAGGTTGGCGGTTCAAATCCCAGGTCCACTAAAGTTACAAAAGTGGGTCCTTGAGCAAGACCCTTAACCCTCATTACTCCAGGGATGTTGTGATTAACCCTGTGATTAACGTTGTAAGTCGCTTTGGATAAAAGCGTCTGCTAAATGACCAAATGTATGTAATGTAAACACAATTTCTGATATTCTTGGTATACTTTGTGGAGTTTATTAATTACAGGAGTAATTAAGATTAGCAGCGATGGATTGGCACCCTGTCCTGGGTCTATCTGCCCAGCGCCCGAGACGTTCTCCCCTGGATGGGCATGGGGAACCCCACCGCGACCATTATAGAGGATAAAGCGGGAGATAATGAATGAATGAATTAAGATTAGTGCGCTGTCCTAGCCCCCCCCCCCCCCCCCCAAGTTACCAATTTAATAATTAATTAATGCAGATATGCCAGTTATCCTTAGTCCTAGAGTAATTAATAACTCCACAGAGTATACCAGGTTTTTGTAGCACTCACTCAAACTTATAATACTTCAGTATTTGGGTCTTTTGAAAAGCATGACTGGATCAGAAATGAATGTCACTGACTTTGCTTTCTTGAGGAGTAAATTTGGGATTCTGCAGTCCTCCAAACACAGCTTTACTCACAGCCTTCAGCATCGTTCATTCAACACCTGCAAAGCTCCACTGTGTTACAAAACACATTTACAAACAAGACGTGGTCATTACACACAGAATGCTCTCAGAACTATACTATTCTTAATATTTTATTAACATTTTTAGTTCACACACACAACCGAACCAAACCTATTAAAGAACTTTGAAAGCAGAAACGACCCACCTGCTTCACACAAGAACTTCTGCCACGTGTCTCGAAGAGTTTGGAGCAATTCTGTTGTTATATATTTTCTTAAAGCGGTTCTTGTATAACAACAAAGAAACGCTTTCATAACAACTTGTGTAACGATGACGCAATGCAATGTTTGCACGTGACGCTTAAAAGGTGATAATCTGATTGGCTGACGAGTGAACATGACCACAAAAAGAAATCGATACCGCTCTTTACCGTTTGGATCTTATTACTGAGTCGACTCTTTCGATTCCTTTCATTAAAAATTCATTCATTCATTATCTCCCTCTTTATCCTCTATTAGGGTCGCGGTGGGGTTCCCCATGCCCATCCAGGGGAGAACGTCTCGGGCGCTGGGCAGATACACCCAGGACAGGGCGCCAATCCATCGCTGGGCACACACTCACTCACACAAACACACTCTATATGGGGCAATTTAGAGAACTCAATTAACTTGATCCATGTTTTTGGACTGTGGGAGGAAACCGGAGAACCCGGAGGAAACCCACGCGGACACAGAGAGAACATGAAAACTCAACCTAGATCACTGAAAGGCAAAAGCTTGGTGTAAGTAGGAACACCTTTACATTTCAATGTTTCTTATTTTAAATTATTCTTTCATTCTTTTAATTATTTAGTTGGTCATTACTAAAGGCCTATGTGTGAAATGCACAACTTATTACAATCATAACAATACAAACAATAACATTGAATACATCCATCCATCCATTATCTTCCGCTTCATCCTACATCAGGGTCACGGGGGGGGGTCCCCATGCCCATCCAGGGAAAAACATTTCGGGCGCTGGGCAGATACACCCAGGACAGGGCGCCAATCCATCGCTGGGAACACACTCACTCACACAGACACACTCTATATGGGGCAATTTAGAGAACTCAATTAACTTGATCCATGTTTTTGGACTGTGGGAGGAAACCGGAGAACCCACGCGGACACAGAGAGAACATGGAAACTCCACCCAGATGGGGATTCGAACCGGGAATCCCTAGCGCTGAGAGACGAACGTGCTAACCACTAAGCCACCGTGCCGCCTCATTAAAAATGCTTTATGAATAAAAAAAACGTCTTTTCGTTTTTATTGGAACTAAAATAACACTAAAGTAACAACTACTGGTTTCTTTGACATGAAAATTCAATTTTTGTTAGATAACTTCTTGACTATAATCAAATTCATCAAAGCTATCTGTACAAGCAACAACAGTTGTATACAGCTTTAAAGAAAATTAAGGGTTTGGGGAGGGGGAGGGGGTTCCCGCTGGGCAGATACACCCAGAACAGGGCGTCAATACATCATTGGGCAAACTCACACTATATAGGGCAATTTAGAGCATTAAATTGACTTTGAATCCATGTTTTTGGAATGTAGGAGGAAACCGGAGAACCCAGAGGAAACCCACTCAGACACTGGGTGAACTTGGAAACTCCACCCAGATTGGGATTCGAACCAGGAAACCCCAGTGCTGAGAGAAGAACATGCTAACCACTAAGCCACTGCACCACCCTTGTTACTTGTTCTCCATGTTAATTATTTCCTCCTACTTTCACTTATTAAATTGTTACTCAAAGTGACATGCCCACAAGAGTTAACAAGTATTTTACTAGTATGTTGTACCAAAGGTGTTCTGTACTGAGAGGAGATTTAAAATCGAAAGCACCTGTAAATTGCACTAGACAAAACAAATAGATTATATTGTATTAAATATACACACTACTTAAATATAAAATGTCTCTTCATTGACTAGTATCAAGACTAAAACCAGTTTTTGTTAGTCAGTGTTTTAGCAATGTTTATGAAAAAGCAAATGTACATTTATTTTATTGGACACATCACAACAGTTTAAAATCTTTATTTATATAGAATTATATGGGTTACAGAGAGAGCTCATTAATAACCTGTAAATGGTTAACATTTACTCTACAACAATAGCTCTAATATTTGCACTAAAAGGTCATTTTATAATGTCTCCCAGCTTTTCAGTAAGTTTTATATGTTTAGTAAAAGCTATAACAAAAGAACAAAAGGCTTTTCATTCTGTAAAGCTGCTTTGTGACTGTTGTAAGAAAACTTGAACTTGAACTTGTTTTACAAAAAATAGCAAAACATTATAAACAACTACACCAAGAATAAAACAAAACTTCACTTGCAACAACTAGAGAAAAATATATTAAGTTCATGTGGATTAAAGCCCAGGACGGGGCAACTAACATCTTATGATATTAAAAAAAATCTATTTATGTGTCATGTCTTGACACAAGCACCAAAATGCTTCTCAAGATAAAAATCTGCTACCAAAAACACTATCATTAAACATTAAACAATCATTAAACTTACCACACATGAAGTAATTCCATGCACTGTGTGATATTTATACCACTACTTAAAGTAATTAAGTTATAATGTCTCGTGCTCACCACTTGACACTTGTACTAACACATAATAAAGTCTCATATCACGGGAATTTAACATCAAAGCTATATATCTCTTTATCGTGTAATAATTTAACTGCTTTATCTGCTGTTATTGCTACTACTTCCTTTTCAGATTGGTATTCTTCCTGTATGGTGTTTCTTTTTGGATTTGTCTGGCTCTGGAGCCAAAACCCAGTGACTGCAGTGACTCGGAGAGAAAGTTATGGGTGGGTGATACACAGAGCATCACCAGCAGTTTGGCATCCCCTCCTGAAAGAAAGAGTACAGCAGCAGCTTAAGTGTTTATAACATTTGAATCCTTAACTTAAACAAAATTGAGAATGACAGATAATATAAAAGAGCATTTTTGAGTAGGCTGTTTATTTTAAGTTAATTTATAACTATAACATTACAAAGCTGCCAGCTGTTTAACTTTAGAACCCATATTCCTTATTGGTTTATTTATATTTGTGTAATTTCTAGTTAAACAGCATCTTGAATTAAAAATATATTATTGCTGATGTAGCTTAAAATGATGTATTGCCTTTGAGCAATGGCTATTAACGCTTGTTGTGGTAAACCAAGTGCTAATTAAGTCCACTTAACAGGCCTTTTTCGAGTGAAGTTAATATGTTCTTGCAGAAATCCTGCATGTACAAAGAGTATTATAAGCATCAATAAATAAATACATATGGGAATGTTCAGCTAAAATCTGTGCTGCTGTGCAAAATAAGTGGCAGCATTGAAAAATATTTTTTAAAAACACTGGTTCAACACATGACAAGTATGTTTTAGTCCTCACCTATCGAATCCTGTAAAAGGTGAGTGAGTTTGCTGTTACGGTATGGCACATGCGGACGCTGCTCTGCCAGAGCTCCCAGGACATCAGACAGAGCTGACACACTGCGGTTTATACAGGAGCTCTCCCACAGGGCTGCACCAGACACTCCTGACACGCCTGTAAAAAAAAATAATAATAAAAAAATGATTCTGTATCATCTCTGTGATCTAACCCCAACCATAAAGTTGCGATACTTGTAAGATAACTTTGGATAAAAGCATCTGTTGAATAACCAAATGTATAACTAACAGCATAATGAGTTCTCAAGCAATGCCACTGGTTGTTAGACACAATTGTTAGCTTCCTGTTATTAGAATCTGACTTCAATTCATTCACATAGTTGAATAGATGAACCAAAACAGACGACTTTCAAAAGCACAGCTATTTATCCATGTTTATTGAGGTCATGACTTGTGAGAGTGGCTTCACAGCAAGAAAGTCTTGGTTCCAATTCCCAGGTGTACAGTCCGGGTATTGTCTGTGTGCTGTTTGCACAATATCTGTAGCTGATGGAATTTCCTTTAGGAACACTGGTTTCCTTCCCCCGTCTAAAAACAGATGAGTCAGATAAACTGGAGATATTAAAAACGCACTCTAAGTGAGAATGTGATCATGTGGTTGTCCTGTAATAGACTGTTGACCCGTCCAGGGTATTCCCCCAATCTTTTGCCTAATGGGCAACGGTATTGACTCTAGCACCTGATATAACTCTAATTAGGATAAGCAGCTTGGAACATAAATGAATGTTTGGAGCAGTGTCCACATTTATCCTTAAATCCTTCAGTGGTATCAGTAGTATTTTTCCACAGCAACCATTTTAACTTGGGTCTGTCTGACTGTACGTCTGTGGTCAAATACATTCAAACGGGGCAGTCGTAGGATTGTGGTTAAGAAACCAGCCTTTCAACCTAAAGGTTTCCAGAGGTTTAACCAAAGGTTAATTATATAATTAAAATGTGTATGTCTGTGTATTTATAATTACCTGCACATTCACTACCAGCCAGATCCACCAGATGTAACTTGGTTTTGATTAGCTCCTGAGATACAGCGGGTCGTACAGAGAGACATGGTGAATGACAGGGAGAGGAGCTTGGGGACAAACTGGGGCTTGAGATGCGGGATGAGGCGGCTCTGGGGCAACGAGGGCTCCACCACTGTTTCTGCAAGCTGTGCTGTGCTGTGCCATTCTGCCTGGTTCTCTGTAACCTGTGAGCTGTAAAAATTTCACATAAACACAGTGACGGAGAAGTTAAAAGACAAAAATAGTTAAAGGGACAGATTTAGAGTCACTGTCTCTTTTCATGGCTTTACAGTAAGCCTCTCTCTGTCAAATTCTTTCAAATCCCATTTCCTCTGTAACCATAGCGATTATAAAGCTAACAGTGGAAACTTTTTTCTAGCAGAAATAGAGGTCGGATGAGGTCCCGGTTGTGTGCGTGTGTGTGTGTAGATAAATATAAAAATATGCTTTATCACAAATACAGATGTTATATGGTGTTTGTAACATATTACAAAACCGAAAAAGCAATGAAACATAAAAAAGAGAAATGTATGAGTGTGTGTATCTGTCCTGACAGATACCATGGAGTGTGAACAAGAGATAGAGCCTCAGTAATAAAACTGACTTTTGTAGTCTCTTTTAGCTCTCTCTCTCTCTCTCTCTCTCTCGCTCTCTCTCGCTCTCTCTCTCTCGCTCTCTCTCTTTGCAGCCAAGCCACATTCTAACTTTTAAAATGAAACATTTTAAAGGCGTAACAACAAGACTGTTAGTATGGCATAATTAAAGTATTTAATAAATGGTTTAGGGGTTTTTAATTAATTATGTGTCAGTGTATTAAATAATAAAGCGATAAGACACTGGATGTTGTGCATTATTGTCAATAAATCATGGGAAAGAGGTTATTAGTCATGACACATAGTGAAGTACAGTTACACCTCTTTCCCATGATTTATTCACAATAATACACACTCTCGAGTGCCTTACTGCTTTTAGAAAACAGTTACAAATATACTATAACAAAAAGATTGATTCATAAATGCATTTATTAAAAACATAAACCTTAATAAACTGGCCTATAATTTAGTCTGTTTTTAAACTAAACACTGACCTCTTTATAACAAATCAACTACTGCCATCTAGTGGCCCAATTACAGAATGTAATTTATAAAAAACATCGAGAAAAAAAGGTTTTGTATATCATGCTGATACCCAATGTGAAGTGGTCAGAGGTGTGTTTACCCTACTACCAGATTTATAAGAATCAATATTATTATAAACCTCACTCACTTCTTTTAGGAAAATAAATTATACATTATGTACTACTTACAGGACAGAAAACTTTTTGACATGAATTGAATTAAAATAAATTCTACTGTATGTTAGAGTTTTCGGAAATAAATCAGTGAAACAATAAAATTTATTAACTCGTGTACAATGTTACAAGTTCAAATTACTGAACAAACAGTGGCAATATAGTCAGTTGTTTTTTAAGCCACTTAACCTTCTAAGCCAAATGCAGCGCTCATAGGGTGAGAGAGAACATGTGTGTATGTGTATGTGTGTGTGTGTGTGTGTGTGTGTGTGTGTGTGTGTGTGTGTGTGTGTGTGTGTGTGTGTGTGTGTGTGCTTCATACCCGGTGCCAAAGCATTGTTTTTTTTCGATGAGACAGTAAGCGTGACAATAAAATGTGATCTGGAAGAATCTCTGTGCACCAGCGTGGGGCTGTGGGCTCTCAGTCTTAAAGCTGCACTGATCAGCTGCATTACCTCAGCAGAGCTCTGAACCAACCTACACCACACACACACACACACACACACACACACACACACACACACATACATACACACACACATACACACACTGTAATAAAACACTTCTGCAATGGTAAAATGCAGTGAGTGGACTGAAATGTCAGAGAAGGTTGCCCATAAATGCATTTCTGCACAATGCTGACACAAATTGCATAGCAAGCACACATTACCCTTAAACAATCTCTAAAACAGAAAGAAGGTCAAGTTTGAGCCTTATGTATATATGTCAAATGAACATTTAGGCCTGGAATCACTCACTCGTGTGTGAGACAGGGTACTTCACTGGTGCCTGTGCTGGTCGTGATGACTTCCCTTTTCACACCGACTGCTGCTCCATCCTCATCTTTGCCCAAAAGGTCCAACAACTCATTATTGTAAACTTCCACCACAGAAACCTCAACGGTGTGACTGTCTGCAGCTTTCTCAGATATTAACCTGATAAAATAAATGCATGTGTCAGTAAGTACAGGTTTTATTATAAACTAACAGACTGTTTTAATAGGTACAGCAATTTTGCACATGTGTTTATTAACTAAAATATCCATCAATCCATCTATTATCTTCTCGCAGAGGGGGTTTGCCATGTCCATCCAGGGGAGACCGTTTTGGGCTCTGGGTAGATACACCCAGGACATGGTGCTCACTCATACACACACACACACACACATACTATTTAGGGGCAATTTAGAGCAGACAATTTACCTTAAATCCATATTTTAGGACTGTGGAAGGAAACCGAAGGTTTCTTCAGAAAAAAACCCCAACATAATAGGGAATTTTTATTCTGTCCACTGTTACTTCGGCTTGCTCTTTGGGGGTTTTAGGCATATAATCACTGTAAAGCTGCTTTGTGGCAATGTACTATTGTAAAAAGTGCTATATAAATAAAATGTATATCTGTGACTGTACATCCTGTGCCAGCCAAATGCTGCACCTTATATAAAAATGTTTATTTGGGTCTGCCAGATCCTGTGTCTAGTCCACGTTGCTTCTAGGCATGTTGCAGTCTAATTCGAGTAAGTCCATTTAATAAGACCTTTCAGCTTGACATTAAGTTTCAGGCCACTCACCATGTGCTTATAATGGCTTACCTGAACAGCTCATTTGCTGCTCTGGCAATAACACCTTCCTTGGCGTCATATACAGGCTGTGTAGAGTCCTCTTGTTGGGAACCGATCATTGTGTATGTCTTTCCACTTCCAGTCTGACCATATGCCATGATGCAAACATTAAACCTGAAAATGCGGCAGAATGCTGAAAACACATTCACATCTCAGGGCATAAAGGATTAAAAAATCGAAATAATATTTACCCATCCAACAAAGATGTTAAAAGCGGCTTTACTTCTTCAAACACAGCTTCCTGTGTGTCCTCTGGTCCATGAACTCTATCAAAATCCCATGACAACACAGAGAAAGCTGTTATGTACTGCAGTAACATATGGACAACTCAAGCATGATGGATATGACAGCTTTTCTTGGGTTGACCTATAAGTTTTATTATGCCTGCACCAGTGTAATGGCATGGTAAAGTGTTTTAGTGTCACTACAAAAAAATGCATCTTTATTTGTGCACTGATTTATTTGTATTTTTTAAAACCTTTTATCGATTTAATAGAACCTTATTTCTGGTGTTGGTCAGGGTTATATATGAGGTTATCTTAAAGTCTTCATTTTTGAAAACGCATTTTATAAAAATTATTATCTGGCATGGTGGCTTAGTGGTTAGCACGTTCACCTAAGGGGCTGGGGATTCCAGGTTCGAATCCTAATCCACTTGAGTTTCCATGTTCTTCTCATGTCCATGTGGATTTCCTCTAGATTCTGCTGTTTTCCACAGTCCAAAAACATGGATTTATGGTAAATTGGCTGCTCTAAATTGCCCCATATAGTGCGTATGTGTATGAGTGAGCATGAGCACAGCGATACATAGGTGTCCTGTCCTGGTTGTATCTACCCAACACCAGAAATGTTCTCCTCTAGATGGCTATCAGGAACCCTCCACGACCCCATATAGGATTAAGCTGATGATAATGAATGAATGAATGATGTTCTTATCTACAGACTTTCAGAACATCAGCCAGCATTTTAAATAGTTAATAAATTGAAATGATTCCCTCCAAATGACTTTTTGTAAAATTAGCAGATGTATGAACTTCTGAATATGTCTAGTTACTGTATTCCTATGAACTAAGCAAAGCAGAAAAAGTCCCACACTACCTCTCAAACTCAAACATTCGGTTCATTACTTGGCTTCCAGGCTTGGTGCAGTTAACGAGAACCGAATCCTGAAATCAAAAGGTTGTACAATTACATCCAGATATTAATTTCACAAACAGCTCGGAATGGGTTGGTGCATTAAGGCAGCACAGAAACACCCGAAAAGACTGTTTACTCACATTACTGACAGCCTGCACCACTACCTCGGGAGACCTTAAACAGTAAATTATGATTGATTACATGCATTAGTTCGCCTCCACTCTAACACAATTACACTGCTATAAATGTTGTGCACTGCATCAGAATCATACCACTATGGTGCAAGTGCTTAGCGGTATCTAAATCAGCTCTTACCCACAGCTTGATGAAGGGCCTTGGTTGTGGTCAAGAGGAAGGATTGGACGCACTCTGCAATGCACTCTAATGTTGCCTCTCAGTTCCTGAGACAATCAACAACAAAAAGTACATAGAATTTAAAGGGCATTAAAATGGCTTTAATTTAAAATGGCTTTGAAAGTTTATCTGGCCAAACTACCCAATTCCCAGATTCCATTCTGTTATCCTTTCACATTATACATTAATTCATTCATTTATTCGTTCATTCATTATCTTCTGCTTAATCCTCTACTTGGGTCGTGGGGGGGGGGGGTTCCCCATGTCCATCAAGGGGAGAACTTTTCGGGTGCTGGGCAGATACATCCAGGACAGGGCAACAACCTTATCGCTGGGCACACACAAAATCACACAATGTATGGGGCAATTTAGAGCGTTCCATTTACCGTGAGTCCATGCTTTTGGACTGTGAGAGGAAACCCATACGGACACGGGGAGAACATGAAAATTCCACACAGATTGAGATTCAAACCTTTATACCCAGCGCTGAGAGGCGAACCTGCTACCCACTAAGCCACTGTGTCACCCGTACATAATACAGTATAATATATTACAGTCTTTATGGCTTAATTACCTATGTAGCAATATAAAGTCAAACAATCAGCTACCGGCACTGATACTAATAACTTTAGTAATCTAATCTTATTTAATGCGGAGTAAAGTTGTGTTTGAACACACTAACTGTAACTTTAACACTGGTTTATGTATGAAAATAAAAAAGTGCAATTTACAATCAGAGTATTGTGAAGAAGTCGAGTCTTCATCTGCTCTGCTCGACACTTCTCCTTCTCCTCGATTAGGGACTGCTCTAAAGATGAAACTTGAGTCTGCAACTCTATAACGCAAAAATAAAGACGTAAATCCCGTATTAAACAGGGTTATGTGTGACATACATTTTGTTTTATTTATAAAAAATAAATACAGATACAGTAGCCCTGCAAATCCAGGGTGTTTCTGTAACATGCACGGCATTACCGGACCCAAACCTATATGACAGAAAACCACAAGAGGCAAATAACATCGATCCATTATCTTCCAATTAATCCTCTACTAAAGTCGCGGGGGCATCCTCATGTCCATCCAGGGGAGAACTTTTCGGGCACTGGACAGTTTGTCTGGCTGCGTGGGTGAGTGTGTGCAATAGTGTGCAATGGCGTCCTGTCCTTGATGTATCTGCCCAGCACCCGAAACCTTCTCCCCTGGATGGGCATGGGGAACCTCCTGCAACCCTAGTATAGGATTAAGCGGAAGATAATGAATGAATGAATGAATGAATGAATAAATCATTTCAATAACAATTGCTTAGGCATTTATTAAATAATGTTATTGTTACAGTAGACCTCTAATGACCCCCAACTTCTTCAGTGTTCAAATAAGTAATCATTTTATGAACCATTCACATGGTTTTAAATAAAGTGAGCTTTCTTTACTCTTTAATCCCTACTTAGGCTTTGGCAGCTGTCTGTGACTACAATGTGAAGCCGGGAGGAACTGACCTTCATAACAATTAACCTAATAAACTAAAGTTGTTTTGACGAATAAAAAAAATAGAAATAACACATTACAAAGTGAATGGATCAGATTATTTTTTTATTTATATTACTAGTTCAAGATTGACTGAAGTATGAAATGTATACAAATACGTTAGTCCTGGACCCTTGAGCTGCGGTGACGCACAGACTGACTGAGACTGCTGATGGCAGCTTTAGTGCGACGGGACAGAAGGGATTATCTCTGAGGCACCTTTCTTAGCAACTGTGATAGCATGCTACTGACAGTACACAGCACAGCAGAGTATTTAATAGAAGTATTTTTTTCTTCAAATAGTGACAGAGTGAGATGATAAAGTTTGCTTAATTGGACAGAAATTAACAGATGGACTACAGAACTAAAGAATGGAATTGTAGAACTACAAAGTCCATCTATATGATCAGTGGAACAGCAAAAAATGCAGTGAGTGTAGAACTGAGGTGGAGTACCTAATAAAGTGAGTGTATGTAATAATGCATATCTTTGCCTCCTAAATTATTTCTGTTACATTAAGCAAACATTATATCTTGAGGCATATCTTTGCACATTTATTTAAATATTAGAAAGTGGACAATGATCCAGTTTACTACCCTCCCCCCTTAAAACAGATTGGATAGGTGTTGAATATGTACTATAAAAATATAGTAGCATATAAAAACCATCACCAACCAACCATCACATCTGTATCAGCTTTGATACAAAGCATTAATACAAATTTGCCTACTGCCTGTACATTCAAATTAAGTTAGATTCCATGGGAATTTGTGACCATTTAATTAAAACCACTGAAATTTTTTGACACCAAACATATCAAACCATGTTTTTATACAATACGCTTTAGGCACAAAAACAACTGTCAGAGGTAAGGAGATTATCCAAACTGGTTTCACAGGCTTGGAAACACATAATTGGTAAATTGTTTTAAGGATTAAAGATAGATTATTAAAAAAAATAGGCCTAGACAAGCCCAAAATAAGCATGCACACACCACAAAACAAAACTTACTTTGGATATCATCACTGTGGTCACCCTGAATAGCTTTACATACAATATTTATCCACTCCAACAGCTGTTTCCTTTCATTCCCCAGCTCTGTGACAAAGGCTGAATATGTAGTGACAATATTCCCCAAGTCCTGTTTTAGAATCTGCAATAAAAGTTATAGCAATCAGGTTTTAAGTGAATCATTTTAATGTCAAGTACAAATAAATGACATTTAGTGGAGGTACCTGGACCCGTGAAAGGAGCTTGGACAGGGAAGCATATGAATAATTTCGTACATCCTCCTGGTGTTGACAGCGTCTCTTTGCTAGGATCTCATCCTCCTCTCGATCCCGTCGAAGTTTCCTCATACACTTAAGTAAAACATCAATGAGAATTCATTGACAAAGCAAGTTATCAAACTGAACTTTTTCCCCTTTAATCGGTTTGGTGAATAATAGGACCCCCACAAAGCAGGTATTATTAGGGTGGTGGATGATGGTATGAGTGGATCAGACCTCTGTATGTTCTGATTGGAGTAATGTTCTCTAGCCAGCAGCACTGCTGTGTCTGATCCACTTATACCAGCACAACACACACCAACACACCACCATGTCAGTACCTGCTCTGCGGGAGTCCTGTTCTTTGGAGAACATGCTAAAGCAGACTAACAAATTATGTAGAGAAACAGATTGACTACAGAATGTAAGTATAGAACTACAAAGTCCATCTATATGATCAGTAGAACTAAAAAAATACAGACCGTGAATGTAAAACTAGGGAGGTGTATCTAATAAACTGGCCGGTGATTGAATATGATGCAGTCCATTGTCAGTAGGTAAACAGAGCTCATATTCTCTTTTGATTTTATTAGGCCCAGAATTGTAAAGAAATTGCTTTTCATATTAGTAGTTAAATTAGATTACAAGATGAAGCTTAACATGTCTGCTGTTAACCACTTATACCTCAGTAAGTCTCAGATTAAGAAGCGCGTTCTCAGTCTCGAGCTCCAAAATCCGCTCTTCTTTACTCTAAAATGTGACACAGTTCAAACACAATGTGAAATGAATGTCTTGTAACTCGAAATAAAATCTAAAAGCTATCAATGGACTATGAAAAGACGTTCAAACGTCTAATGAAAACAGAACCAACGGTAATATCTAACGGTTGTTCAGTTGGTGGAACACTTACCCTCAGTTTGTGCTCCAGAAGATGAACCTGATGGGCAAAGATCTGATCTCTGTTGACAAAATGAGGCATTTTGGAAGATAAGATGCAATCAGTTCTGCTGGTAGGTTGACTGAGCGTTCTCAGACTGAGTACAGTAGGCTAATCGGATTAAAACGCCTTCTGATGGAGCGCAAGGTGCTTGATGGGTACAAACGCTCACCTACAGGGATAAAGTGTGCCATTTATAAACTTAACCGTGTTCGTGAAGCACTGATTTATTATAATTTGATATTCTTAATGTTATACAATTTTACCAGATATTAATATGTGGCTGTTAAGTGTTAGATCGGTTAACAATGTCACAAATAACCAACTGTTAAACGTTTGGACATACCTCCACCTAATGTCCATTTCATTATTTCATCATTCCACTAACCGTAAAGATACATACCAGACACTTACCTAGGAAACACATGGCTCCAGAATGCATTATGGGAGGAAGTAGTCTATAGAGGCAGTGTGATGCTTCGGGCAGAACAACATTAGGGGTCTAGTGGAATCCAAGCATCGACGGGTCACGGCAGTTTCCTCAGTAAAATAGAGAACTGTCCTTTTACATTTATTCATTCATTCATTCATTATCTCCCGCTTTATCCTCTATTAGGGTCGCGGTGGGGTTCCCCATGCCCATCCAGGGGAAACATCTCGGGTGCTGGGCAGATAGACCCAGGACAGGGCGCCAATCCATCGCTGGGCACACACTCACTCACACAGACACTCTATTTGGGGCAATTTTTTGAGATCTCAATTGACTTGATCCATGTTTTTGGACTGTGGGAGGAAACCGGAGAACCCGGAGGAAACCCACGCGGACACGGGGAGAACATGGAAACTCCACCCAGATGGGGATTCGAACCGGGAATCCCTAGCACTGAGAGGCGAACGTGCTAACCACTAAGCCACCGTGCCGCCCCTTTTACATTTATAATAATTTTAATTAAACAAAATAAGATTATAGTTTGCACAGACGATCCCAGATTCTGACACTTCGGTCATATGGGGTAGTTAAAAGGATGATTTGCACTGGCAGGAAAAATAGACCAAGTTATTAGGTCGATTCTCAATTTATTGTCAATAAAGTATACATGTCTACAGGAAGCACGGGGTAGTATTAGTAAGGCATATTTTATCTGTACAAGTTAAGGCAAGACTAATACAGTATATTGATAATGATATAGTAACAGTTAAAAGTTTGGACACACCTCAGTTATCAATTATCATTAACTGTAAAGCTGGATATTGTAGTTCTGCAGTGTATTATTCCTATCCCAGCAGTGTCACTGAGGTGTTTAAATGAAACTACAGCAGCACTGCTGCACTAAAATCCCCTCAACACACGTGTCACTGCAGAACTGACAATAAACAATCCACCACCCAAATTATACCCATTCTGTGATGGTCATGACTAATAGAGAATGGAGAACCAGGGGACTAACAAAAAAAAAACCCAGATAAACAACGGTCCGTCATTGTAAAACTACAAAGTCCATCTATATGGTAAGTTATAAAATATAGACAACTGAGAAAGTCGGTGGCGTGTCTTAACTTGCGCCTGATACTGCTCTCTTCACAGCAAATATGAGGAGACAGACAGATGGATTGGGCCTCAAGCTTCACAAGCAAGATTGAAGGCTAATGGAATGTGTAACTCAGATTTGATAACCTCCAAACTATTATAGATTTACTACAGCCATCCCCTTCAACGTTAAAAATAATTTATAAGACACAGAGAACAAATGTGATGCCCAGGATAATTTTAATAATATTCAGAACATTATTAACATGATTTTCTATGCTAATTTCAGATGCAGATTCTTTAAAAGTTAAAAGAGGTAGACCGAAAATCTAAAATATATTAAAAAAAAAAAATAGAATTCACTGTTGAATAAAACACTATGAGTGAAAGTGGGTATATTATAGACACGGAGCAGCTGTTCCATTGAAGGAGAGGAGGAGACACATCCTACACTCTCTCTATACACATAGCAATTCCCATTCCACCACCAATACAGAGTGCAGCAACCCCTTTCTTGCCCCCCAGCCGCTGAAGAGAGTGCAGGAGGGTTACCAGCACCCTACAGCCAGACATACCTAAAGGATGGCCAAGAGAGATGGCTCCTCCACATACATTCACCTGTGACACAAATCCAATAATCAGTACAGAGCAGACAGATATATAATAAAGACATAAGGAATGGAGAAAGAGCATTATTAATGTTACTGTTTCAATAATAGATAGCAAAAATATTAATAATTTTGTAAGTAATACATAATATATGGATTTTTCTTCCACACACAGGAGCAAGGGGAGTCTCAGGTTACATCAAATAAAATTTCTAATATGAATTATATTACTTTGCATGTTCTCCTGTTGTCTGAATATATCTACTCTTTGACTGGCAACTTGTCCAAGGTTTTTAAATCACCCAGCATTTCTCTTAATGAGTGCTGGGATAGTGAAAATGAATTAGTGATACAAACCGCCAAATATATACATAATAAATGTAATTTTACATTCAGCTGCTTGACAGCTTAAATTAAAAACAAACTGACTATGGATTATTTGGACACAATTTAATAATGAGGGTCAAAGGAAGTCAAAGGAAGCCTAAATGTCTTCTATGATAATGACATCAATTTTAGGGATAATCAAGAGATAATGCTAAGGATTTTGATTTGTATTGTAAATCATTTGGACAGTTTAAAATTGAGTTAGCAAGTGAAAATGTTTTACCTTTTCCACGTTGAGGCCCAGTTCCTGAATCACTGCAATGCACTGAGCAGCGAAGGCCTCATTGATCTCATAAAGATCGACCTCAGCCAACTGCCAGCCTGCTTTCTCTGTCTGAAAATATATAAAGCTGAGTGAGGGTTTACATGCAAAGAATTTTCAAAGCTCTGCAAGGAAACTTATCTAAACATTTGTATTACTGCAATTTAATACAAAAAAATAAAAATAAAACAATAATATAAAAACTGTGAGCCGATTTCCAATAAGCAGTAAGTCTGTTATAAATTTCTTAATTGCGTTCTGTAATTTGGCCACTAGATGGCTTCCCAGTAGAGCATATATATGATTTAATCAATAGTTAAACAGATACATAGGTACAGACTTACTGATTTAACAAATACAACAAAAAGTGTGGCATTACCCAGTACATTCTGTTGTAGATAAATACTAAAATACATACAGTAAATGAAAGCTTTTCATGATGCTGAGGGCTGTCAGTTATACTTACTGCTCTTCTGATTGCTGAAATTGGACCTGTGCCCATGACGGATGGATCAAGACCAGTCTGAGCCCAGGAGACTACTCGTGCCAATGGCTGCAGGCCTCTTTTCTGAGCCTCTGATTGGCTCATGAGCACAGTGGCTGCAGCTCCATCATTTATTCCTGTAAAAGTAAAAACAAATAAATGAAAAACAAAGATACAAAACACTACAGTAGTTTACTGGACAATAAACATTATTTGGTTAAAGAATCTTTAAAGGTAATATATACTGCAGCTTCAAAATCAGACCAGTAAATTATGGTTGTTATTTATGATATACATAAAGCTGTTTCTTTACCTGATGCATTACCAGGTGTTACTGTTCCAGACCCATCCGTAAGAAAATAGGGCTTCAGCTTGGACATGCCATCCAAGCTGCTACCATGACGAGGAAATTCATCGACTTTCACTTCTACTGGACCTGATGAAAATCATGTAATATATAACTGAATTTTTAACATGCATTTGATATATATATATATAAGGCGGCACGTTCGCCTCTCAGCGCTAGGGATTCCTGGTTCGAATCCCCATCTGGAGTTTCCATGTTCTCCCCGTGTCCGCGTGGGTTTCCCCCGGGTTCTCCAGTTTCCTTCCACAATCCAAAAACATGGATCAAGTCAATTGAGTTCTCCAAATTGCCCCATGTAAAGTGTGTTTGTGTGCATGTCTGTGTGTGTGAGTGTGTGCCCAGTGATAGATTGGCACCCTGTCCTGGGTGTATCTGCCCAGCGCCCGAAGCGTTCTCCCCTGGATGGGCATGGGGAACCCCCCCTTGACCCTAATATAGGATAAAGCGGAAGATAATGAATGAATGAATATATATATATATATATATGTGTGTGTGTATTACTCTACACTACTAGTCCAACAGAAATTCAGGTTCTGTCCACAGACATTGCTGTGGAGCTCTTCTGGCACTATAACAAATGTTACCTTTTCTTGAAGGAACAACAACTGGCACGATCTCCTGGTCGAAGTAACCGGCTTTCTGAGCAGCCTCAGTTTTGTTCTGTGAGGTGACAGCATACTGATCCTGAGCTTCTCGAGACACAGCCCATTGCTTTGCCACATTCTCAGCTGCAAAGAAGCATTAATTGAACAGAGGCTTTGTTAATTAGTATACAATTTTAACAAATGTCAATGACCAGACTACAAAATAATAGATCATGGATGGTCAACAAACGTGTAGCAGAGTAACATGTGCAGTGATTGTTGCCTATTATTAAGTAACTTGTGTCTTTGTGAAAACTGCACCTGTGATACCCATGTGACAGTTGTGAAAAGCATCTGTGAGCCCATCAGCCACTATAGAGTCTTGTAGAACACCATCTCCCATCCTTAGCCCTGATCTCATTTGGACCGTGTGGGGTGCCTAATAATTAAAGTACACAAATAAAACAAACATTATGAGGTAAGGTTGAATTTCCAACAGTATAATTAACAAACAGTATTAACCATTAAAAAAAACATAGATTAAAAGTAAATTGAATGCTCTAAATTGCTTCTTTCTAAATTTTCCTTATATAGTGTGTCAGTGTGATTGGATAGACTGTGGCTCTGTCCTCTGTGTATCTATCCAGGGTCCTGGATGGGAATGGGGAACCCCTTGTAACCTAGCCACTAGTATAGGACTAAATGGAAGAGAATGAGATGAGCATGATTTCCTTTTTTTATTTTATGAATTGTAATTGATGCATGTGAAACATTATATTCCATGGTCACAGTCCATAAACCGACCTTACTCATGCTCTCCATGCCTCCTGCCACCACCACAGAAGATTCTCCAATCATGATAGACTGAGCGCCCAGACACACGGCCTTAAGCCCAGATCCACAAACCATCTGACAGCTCCATGCGGGTACAGAGTATGGGATACCTGCTGCAACACTGGCCTTCCGTGTGGGGTTCTGCCCATGGCCTATGATGACCAAGCATGTATATAATGTTGTCTTAATTACTGTAATATATCAACATTGCATAAATATTAAGTTTAACATATACAGTACACTATATCGTCAAAAGCATTAGACCACATCAAATTGGGCCACCTCAGTTTCCTTAAGTTACACTGCAACAGGTGTATAAAATCAAGGAACGGGTTACCTGCAGTCAGAACATGCCCCAAAATAACCTCAGACACCTCCTCTGGCTTTACACCAGCTCTTTTCAGAACATCCTTAATGACTACAGTGGCTAAATCAGCAACAGGAACACTGCTTAATGCTCCACCGAAAGATCCTGCAAATGAAGACTGTATTAGACACTCAGATTTATTTTGATATTTGATGAAACACATAAGAAAGTTTAAATATATACATAGTTATAAAGTCTATGTGTGTTCCCTATACAGATTACCAGCTTCAATTACCACCCTGCAGAGTTCCATAAACTCTTTACAACGACCAAGAAGTCATCAATAACATGCACCCCGCAGCTTGGTTGATGGTGTATCAGTGTGTCATTGCTATTGTGTAATGGATTTTCATGGGATGTGTTGGGCATCATATGCCATTGCTTTTAAGAGATTGGTGTGGTCTGACAGGGCGGCATGGTGGCTTAGTGGTTAGCATGTTCTCCTCTCAGCACTAGGGATTTCCGGTTCAAATCCCAATCTGGGTGGAGTTTCCATGTTCTCCCCGTGTCCACGTGGGTTTCCTCCCACAGTCCAAAAACATGGATCAAGTCTACTGAATTCTCCAAATTGCCCCATTTAGAGTGTGTCTGTGTGAGTGAGTGTGTGCCCAGCGATAGATTGGCACCCTGTGCTGGGTCTATCTGCCCAGCACCTGAAACGTTCTCCCCTGGATGGGCATGGGGATCCCCTCCGACCCTAATACAGGATAATGGATGGATGGATGGATATTAACTTAGTTGTAAACAGAAAATGGTTCCCTATTGAAACATCAGGTCAGAACTTTTTAGAATTGTTAGCTTGTATGTTTCTGTATACGTTATGTAACGAGTTACAGGTGAATTTTATTTTATTGTAATTCCCACAAATAGCAAATCAGCAAATAAAGCCTGTAAAAGTCACTGACCGCAGACTGTAACGTACACATACCGCGTCCAATCACACACCCGCCAACAAAGGCTATTTCGGGACACTATCGAGTGAGTAAGCATTAGGTTTGGAACACAGCCAGAAACATTTATGGGTCGTCAATGAAGTTCGGCCTTGGTCCAATCAAATGCACGCCTTGTGATGGGCCTATGTAAAAACGACCAATCACAGACAGAGAACGCAGGTAACCCAACGGTGCAACCAATCAGATATTGGCTACACGTCGACAGTCTTATCTCTACATGTCTCCGAACGTCAAATGGTGAGCACCGCTGAAATAACAACAGCATTGAAACGTTATATAAGTATTTAAAATGTAAGATATGTGTTTATAGCGATATATGTTTATAAAAAAAAATAAATAACACGGGTCTTTAAAAACTATAAAAGAGGTAAACAGCGGTGAGAAACACGCATGCGCGCTCCCTGTCAAAGCGCCGCAGCAATGGAAGGTCTCTTACCTATAGCTGTCCTGGCAGCAGAGACGATCACAACCGATTCCGGGTTCATCTTTCTTCACTGCGTGCTGGAATGTTGTGCAAACACTTCGCTGCAAACTCTCTGAAAACGCTCTGAAACCTCCCACCTACAGGAGGATCTTCATTAGCATGGCTTTTCATTCATTTCAGCAACAGCCGCAAAATCCAACAAGAACTATATAACAGCACCATCTACCGGTGTGGATGACGATTTAAACTGGAACACAAAACATTTCCATCCATCCATTATCTTAAATTGGGGTCATTTAGCAGACGCTTTTATCCAAAGCGACTTACAAGGTGAACACAGGGTTCATCACAACATCCCTGGAGCAATGAGGGTTAAGGGTCTTGCTCAAGGACCCACATTGGTAACTTCAGTGGACTTGGGATTTGAACCCCCAACCTTCAGATTGACAGCCCAACACCCAAACCACTGAGCTACCACTCCCATATCTTCCTCTTTATCCTCTATTAGGGTCGCGGGGGGGGGGGGGCGTATTCATATTTTGTCAAATAAATTTTTAGATTACCAAGAAAATGCTGACAGAAAAAATTTTCCTCCACATTTAAGCCATCCGTGCAGTGAAAAACACACACATACGCACACTGTGTGAAGTGAGTGTTGGAGCAATGGGCAGCCTTGTATACGGTGCCTCAGGAGCAATTGGGGTTAATGTGCCTTGCACAAGGCTGGTTCATTAACCACAAGCCTGTAATTACATATACATATAAAATACATAATCGGTGGGACGGTGGCTTAGTGGTTAGCATGTTCGCCTCTCAGCTCGGTTCGAATCCCCATCTGGGTGGAGTTTCCATGTTCTCCCTTTGTCCGCGTGGGTTTCCTCCGGGTTCCTCCCAGTCCAAAAACATGGATCAAGTCAATTGAGTTCTCCAAATTGCCCCATATAGTGTGTCTGTGTGAGTGTGCCCAGCGATGGATTGGCACCCTGTCCTGGGTCTATCTGCCCAGCGCCCGAAACTTTCTCCCCTGGATGGGCATGGGGACAACAACCCTAATAGAGGATAAAGCGGAAGATAATGGATGAATAAAATACATATAAAATGTAGATGCAGTACATCCTGTAATTGGAAAAAGTGTATCTATGTGTAAGTGGAACTAATTAAATAAACGTAAGAACCACAGGTGCCTAATAAAGTGGCCAGAGAGCAACTTACTGTAAATAAATCTCAGACATTGATGGCTGCAAGGAATTCATTTAGGAGCCTGTAGCTGATATTATACATGTATGAATATAATATTGTTACAGTATTGGAAATATTTGATCACTTTAGATTTGATTAATTTATTATACACTTGACGCTTAAAATCTTGTAAGCATACAAGTTTATATTTGGTTAAATAAATGGTTTAAAAAATGAAAAACATGAAGTGAGAACAGGGTTTTAATAAAAGTCTTTATTGATATTTGGTCAGTACAGGAAAAGAATTGCAATCAGAAAATGAATTCAACAAACAGCTGAAAAGAACTATCCACAAATTATTTCCTTTCCTGCAATCTGGATGAACAGAACACAAAAGTCTAACATCATGTAACTGAGAACGTTCTGAAATGTGCAGAACAAGTGTGGGGGACAACCTATTTCCATGTGTTTTAGTATGTAAGCAAGATGTAAGTAGTTTTAAAGGCTACATGGGAAGAGTTTTAAATTCTTATTCTCAAAAACATGGATCAAGTCAATTGAGTTCTCCAAATTGCCCCAAATAGAGTGTGTCTGTGTGAGTGTGTGCCCAGCGATGGATTGGCACCCTGTCCTGGGTCTATCCGCCCAGCGCCCGAAACATTCTCCCCTGGATGGGCATGGGAACCCCCCCCCCCCAACAACAACACTAATAGAGGATAAAGCGGAAGATAATGGATGAATAAAATACATATAAAATGTAGATGCAGTGCATCTTGTAATTGGGCAAAGTGCATATATGTGTAAGTGGAACTAATTAAATGGAAGAACCACAGGTGCCTAATAAAGTGGCCAGAGATCAACTTACTGTAAATAAATAAGTCTCAGACATTGATGGCTGCAAGGAATTCATTTAGGAGCCTGTAGCTCATATTATACATGTATGAATATAATATTGTTACAGTATTGGAAATATTTGATCACTTTAGATTTGATTAATTTATTATAACACTTGACGCTTAAAATCTTGTAAGCATACAAGTTTATATTTGGTTAAATAAATGGTTTAAAAAATGAAAAAGAAAAACATGAAGTGAGAACAGGGTTTTAATAAAAGTCTTTATTGATATTTGGTCAGTACAGGAAAAGAATTGCAATCAGAAAATGAATTCAACAAACAGCTGAAAAGAACTATCCACAAATTAATTCCTTTCCTGCAATCTGGATGAACAGAACACAACAAAAGTCTAACATCATGTAACTGAGAACGTTCTGAAATGTGCAGAACAAGTGTGGGGGACAACCTATTTCCATGTGTTTTAGTATGTAAGCAAGATGTAAGTAGTTTTAAAGGCTACATGGGAAGAGTTTTAAATTCTTATTCTCATGCTGCCTACCTCGAGTTTAGTTTTCACATTGGCTCAACGCAACTCGCTTTCTGAAAAATACTGCAACAGGATCGGTGTTACTATTGGAAGTGGTTTAAACTGTAGACCTCTGATTTTGGACTGTTCCAGCAAAGACGAAATGTGTAGCTTTTACTTGCCATGAGTATAAAAAAAACTAAAATACAAGAACACAATTGAAAGAATGTTACAAAATAGACCCTGTGGATGCTCCAGAGGTGGCTGTAGTGGCAACAGCTGAATCCAGTCCGTTGTGAGCAGAGTGACGGGTTGTCCTGTTGCTCTTGCTTGTGGTCTCATGAGAATCGGCGTTGGAGTCTGTGTCATTCGAATGTTGAGTCATTGACGCCTCGCTCCCCGTCGGCGAGTCCACACTTTCATAACCGGCGCTTAGCTGAGTCCCGAAACCTTCCCCTGCACCCTGGCTTGCTACACTCTCCGACTGGTTGGAAAGTTTAGGTCCACTCCCATGAGTGGGGCTGGAGGTGGAGGGTGATGCCGGACCATCGTCTTCAGTGCTGCTCTCCTCTCTATAGGGTCCCGAACTAGATTTCGGTGTGGAGTTGCTGGCGGAGGGGCCGTTGAGGATGTGTCCGCAGTCTTTCCCCCCAGTTGTACTGCCTGTGGGGGCTGATTCTGTTTGCGCTGGTGGCTCTAATGCACCAGGAGAGGGAGAAGTCCTGCTGGGACCTGCTCCACTAGAGGAACCCTGGGCTTGGTTTTGCTGGGACAACTGTTGTCTGGTCTCCTTCAACTGTTGCTGGAGTACCAGGATGGTACTCTGCATGCCTTCCACCTCTTCATCCAGCTGTATGATGAAGTCATTTAACTCTAAACAAAGCATGTAGCACAAAAGTGCAGTGAGGTACTGAGTGTGCAAAGTAAAATGCCAGTTGTGCATATTGTCTGTTCATCAATTTCATTCTGCTGATATTTAATGGAGAAAATATGTCATACAGTCAAGATAAAACTGTATAATATAAAAACTTTAAAGGAATACTTAAATTGAATACGAATTGTATCCATTGTAGGCAAGTGGTTAAGGAACTAGTCTTGTAATCAAACCGAGGACCTTCTGGTCACAAGTCCCACCAAGTATGATGGCTGAAGTGACTTTGAACAATGCACCTAACCCCAATTGCTCTCCAGATGCAGTGTCCACCGATCTGGGCAAAATAATTCATGGATTCCAAAAGTAAGAAACGTCAGACAAAAAAAATGTCTTTAGTCTTAAAGTTAAAAATCTTAGAAAGTTACTGTACTAATGATGTAATAGGTGCTCACATTGGTTCTAGGTACAAACAAGTACTTAGTGTTAATTTGATCAATTTTGAGGAATTTGTTCTCCACATTTTTAGCCCATCCATGCAATAAAACACATACACAAATTAGTGAAGTAAGCACACAAGTCTATGGGGTGGACTGCCTTATATATTGTGCCCAAATTCTGCCACTTCAGCCATAATACTTAGAGGGAGCAAGACTCAAACAAGAGACTCAAAAAAGGCTAGTTCTACAAGCCTACAACTGCCTCCAGTATGTACAAGACAAGTAGTACTGGTGCATCCTATCAACTAAGCATCACTATTTAAAATTCTGTTTAAAATTATCTGTTCCATTATATCAAATTAGCAAGCATTCAAATTTGATACAAATGTTTACAATGTTTTAAGATAATCAAATGAAGAAATAAAATTATGCATCTGATAGTGATATTAATGACAATGATTTAACTTTTCTTACCATCTTGGCTGCTCTTCAGTTCTTCGCTGTACTTCTTCTGCAGAGCGAGTTCAGCCTCTAACTGGGCGATGCGACCCTGTGACAGCTGCCTGCCCAGCTCCTGGTTCTCCTGGATCAGCATGCGACACTTGGCCATCAGCTTCTTACCGGTCTGGCTGCAAGGGAGATAAGTCTGACATCACATGGTGAACAGAGCCATGAGTGCAACAAGGGTAGGTTTGAGCAAAGTACCAACCGGTGACAACACTGCAGTTCCACAAGACCACCTGGATCATTAGCCAGACAGATCGATGACATTCAAATGATATATGGGTAATGAACATTTATGAAACAAAAAGCAAAGAATAAATAAAAAATAAATAAATAAATTTGTTGTACCAGTCATGAACCAACGAACTCAAACTGCTGGCACACAAACAGCTGAGGCAATGAGATCTCACAACATGACATTCAACGCTCCTATTATGTGAGCCCACCAGCTCAAAATCAGCTTCCAAATGCACACAGGTTTTAGATGTTGGCTTTTTCAAATCAGATAATCTAGAAGATTTGGAACCATTTGTTGTACTCACCGTTTCTCACAGTCCAAAAGAACATTTGTAAAAACATTCCCACTTTAAACATTATTTTATTCTAGATTTAAAAGCAATGAAACATGCTTTGACAGTATATCCTGATAATTCTGTCATCAGAAAGCCGCAGAGTCTTAAAAAGCTATGAAGTAATTGCAAATAAAATGTAAAGCTTTTGGACAAGACTGGTGAAACCACAAACTACTATGCTATGATTGGTATGGCAGAATACCGTAGAATGAAAAATGAGGTGAATTGGCAGACACTCATCAAAAGTATCCCAACTTGGGGACCCCTACAAGGTCAGCCATAATACAGCGCCCCTGGAGCAATAAGGACTTACGCCAGTAAACCTGGAATTTAAGCCCCCAACCTTAAGTTCGAGAGCCCAACAATTTAAGAGCTACTAGGCACTATTAAAAGTCATTGTAACGTCATAATTTGCATATTTTTTGCTACAATGTTAAGAATTCTTAGTGCACAACTTCATCGAAAGCTGTTTTGTTGCAAAACCCTGTGATTTGAGGGATCTGCTGAAGTTGAAGTGGTCACTAGTTTAAACTGACTGTAAAATCAAACGCTTTAGTGATAAAGATGAAAAAGTTCATGTATCAGCGGAGGCAAAAAAAGGAAAAAAAAAAAAAAAACAAAACAAACATGACACTGAACAGCCCTAGAATCAAAGTAGTTCAAACACCTGCAAGTGGAAATTGCACATTTTAAATTAATCCTTACCAAAAGAAATCCATCGGAACTCTAAAATACACTATTAATTTTGAGCAAATGTCACAGCAGCAAAGACATACATGTAAACAGCATGTGCAGTTTTCTCTAAAAACAATCACAGTGAAATTCAATTGCACCTGCAGCAGTGAATCAAGTCATGAGGAAAGCCAATCATTTTTTGTAAACACTGTTGTAAGTGCAAAAAGCATTTAACAATCCATAAAATATCAAAATGATTATAAAACACAAAGAAAAGAAATGTCTGTTACACCGTACCATCTCCTGCACCGCTCAGATGAATGTTAAAGTCTTTGAAGACCGGGGGTCCTACACCTTCCCCACTGTATTACATCAATAGCAAGGCTCCTTTCCCCAGAGTCATGTGATTGTTACCTCTTCTGTATTACATCACTCCTACTGCCGCCCCCATTTCCTCCCTTCCCCATGTTGCCTTTAAAGTGTTACCCATAGAGTTCTACACTGATGGGGTAAACAGTGGGAGATATTCCCATGCAACATACACTTATGTGACAGAGGGAGGGGGTTAGGTTTTAACTGTTCAATCAGAAGAGATTTTAAAGCTACAGTTCAATCAGCTCCAGAGCAAACACTTTGCTCAAGTCTCTCTCAACGGCCGTCAAAGTTATTAGCGCAAACTGTCTAACATGGCTTGTTGGGGGCTGGAAGGAGGGGTTGTTTCCGCCGTGACCACCTCTTCAGGAACAGTCCCGATTCTTCAGGCCTCTGTACCATGAGGGGGAAAGTGAAAGCTGAAACAATGTCACCTGACCAAAGCTGTCTTTTCAGTTTTTTTTTTTCTTTCACTTATACATTATATTATCATTATAGCAGCACAGTACAACAGAAATGTCTTTTAAGTCTGAGTCTTGTGGTATGCATAGCATTTCAGTCTTCCCCCACAATTATCTGCACTCCTGCAGTGAAGAAAGTGAGGGGGTGAGTCAGGAAAGTCTTGACTTTTTGTTTGGAGGGGGAGTTATTTTAGTTTACCTATCAGGTGTAAATTTCCAGGCACTCAGTTCATTTTGGGCTTGCTCCAGTTTGTCTTTAGTCTGTTCCAGTTCGGCCTTCATTTTAAGGAAAAACAAGTTGATGGCTGGGTCCACCATGGACGATCGCAGCTGAGCCACACTGGGTTGTTGAACTTGCTTCAGGTACTGGATTTGAGTCTGCAGTAGACAAACTGTGTTAGAAGATGGCTCCATGAAAGTAATTACATTACACACATTAACAATTGGGCCAACATTATAAATAATGACATTACGGTATCTTAAGCGTATTAAATTTAAAAACATGGTTTCCAAGCTTAAAAAGCCATTTCTTAACTTCATCTGAAACGTAATAGCCTAAAAACACAAAAATTAAACACTTACAAATGTAGCACCACAACAAAAAAAATCTTCCATAAGTTTGTGTTTATGCAATGTTTTTATATGCACCCATGTTTTATTTCTTTTTACACTGTCTTTTATTTAAACTAATTAATATAATGATGCAAGTCTTACATCACATGTTGGCTGGCAAAATGTGACACTATCTGACCTAAATTATTATTCAAAATGTATTAATAAAATGTCAATATTTAAAAAACATTTGTTGCTTCTGTAAATATGATCTTAGATTGTTCTTGATTATTCTACTCAAAGCAGTTCTGTAAAGCCACCTAGAATTAAAAACTTCTTTAAGAAATAGCACTGATACAGACAAACTTTAATACTTACAGTGCATTCTTGCATTTCCTGTTCCTTAGTGGCTAGCCTCATGACCAGGATGTTTTCTCTGCGTGCAGACTCTTGCTGCTGCTGCTTTAGCTTTTCCTCTGATTCTTTTAAACCAGTCACATCATTGGCTAGGATCAGAACATGCAGAGAACATTATGACCATTATGAGAAAACATTCACCTTACACATGCATGGTAGTAACAGTCTGTCTGAAAGAAAATGTAAAAGAAATGGGTATAAATACCAAAACAACATTTACTTACAATTAAGATCAGCATATTTTGCTTCAAGCACCTGAACATAGGCTTCATGTTGTTTCCACCTAAGTGATGAGAAATATTGCAGAACTGTATTTACAAAAATGGAAAGAAATTATTGCAATGCACATGAACTATTTCTTACCTTGTACATAACTCCTCTCTTGTCAGTGTTTTCATGTCTGATTCACTGAGGCGAACCTGAATGGAAATAAAAGCAGTAATTAGTTACTGAGAAAAGGATAATGCAAATCTTAAACATGGCTCCAGAATCTCTACCTCACCTGCAGCATGTGGGTGATTTAGCACAGCCTTAACGTGTGAACCTCTGAGCCGACTAAATATCTATTTCAATTACAATAAACCTGCATCAAATTTGACTTAGAAGGGATTATAGTCAGCAAAAAAATTATTTGCTTAAAACTAATTTAGAATGGTGAAATATTTTCTAGAGCCCAATCCAAGGCTTGTGCTATGAAATTCTCTCAAGCACTTCTCTCCTTGTGGGCATGACTGCTTGGTGGTTAAGGTCTTGATCTATCGAGCTGTAGGTTGTGGGTTCTCAGGGCCACTGAGTGGGTTCTCAATGCATCTGACGATGATAGTTGGGGTTTATTGCAACATAAGCACAATTACAGATATATATGTGGCATGTCACATTTCATATGGACTAAATAATGGGGATGTCTTAGTCCTAAACAAATGACTGACAATTGGCTATTTTTTTATTAATGCTTTATTAGATATTTATGTAACAAATCAATGTACTAAAGAAAGAGTTAAAAGATTGCTTTTAAGTGAATTTGATGGGAAGTTGTCATTTCCTTTTAATCTACAGATGAATAGATTTAAACGTTACAAAACATTTGATTAAAGGACACCTGACGACTCACCTTCTTTGGAAGAGGTTCTTCGTTAGTCATCCTTAAGTCTGTAAAATCAAAAGGGTAAAAAAATTAACACAAAGAAAATGAACCAAATAATTTACTATTACAAAATATTTTTTCTTAATTTTCCGGGACTAATGAATGGAAATGAATTCTGGGACTAATACGTGGAATACTAAAATTCTGGGACTAATACGTGGAAATGAATAAACACTGAATGCAAATGTAGGTGTAACGCTATTGTAGGTGTAAAGCTATTAAACAAGGCAAAACGGTAAGAGGTCAAATTGATTTTCTATGAAAATGTCAATTTTCATACTATGGAATACCTCACTATATCCCAACAATAAATTTCCCCAAATATAGAAGGTAAAGTTTCCGCAGTTTGTTGCATAAATAACAAACTTGCATGAGATTATCACGGTTTTTCGTCGGAAGAAAAATAATCTTTTAGTCCATCCATCCATTATCTTCCGCTTTATCATCTATTAGGGTCACGGGAGGTTCCCATGCCCATCCAGGGGAGAACGTCTCGGGCGCTGGGCAGATACACCCAGGACAGGGCGCCAATCTATCGCTGGGCACACACTCACACAGACACACTCTATATGGGGCAATTTGGAGAACTCAATTGACTTGATCCATGTTTTTGGACTGTGGGAGGAAACCCACTCGGACACGGGGAGAACATGGAAACTCCACCAAAATTGGGATTCGAAGCGGGAATCCCTAGCGCTGAGAGGCGAACGTGCCAACCACCAAGCCACCGTGCCGCCCATCGTTTAATCTAATCGCCAAAATAGATCCTAGTCGAATACATACAGAGTGTCATTAGTGGCAGCCATAGTAATTAGTCATCATGGTGCCTGTAAAAGCTTAATAAGCATGGTATAAACCTAAATACGGGCGAAATAGATTTCGGCTTTGTCGAAATACCAGAAAACATGACTGCAAAGACAAGTTTCAATAAAGTACGAATAATCCACGTCGCTAATCTAAACGTAGGGTTAATCCATTTAACGGGAGCGAATGGCTTTTCATGACTGAAGGACAAGCAGCGTTCAGGACGCCAACACGCGGCGTGGAGAGCGCCATCAAACGGGGCCTAAACTACAAGTATTTGGTGTTTAAAAATTCCACATGGCCTTATTCTCACATTATTGAAAAATTGCAAGAGAAAAAGACCAATTTTGATAAGTCGTAGTGTAAAATTCTGCAGTGTATTAACCAACGCGTTTACGAACAGTGAGCTGGACGCGGTCGGTAAACGGGCGGCAGTACGCAAGGCGTATTCATTTACGTTTAAATTCATTCATTTCAATAGCAGTGGAGCAAACAAAATCCTGCAATTTAATGGTGTTACAATTAACCACGCGCTTTCCCTCGGCTCCGTTGGCCCTGCTACTGAAAGTGACAAAATGGCGGAGCGGGAAGAGACTCTCCCTAGAAGGAGCGGCGCGCTTCTAGCACACATTGCCTAAAACACACACAAAAACGCCAACTAACTACTTACAAGGCCCGAATTAAAGATAGTCACGTCCAGATTTCAGTTGGGTGGGAAAGAAATAAGCACTGATCCGAATCACGGCGAACGAAACCCAAACAGAAAAGCGAAATTACAGCGACGGCAGAGCAGGCGCCATCAACAAGGGTTCGGTGTCCTGTTTCAGAGTCGACCCCCGAGAATCGATTCACTTAGTCCATATATAGAGATTCGAGAGTCGATTGAATCGCTTGGCGGTGAATTCTGCACCGGCTCCCGCTTACGTAGGTTAGTACGCAACACGAGATAATTATATTAACTAAATGTCCACGTTTGAAGATAAATAGACAATATGAAGAAAAAAGCTTTCCAATATTCGCCCAAAAGAGAGCGGTGTGCATTTCTTCAAAAAAAAAAAAAAAAAAAAAAAAAAAAAAAAAAAAAAAAAAAGGCGAGTGTGATTGTAGCTTTGCCGGGGTCATAAAGGGCACCAAGGGGCTTTGGATGGTTGCTAAGGTGTTTGTAGATGGTTGCTAAGGAGTATTAGGTGGTTGCTTAGGAGCGTCAGGTTGTTGCTATAAGGTTCTCGGTGGTTGCTAAGGGGTTCTGGGTAGTTGCCTTCACATTTTCTTCAGGGAATGCACACTGCTCTAGTAAGGGGCATCCATCTATCCATTATCTTCCGCTTTATCCTATTAGGGTCACAGGGCGGGGTGGGGTTCCCCATGCCCATCCAGGGGAGAACGTTTCGGGCACTGGGCAGATACCCCCAGGACAGGATGCCAATCTATCGCTAGGCACACATTCACTCACTCACACAGACACGGGGCTATATGGGGCAATTTGGAGAATCCAACTGACCTTGATCCATGTTTTTGGACTGTGGGAGCAAACCGGAGAACCACTAAGCCACTAAAGCCCCTAGGGATTAATAATAATAATAATAATGAGAACTAATAATAATAATACATTTTATTTATAAACACCTTTCACAACACTCAAGTTCACTTTACAAAATAAGAATAAATAAAACAAAACATAGGACAGGGCGGCACGGTGGCTTAGTGGATAGCACGTTTGCCTCTCAGCGCTAGGGATTCTCGGTTCGAATCACAATCTGGGTGGAGTTTCCATGTTCTCCCCGTGTCCGTGGGTTTCCTCCGGGTTCTCCGGTTTCCTCCCACAGACCAAAAACATGGACCAAGGTCAATTAAATTCTCCAAATTGCCCCATATAGAGTGTGTTTGTGTGAGTGAGTGTGTGCCCAGTGATGGATTGGCGCCCTGTCCTGGGTCTATCTGCCCAGCGCCCGAAACATTCTCCCCTGGATGGGCATGGAGAACCCCACCGCGACCCTAATAGAGGATAAAGCGGGAGATAATGGATGGAATGGATGAAAAAGAGGAAGAGAATCGATGTTAACGATGTCTGGTGGGAGGGAGTTCCAGAGCGACTGAAAGCTCTGCTCCCCATAGTAGAGCAGGAGGCACTGGGATTCCAGGTTCGATTCCCAATCTGGGTGGAGTTTCCATGTTCTCCTCGTCCGTGTCCGTGTGGGTTTCCACCGGGTTCTCCGGTTTCCAGTCCAAAAACATGAATCAAGGAAGATTGAATGCTTCAAATTGCCCCATATAGTGTGTGTCTATGTGAATGTGCCCAGCGATAGATTCACATAGACACCCTGTCCTGCGTGTATCTGCCCAGCGCCCGAAACATTCCCCCCTGGAAGGGCACAGGTAGAGCCTAGTAGATGATTAGTGGAAGATAATGAATGAATGAATGAAAAGAAAATAGTCCCGAAGACTGAATCAAATTCAGTCTATGAATCAGAGTCGATTCGACAAAAAAGATTTTAGAACAGCCTGTGGCGAACGAGTGACGTCCAAACCACTAATAAAAATAGGGGTGCCGCGAGATATTTTATTCAAATAAGCCACACATATCAAGTAAGAAAGAATGATAACAATTAATAGAGTTCCATAACAATAGTTAAATATATATTTTTACGTGTTTAAAAGACGTATGATGCACACTTAGGCAAAATATAATACTTTACGTTTTAAAGGCTTACCTCACAACACTCAAATGGAAGATTCCAGACGGGTTCAAACCGAACTTTCAAGGGCAGTTCAGTTGGAGTTGAGCGTGGAGCTCCTGAACTAACTGTGTGTTTGTGACGCTCAACGCTATAAGAAAAATGTTGTGCAGAATTGGACATGTGCGAAGGTAACGCTTAGCTTAACGTCGAGCCGCTGCAAAATTAAAACCGTCCTTTTGTCGCAATGTTTGGAATTGTGTCAGCAGTTAGCTTAGTTAGCAACGTCACTGTTGAAAAGCTAGCCAGTTAGTCAATGCAGGACACCTCTTGCACCTTCTGTTACCATTTAATATCTTACTGTATGTCTATTTATTAAAAAAGAAAACAAATATTTATTTCTGCTACTATTACTACTGAAGCGATACAACGGTCACGTGCATAAAAGCCGATGACGTAATATTTTGTGTCCCTTCACTTTTCATATTTCTCGAATTATTAATTAATACAAATTAATTAATACATTTATGGAATACAGTTAATACAAATATGGAAACGCTGTTTATTTTGAAACATAAAGTAAAACATTAATTGGGTTATTCTACTATTTCGTTCAAACACCCGAGTTATGCCATAGTGTTTATTCAGAGAACACATTGTTGAAACTGCCTGTAGGTTTACAAATTATTAAATAATTTTTTTGTTTACATTATTAGTTAATTTGCCAACCTCAGATAAGGGATTGTTATTTTTTTTTTGATAATTTGTATGTAGTTCCTTGCTTTCAGGCAACTGTTTAAATGTGGGTTAAAATAGGAAATAAAGGAGAATCCTATAGTTCATCAGTGCAATTGATGTAGGGGGAAAAGCTGTTTCTGAGCCGACTGGTTCTGGCACAGGTGCTCCTGTGTCTCCTATTTTAAGACACATTTGAAATTTCCTGAAATAGGCCTTTATGACCAAAAACTACATAATGATCGCGGTTAACCAAGGTCACATGAATAACCGAGTAGACCAAATTTAGATTTTTTTAAAACCCATAAGATGAACTTATTATTAGAAGTCACGCTGGTTTAAATAAAATATATTACTGAACTTAATTATTTCCAGTCCAAGTCAGTAATCAAATCCAAATTTAAATGAAACACCCACAATGTATTTTTAGCTGAAGGCAAAAGTGACTATTTTAATTACCATGCTTCAAATAGTCACAGCTGTGAGAAAGAAATTTTATCTCCATGTGGACATATTCTACTTTAACATCATTTATCTTTCCTCTATCGTTAGGTTTGGAGCTTCCCTGAATCCTCTGCTAAGCATTTTGGGCTCCAGACAAAAGCACACACTTCCAGACCTTTCGTATGACTATGGTGCCCTTGAACCTCACATCTCGGCTGAGATTATGCAGCTACATCACAGCAAGCACCATGCGACTTATGTGAATAACCTCAATGTTACACAAGAGAAATATCAAGAGGCTCTGGCTAAAGGTAAATGAATATGTAATAGGTAAGGTAAAAGAAATATTGTCGTGTTTGCTTTATTACCTCATTTAAAAATATAGTCCTCAGTTGGACAATTCAAATGAGTTTAAACTACATAACACTCTGTATAATCATGCGTTAAAAGTTTTTAAGAATCTGAATTATACTTTAGAACTTGGTCTGGTTGTAAACACTGCTGTATTTATACTAAGTGTCTTAATAGTATTTTATTTTAAATTGACACCCTAATAGATTATATTATACTATATATATTATATGGATAATCTGTTATACCACTTACAACGCTGCCATTACATCATTACCCTTAAATGCAAATTTAAATAAGAATATTGGGTAAAAAGTAAAGAAAATGGTGGTGGAAGAAATATGTGGTGGAACTACGTGTATTCCCCCCCCCCCAATTCAGAGATGACTGGGGCAGTGGAGGTGTCAATTTTAAGAGAAAACTATGACACACTTATTGATTGTCCTAATTCCATCCTTTCTCAGAGTTGCTAGTCCTTGTTTGTTAATTAGGTATTTCTGGTGTTTTACAGGCGACGTGACAACTCAAGTGGCCCTTCAGCCAGCACTGAGGTTTAATGGAGGTGGTCACATCAACCACACCATCTTTTGGACCAACCTGTCACCAAATGGAGGTGGAGAGCCACAGGGTGCGATTCAGATCAACACATGCTCTCGCTAAACATCAGACCTCTTTTAAATGCCTAAAATAAAAATATTTAAAAACTTTCTTTTTTTTTGTAACTCAGGTGATCTAATGGAAGCCATTAAACGTGACTTTGGCTCATTCCAGAAAATGAAGGAAAGGATGTCTGCAGCCACTGTGGCAGTTCAGGGATCAGGTTGGGGTTGGCTGGGTTTTGATAAGGAGAACGGTCAACTGAGAATAGCTGCATGTGCAAATCAGGACCCTTTGCAAGGAACGACTGGTAAGGAAGTTTTGTAATTAAGGATACTTAAAAAAACAAGAAGTTTAAGTTACAGTGCTGATTTGATTAGGGTTGTAAGGAAACCCTTGGGATCTCAATATAGCAACTGAGCCACTACCGTACATGTTTGTAGGTTGTCTACATGTTAACATGATGATTTTTCCATTAATTTTAAGATCAGCTTCTGAAGCATGTGTGATTTCTCACAGTGTTGTGGTGTTTCTTGTTTCAGGGCTCATCCCATTACTTGGCATTGATGTTTGGGAGCACGCATACTATCTTCAGTACAAAAATGTCAGACCAGACTATGTCAAAGCCATCTGGAACATTATAAACTGGGAGAATGTTAGTGAGCGCTTTCAAACAGCTAAAAAATAAATCTGACCTTTGTACAAAGAAAAGCACTTATTGTGGAAATGCACAATCTTCCACATTTCTGTAATTGATTTAATTCTATGGCAGAATGAGAAGTGAGAGTTTGAAATGATGCAGGTGTGGGGGGAAAGTAAACTATGCTTTGAAATAGTTTTTTGTAGAAATGAATGTACTTATTTAAAGATGAATATGAAAGATTAATTACTGATTAATGTTTTTGTGAGGCTTATAGATTTGTACTGAGATGCGGGTGTAAAAGCTGAACATTTGGACTTCATCATCATTGCATGCCTCAGAAGCGGTATTATGAGAAATGGAAAATAGAACACTTTCAATAAATGATCTCATACAATATGAGTTATGACCTGTGTTCAGGTCTTTATTGTTTTCATTAGACATGCCAGTACTTGTAGCTTGGTTTTAAAACTTGTCATTTATTATTAACCTTGATTGCTTGATTATTTACTGGTCCAAAAAAATCAATTCTGAATAGCGTTGATTACAGTGGGGATTAAGTATCAGGCACGTGAGCATGCTTGCATAATTAGACGTTTATACCGTTTATTCATTCATTCATTATCTCCTGCATTATCCTCTATTAGGGTCGCGGTGGGGTTCCCCATTATCTCCCCATCCAGGGGAGAACATCTCAGGCGCTGGGCAGATAGACCCAGGACAGGGCGCCAATCCATCGCTGGGCACACACTCACTCACACAGACACACTCTATATGGGGCAGTTTTGAGAACCGTTTATTCATTGCTTAGAAATATGACAAGACATTTGTACACACGTATAAACGTATGTGTGTGGACTTGCCACAAGATGGCGCTGCTTCCTTTTATTTTCTAAATTCTGCCAAGTAGCTCTCAGGTCTAATTTGTCCGAATATATTCAACATTGAGAACACTGCATATTCTTTAACAGGTATTGATTATGCATGTGATCAACCATTTAAAATATTTTACTCCAGCAACCAATGCAGAGATCCACTCAGACGTTATTCTCTTTCAAAATGTGGCAAGTAATGTCATGCTTCGCTTCATATAAAGAACTTTTCCCCCCTTTGTTAAACTTTGCACGGCATTTATCATGTCCTGACACAACTCTTGAACTAAGTACGAGGATATGAGGGAATGGGTGTTGTTCAGCTCTTCCCATCTAATCAAGTCTCCTCTCACTTAACTTTTAAAAGGACTACTTTTAGATATTTTATTGGACACATTAAAAGAAAATGACAAAATAATTTCCAGATGCTTGGTTGCCCTTCTGCCAAGTCAAGGTCTGTCAACAATTAGAGCGTGTAAGGGAAATCACGTCCCTTCAGTCCATCCTATTTTGATTTGTGCCATGCATCTCTGCTTAGAGCAGTGTTCTGGTCTTCTTTAGAGAAATGCCTAAAAATCTTAAACAGGATTAAATGAAAGGTTATGTTTATTTTGGTGAGATGATTCACTGTGGTCAAAAGTATACGAGGCGCATGTACAAATAGCTGTATTCAACTTTTTTCTACATCTTTAAAGTTTGTTATAGTTTTTCTGAAATTTAAAGCAGGACTGGCTGTGTGGATCTGGTGCATGCTCAGCCCTTATGTTCTGACAAGTTGTGGCTCCCGTCACTGTATCCTACTTGTGCTCTCTACAAACTACATTACATTTAGTGTCAGTATTACTATACTGTTCATATTACACAGCTTTTAATTAGAAACCTCAAAGTTGGCTACACACCAGGCTGCAAACAAAGGGTCTGCCGATACAAGATCCTTTATTTGGATTAATCTCTGTTAAGGCAGATTGGTGTTTAATTACAAAAATGAGAAATATCATACAAATCAACACTGCCATTATCAAAACAGCCCCCACCCTTTAAGCTCAGTGGAAACATAAATATGAAAAATATAATGGATGAATTGTGGTATTTTAGGTTTCTCTTACAGGCAAAGAAAACCTTGTAAACTACGGTCAAGTGGATTTTTACGAAATTTGATTTAAATTTGAATGCATCTGCCAAAAAATTGTCTTGGTTGTAATTTTGATCATTGTGGGAAAGGCAAGGACATGCTGGATAGACTACCAGTACACGTCAGGGCATTAAAACACAGGAGCATTGTAGTATCTCCAGTTCACTTGACTTGCATTTTTTAGGTGGTGGAAGAAAAGCCAAGCTCCCTTTTTGTCAGAGGTTGAGTATAAGCCCACTAGTTTCTTTCAATGTTGATTCCAAAGCATACGACACAACTAAAGACCTCTTTTAAACTGTGGTAACCGAAAAGTCCCTTTTTTATCGTTATGACTATACTTTAGTACATGCACAATGTGACTCTCAATACAGATTTTGACAAATTTGGTATGGCAGACCTCCATTGGACTAAAGCTTGATCTCAAATCTATTGACAACCTTCTGGAACATTATTTTACACACTTGGATAGTGTGGAAAGTTGGTTAAGGGTAGTGGAGTCTGTGACATTCACAAGGCATAGTATGGCCAACAAACTCATGTTGACAATGGCAAGAATAAACCAATTTGTCATAGGATTGTTTTCTTAGTCACCACCTAGAATAACCACGAGACAGACTGGAAACTGTACTGCACTGAAAGTTATGGATACATTGTCTGCTTAAGCATATGAGTGCTGATGGATTTGGATTCTTAAGTTATGCTTTAATTTTGCTTTTCCATGTAGTAAAAGAAAACCTGTATGCTCAACAAAATGGTTTTAAGAAGCCATTTAAAGCTATGAAAGTTTGGAAGTGTACACAGTTTGGGAGCATCACTCTAAAAATGAGATAAAACGTCCTAAATATATACAGTTGATACCTGATATAATCAATATTCTTTTTAGGGGTATGTATAAGTAGCTGTGTGGATTTACTGTTTATATTTGCCCAAAAAGTATGTAATTAATATTAATTAATTTGAAGCCACTGTTGTTTCGGCTTGTTTATTGGGAGTTTCAGGTTTTTAATACTCTAAAGCTGTTTTGTGACAATGTACATTGTAGTTGCTGTATAAATAAATTACTTGAATGGTAAAAGATGACTGACTAGTAACGCTGGGCACACTCACTCACACAGACAGGCACTATAGTGGCAATTAAGATAGAGGAAATGAGGGCAGCTAACATACCTTAAACCTTAAAAATGTGTTTGGAGTGTAGTAGGAAACCGGAGAGCCCAGAGAAAACCCACATGGACACAGGAAGAACATGGAAACTCCACCAAGATTGGGATTCGAACCTGGATCGAGAGGCAAAAGTGCTGACCACTAGGTTAGTGAAACTAATAAGCTGAAAACTGAATGTATTTTCTCTTTCACTACTTTACACAGTTATGTCTCAGGACAGATACTTTCCTGTCTTTACTCTGGTTTCTTTCAGCACTTTCACTGAAATTATCCCATTTTAATTAGTCCTTTAGGGTTTTCATTACTGGAAGAGAAAACATACAAGGTCTTCTTAAGTAGCTCTCAAACACACGTGCTACCCGGTTGTCAATGCCTGGAAGGGAAGTGTCTAAGGTCAGTGTAATGTGAATGGGAAAGTTAAATGGACTGCAGTGGTTTCTTGATTTTTCTTTCTTTCTGCTGTATTCAGGATGCCGAACTGTTCAACATCACCAACCTCTCTCCTGAATGACCTGTTCATGTTTGGCATTCAAACTTTCATGGCTCTCAAGATATAATCCCTCAAGATTTAATCATGAGGGGAAGATGAGGAGAATTTGGCTGTCGTTCTGAATATAACATTATGAGTTAGGAGAAATACAGAGGGCTAATCCACTGAGTAAAAGAGAGGTAGAAGGAAAGGGAATAGGAGAAAGAAAATGGCATTTACACAGCAAAGCTGAAACAGGATATTGTGGTTCTCAAGATGTCATCTGCATAATGCTATCATCGTTGCCAAGCACTGTTCTCTTTTTATTTTTCAGTCCAGGATAATGATTCGTTCAAAAACTTTTTTTATTGACATTTTTTAAGAATTCTTTCACTAAATAAGAAGTGAGCTTACATTTTATACAATAAATTACAATTGTATAATTTGTTGAGAAAGCATCGTTTTGTCAATATGCACATAAGTTGTTCAGGATATATACATGTAAATATATAAATCTAAATATACTAATATTCCTAAATTCAGAGAGTATAGACACAAATCTAAATAAAAAAAATGCATGATCTATTTTACTTTAAAATATTTAATATGCTTTAAAACAAGTAGCAATGCACAATCATGGAATTTTGTAGCACAAACAATGTTTTTTACACTAAAAATATATTTTTACAACATTTTTTTACATAGCATTAATTAATTCATTCATTACCATCCACTTAAATCTCTGCTAGAGTTGCGAGAGGGTTCTCCATGTCCATACTGGGGAGAACATTTCGGGCGCTGGGCAGATACACCCAGGACCGGGGGCCAATCTATCACTGTTCATTCTATCCTTTTTACACTTTCAATACAAATAAGATAAAAAAGAAAAAGAAAGAAGCATAGAAATTGTTGTACTTGTCTCTTGTGTGTTGTTGCATTAAGATAAAGAATCATGAACATAATAGTTTTGATTAATCGAGAAAGGTGTCAATGTACATACGATCATCTAATTAAACCGGACAGTGAGTGGCAATGTTTCTTTATAAATCAGCAGGCCAAATTAAACTTCAACTAAACACGTTAAACAGATGGAGGAAGCAACACAGATGCAACATAATATGTAGAAGGATAACAGCCTCATTAAAAACAACTAATCAAAACATTGACCTGAGATTTATTTTGGAGAACTTTCTTGAAAGGTTTTAACTAATAACTGCCTACCAAAGCTGTTTCGGAGTTTTGACATCGTTCCATTTTCTTCAAGGTACTTCGGAAACCTGGCCAAGCTTTCCTGGAGCTACAAATTATTCTTTTCCCCCCGAAGTGGAAAAATAGACCTCAGTGTAATGAAAGACACCAGAGCTTCACATGCCGGTGTAAAACTGTATGCTGAGATGTTTGACACCTTAGGCTTGAATTTTTTCATTAAATCAAAACATTTTAACAGGTCTATATAATGTCTGTCATTGTCATTCACGAATAGTAATGGAATTGGGTAGCTGACTTAAGAAGTATTATTATTATTACTGCAACAGTTCCAGGTTGAAGTCATTTATGTCTTTCAATTCAAATTTTAGATGCACTCACATCTCCACATTATATGGGCAAACACATCTAGACACCTGACCTAGTTAAATTGCTTTTATTAGATTTATTATATGTTTAGTTGAAGGCGGCATGGTGGCTTATTGGTTAGCATGTCTGTCAGTCTTAGTGTGTGCCAAGAGATGGATTTTTGCCTGGTTCTGGATGTATCTTCCCCTTGTTTGGCATAGGGTACCCCCTGGACCCCTATTCCCTTGTATTGGGTTAATCAGAAGATAATGAGATGAGATGTTCAGGTGAAAGGATTGAAGAAAGGTGGTGGTTGTTACTAAAGTTGTGGTGAGGTTGAATAAGAAAGACAATGGTGGCACAGTCTTTGACTTCACTATAGTGTTCACCTCCTAGCTTTGCCAAACTCATTTAAGGTCCTTAATTTTTATGTTTGTGCTGTTTGCTTTTGTAAGTCTCTCTGAATATGAATTCACTCTACGTTAATGCAATGTTATGTTAATCACACTAACAAAGAACATTCCAAGTTTCTTAAAGAGGTGATGGTCACATATTTTAGTTCTCTTCCTTTTCTTCAGACATTATTTTAAACAGTAGGTGCTGAGATCTTTTTAAATAGCAATGAGCCAAGTAAAACAAATCATTAATGCCCCGAATACTGAGCAGACATGGACTGTGAAATTTTAACCACACAGTTACATGCACTGATTCAAACATGCTTTATCATAAATTGTTTACATACTGCCTTAGTTTTACAGGGAAAATATGTGGAATGAAAGTGGATTTGTAGAAAAATACATATTTAATGATGGATTACCCCCTATAGATATAAGTGGAATTAATTTTTTGGTAAACCTAAGATAGTTTAAGTCTAAGATAGTTGTGTTTTATCAGTCAGAACTACTGAAATGCATTTTTTTTGTTTAATTTAAAATTCAGGATATGACCTTTAACATGGTATGTACTTTGACAAGGTTGATAATCTATAAGTTAGGTGATAAAGTAGGCATAAAAACCTAACCTTTTACACAGAACTAACCACTTTTATATTGATCTGCAGTTTATAATCTGCCGAAAACTCCTTTTTACATGGAAATAATATGGACTTTGACATATTTAAAGGCAAAATAACAATGTCCAATTGTAAAAGCATACCCCATCACACAGAATGGAGAACAGCACCAAAGTTGCAATATTCTCATTTTAATTAGAATTTGTGAAAATAAATGTTAAAGTGTAAATATGTGGTCTTGTTTTGTCTTTATTCTACAAGCTTTATTTACAAGGAGCTTAAAAGTGGATTGTAGTGTGCATTTGTGCATGTGCATGTGCATATGTGTATGTGTGTGTGAGAGAGAGAGACAGGGATTTTTCTTAATACTGTGGGATTTTCCATCAGCAGAACCTTAGACAGAGACAGATGCTCTTCTAGTCTTAAGGCCAAAGGACTGAAGTCAAGTATCAAAAATAACACAAAGCATTCTTTCAGAGGTTTGATGTTCTACAAAAAAAAAAACATTCTTTGACGATTATTTCTGCTATCATGTAAAAGTTTTATCTCGACCAGAGTTGGACAACCTGCAGTTCCTAAATCACATGTCTTTGAATATTTTTTGTCAAAAGTTTAATGTAGTAATTATTATTTTTATACAAATGAATAGTTTTTTGTTGTCTTTAAACTGTGGCATATGCTACATCGCAGTGTGGCACCTTTTTTTTTTTTTTTTTTTTTTTTTTTTTTAAAATCAAAGCGTGGGACATTGTAGTATTATTTTTCATTTTTTGCTAGATTGGCAAATTGACTTGGCATAAGCAGTTGGTATTTTCTTCGGGTTGGCATTCGGCCAATATTTTACTTGATGCCATGAGAGTATTTGTTGATTTTCAGTTGACTGTGCTTGCTGTTTTTTTTTTTTTTTTTACCTTGCTTTCTGCTGGCAGCTAGGGGCAGTTAGTCATGCTAATTCCCCTGCTGCTTGTATAGAGTAGGAGGCATGCCGTAAGTCATCCACATTGCTGCCAGTCTGTGAACCCAGAGGTCTAAAGCGGTACTTGGTTTGGGCGGCAAAGGTGTACAGGGGTTTCCCCTATGGTCTCAGCATTGACGACAAAGCTGTTTTGATCGCCAGGTCAGTAGCATCCTCTTTTTATACTTTATTTCTTTTTATTTCTCATTTTTGGTTGTAGAGGTCAAGTGCTCATCAGAGTTGTTATTTGGGGATGGCTTTTTCACATTCCAGGGTTACTTTGCATTGAGTGAAATTTATTATAGTTAGATATATGTTAAGGTGTCCTAATACATACATTTTTAGGCGAAATTGTGAATAAATAATCAGCCTATAGTTAAATCAGAAAGCACACTGTAATGTGGACTGTACACTCTTTTGATGCTCCATGAATGTGGTTCTTTGTTTGGAAGACATATTATTATGCAATATTGTTATGTAATTCAATTTGCAGGGGGGCAGTAAAATTGGAGAAAATGACCTCACAGCCTCACACCTGCTAAATGACCCATTATAACTACTGGGCCCCAAGATGCTTGCAAGCATGACCTCAATATTTCAATATGTATAAGGCAAATCTTTTCTTTTTTTTTTTCTTTCTTCTCTTTTTTTAAGTTTCAAAGTCTGGCTAACATCACCTCTACTGGGTGTGATGAGAAACACTCTATGCCTTAAGGGCTGACCAATTGGATCTTACAGTATATGCCATGACACACACCGTTACACCCTGATGCTTCATATGGTTTCCTGTGCTTTGTTACTCAGTTGTCTGCACTTTTCGAATTAACTACTGGATTTATTACAATTTATTATTTAGGGAATAATGTATATACACTGTAAGGACAAAGGTATGTAGCTCAGTGCGAGTTTTATGGTTCTTAAGAAGTGAGATGTTGGTTTTACAACATACAAAATACTTCATACAATTTTTAATTGCTTCCAAATTTGTGACTCAGTTTCCTTGTTCCTTGTTTCCTTTCCTTGTTCCAGAATGATTCAGAAAAAAATTATTCATCCATCCATCCATCTATCTATCTATCTATCTATCTATCTATCTATCTATCTATCTATCTATCTATCTATCTATCTATCTATCTATCTATCTATCTATCTATCTATCTATCTATCTATCTATCTATCTATCTATCTATCTATCTATCTATCTATCTATCTATCTATCTATCTATCTATCTATCTATCTATCTATCTATCTATCTATCTATCTATCTATCTATCTATCTATCTATCTATCTATCTATCTATCTATCTATCTATCTATCTATCTATCTATCTATCTATAAACTAAGATAAGCTAAGATAAGCTAAGTTACTTTAAACCTAAACTAGAGAGGTATCAAATAATACAGCTAAATAATACTTTAAAAATCAATTCTAAAGGTTATAATTGTAACGAGCACCTGCGGCACCTGTCCCTCGTTTCGGTTTCTCATTATCTCACTTGGGTGATTGGTTGGTTTTGTCACGTGTTTAGTTGGGATTTCTATTTAGTCTGTTTTCTCCCGTGATACTGAGCACGTCTTTATTTTGTGGTTATACACCCTACGTTACTTTTGTTCGTTTATCCCCCGTTCTGTTGGTGCTTCAGCACCATCTTTTAATAAATTCTCGTTTGGATTTTATCCCGGTGTTCCAGTTGCCTCCTTCTTGCATTTCTGCCACGGTGTGTCGCTGCGCATGTGTTCCGCCCAGGTCACATTCGTGGGAGCGTCTCCCTCCGTCTAGACCGGCTGACGCTGTGGTTGACGCGCAGCCGGATCCCGGGAGACGCTCATTATGCGCGAGCGGCGTTCGCTATTTCCCCCGCGGAGCCGCTCATCTCTGGGGAACTACGGACATTTGTGACAATAATCATGTATAGTTCCTACTAGGGATGTCTTCAACTAAGGATTTTAATAGTCGAATCTGATTCGTCAGATTTTCCCTGTAGTCGACTGATAGTCGAATCAGTTAAAATTTCACCACAAGATGGCGCTATAAGTGTGGTTTTTAAAAAAGATTTTTTTTATATTTTACTTGTTTTTCTAGAGCACCGTAAATGGGTTAAAGCGCACACATCATTTAAAAAAAATATTAACAGAAATTAGGATGATTTTATTTGACAAAAGGCTATATATATAACAAAAACAAAGACATTTCATTTTAAAACTAATGCTTAGCAGCAGCCATGGGCACCCCCATGTGGTCAAAATGGTACATTCGACTATGAGGTTCATAGTCGACTACGGTTCTCCGAATCGAATCGTCTAATCAGCGAATATTGCAGCTCACCCCTAGTCCCTACTGCATTAATACAGCATGAAGGGGGTACTTTTTTCTATAACATAATTTGACTTTAACCCAATCTTTACATATTATTCTGAGAAAAACTAATGGATTTTAAGGTATGTTCCCAGTGAATAAAGTGGTAGCATCTAAAACAGATTGCATTTTTTTTTGTCTCTAAACCAGCGATGCCTTTTTATTCCATAACAAAAAAGAAGTAAATTAATCCCTCAGGTCGACTTTGAATGATATCTGCTACATCACTTATTTTTTAATATCCTGAGTTTAGATGTTTGGATATGTTTATATATGCTATTAATAGTCATCATTTTGTATATTAATTTAGAACTCAAACTGCCAAAAAAGTATATGATCTTAGAAGAGTATTTTTTTCCATGTTACCTATAACATTCCTAATACTTAATGTGTTTTCAAGACATTTCTGAAATTAAAAGACTTTATGGTTCTAATGACTACTGCCTCATACAGGCGATCTTCTAGAGCATTATAAAGCTAAAATGTTTAAAATGAATACTTTACTGTTTATAGATGCTGATAACTATGAATGAGATTTTGGTTCTTTTCCCTTCCCATCACTCATCATAGCAAGTTACCTCCAGCAGTCTTTAACATCTTAGAGTAATGTTTGTGAGGTTGAGCATTTCCCAAAAGGCTTATCTGTCTGCATACTGTCTATCAGTTTCTGGATTATCAACCTTCCTTTCCGTCTTTTTTAAAAGCCTTGTCATGGTCCATCTGTTTCTGTGCACATGACCGGAATTCTGGCACAGCGACCAATCCTGACTAAAAACGTATAATTCATGGGGTCTGATGTCTATGTAAGCATGTAGATAAGACTAATGTCTCTGCTACGTAACTGTCTGTCTGCACAGATGTTTTCTCTTCTTTTTTTTGGCATCTGTTTTTTATGTGTTTTGAACGGGAATATTATGTATGTCATGTGTATCTAGAGAGCAGACTGTTTTCTTCATCAGATGATGCAAGATTGAAAAAGACACACTGTTATCACATGTTTTTTTTAAAAGCCTATTTTTCTAAATGACTTTACCGTACTAGAAATAAGAAGCATTATTTTAAACATTTTATTTTTTACAATAATATTACAATAATTACTGTATATATTTAAATTTAAATGAAAATCTGTAATTAATTGTGACTAATTACATTATGTGGCTCAGTGTTTAGCACGTCTGCCTCTCAGTGCTGGGGATCCAGGATCGAATCCTGATCTGGGTGGAGTTTCCATGTTCTCCCTGTCTGTGTGGGTTTTCTCCAGGTTCCATCTACAGTCCAAAAACATGGAATCAAGGTAAATTGCATGCCTTAAATTACCCCTAATAAGTGTGTGCGTATTGGCACTCTGGCTGGGTCAGCCCAGCGCCTGAAACATTCTCCCCTGGATGGCATTTAAAACTTTTTGTGACCCTAGTCCCTAGTAATGGGTTAAGTAGAAGATAATGAGATAAAATGGGAAATGAGATGTTTATACTTCTAATAACACCAAATACTTAGACTTAAAAGTTTTATTTTATTACTAAACACAAGCTTTTAAAATTTCACTCTTTGTTGCCACAGCCATGAAATTAATCAGTTTTAAGGAACATAACAGCAATGCGGAAAACTTCACTCAAAATTCCAAATCTATATTTAGCCTGGATGCTTCAGTTTGGCAGCACACCTTGTCAAAACCCATAGGTCAGGTTGTCCTAACAAATCATAAAGCAGTAAGTGAATATATTGTCCTTTTAAATCATTTTAAGTTCACCTACTTTTGTGAAGTGGGTAACTTGATCCATACTGCGCAGGAATATTTGCAGAGCTCTTCAGTGACACACAGCACTGTTATTTCTTGCAGAAATATAGTGATGGAATACAGTCCTGTGACTGGTTTACCTCTTCTGCTGTTTATTTAGCTTTTGTTAGATTTCATGCTACCAAATGCACACTTCTGATTACTGAATGTTGATACCATTTTTTGGCCTGGAATATTGTATTTAGAGAGGAACTGTGACTGTCATGTACCATTAAAACAAAAATAAGAATAGATGTTTTCCACCCATTCAATCTTAACCACGCGATCCCTCGCTCCAAACCACCAAAATCCATGCCAAATAAAGGATTCATTTTCCTTTTAGTTGCTAAATGTCTGGCATGTGTGTAAGTCTATGCCTAAAAGACAAGGAAAGTGGGCTTCCATGACAACCAGGCACACAAAAAGCACCCATAATAAATGTCATATTTATTGTTTAAACAGTAGATAAGACATGCAAAAAACATTTTGTACTTAATTGGTATTTGAAATTCGCTTGCATTCATCCATTATCTTCTGCTTAATCCTCTACCAGGGTCGCAGGGGGGGGGCTCCTCATGCCTATTGAGGGGATAACGTTTTGGGCGCTGGGCAGATACACCCAGGGCATAAACTTATTCACACAGACACACACACTATGTAGGGGCAAATTAAAGTAGCTTACCACTATGCCTCTGTGCTGCCATTTTCATTCATAATTAAAATAAAATAAATAGAAAATTGTACATTTAATGCAATTGTATTTAAAGCTGAATGGGAGTGGAAATAAATATAAAGATGATTCTCATGTCACTAAGATCGTAAGGTTCACCTCGTCGACACAGTGGCTTAGTGCTTAGCATGTTTGCCTTTCAGTGCTGGGGATCCAGGTTCGAATCCCAATCTGGGTGGAGTTTCCATGTAGTCCATGTGGGTTTCCTTCAGGTTCTCCAGTTTCCACTCCATGTGTTTTTGTGTGTAGAATAATTGTCAAAAACTATGTAACAAAATCAGGACAACAAAACCATGGAATGACATGAACTAAAGCAGTCAAATAAATATCCTGCATACACGCATGTTTCCATCAATTCTGAGATGGACATTCTAATAGGTCTCATGCAGAACCTTACCACAGCGGTTAAAACAATATATCCTGTTTTCTTTTATTTAAAACTCTCTGAAAGGAGCTCAGATTACGCATATGAAATGGAATAAGGTCCTTGTACTGGTGGCCCGTCTATGAAGTGGTGTGTAGGAGTGAGCAGTAGCTGTGGGTCTGGTGTGAATGTCTCAGCTGCCAAGTCGATCCTCCACCTGCAACACATTAAACCTTTGAGCAGGCACGATGTTGGCCACTCCTGTTTTTTATAACTCTGACAAAGAGCAAGGCAACAGAGGGCAGTCTGCAAATATTTCCATTCCTTTCCTGCACAGAAAAGAAAAATCAGCGTCAATACTTTGCAGCCATCTGTCATTTTATTATGATGACAAAATACATATCTAGCAAAAGAAACTCCCTAAACTACCTAATCCAATTTAGTAAATGTCTCCAACCAACAGTATTGGAAAGCATCTGTTCAATTTTGGAACAGTTATTATAAAATAATTGTCATGCTATAAAGAGTTAAACCTCACAGCAGTAAAATAAAACAGATACCCTTTTACACACACATTAGATCTGTCCAAAATCATGATGAATGCATGATCCAGCCAAACTTTAAAAACTTTGAGCACCTCAGTGGTGCTGAATAGAGGTGAGGGATGCTTGAAGGTGCTAATTATTAGTAAGTTGATAGGTATGGAAGCACTCACTGGTGTGGTTACAGGCTTTAGTTTGGCCTTTTGTATTCTGGTAAGCTCTGGAGTACCTTTCAGGGCATGTTCATGGTCATGGTTATGTTAGTACACACACACACACACAGCACCGGCAATTTTAGACATGCATTTGGCACCAATACTTTCAGACTGGCACTCGGCACTAACTGGCACTCTGCAGATTTATATAAACTGACAGGGCTGGGTGGCTCAGATACACAAACATCCATCCATCCATTATCTTCCGCTTTATCCTCTATTAAGGTCGCAGGGGGGGTTCCCCATGCCCATCCAGGGGAGAACGTTTCGGGCGCTGGGCAGATACACCCAGGACAGGGCGCCAATCTATCGCTGGGCACACACTCACTCAGACATGCACACAGAGACACTCTATATGGGTCAATTTGGAGAACTCAATTGACTTGATCCATGTTTTTGGACTGTGGGAGGAAACCGGAGAACCTGGAGGAAACCCACGCGGACATGGGGAGAACATGGAACCTAGCCACCGTGCCTCGATACACAAACAGGAAGGTATATTTAGACAACAGAGAAAACAGCAGGTTTAATTAAGGTTATAAAACAAATAAAAACATTAAAAAAAATAATTAAATGAAACAGCCTAGCTAAAGGCAATAAAAAAGGAAGGTTCAGGTAGGCCTTGTTCTCCATCTGCTTTTATAGAGAGTTGTTGAGGAAAGCTTTTTTGCAGTTAAACCCTGCTGACTGGGCCTCACTTCAGATGGACAGTCTTCTATTTCCTATGATTTATCGCAGTTGTTAAAGGAGTTAAGCCTTGAATCACCTGATCAAAGCTGCACCAGACAGAAATTGAAAGGAAATCATTAGGGACAGGGAGGTTGAATGGAATCATATATTTAACATGATTTTCCAGCATGAAGGGAATCTCAAATATGCTGTCATCTTTTATTATTCATGAAAACAATCACCGTTTCTAATATTTCAGTTACTTCGGGTCACATGCCATAAATTTATGTACGTTAGTGACCAACCTCGGTTACATATATTCAGAGCGCAGCAGGCCGTTGTTTTCCTAACCTTTATTAACATCTAATCTTTGACAGCTAAGTCGTTTTGGGGAAACGAGAAAAAATCAAAGCAAAAGCCACATTGGTTTATGAGGTTGTAAAGTAGCGGTAGTATCCCACTGGTCCTTATGTTTTGCTAGCATGGCACATGCTGATCTCACAGTGTCAGCCACTATGTACAGCGAGCAGCCAGTTTATTAAGCAATAGATGTACCTCATAAACAGTTAAAGATTATAAAGTAAAAAATTGAAACTCTTAAAGTTGTAGTTTTCATAAAAAGATACATTGTCACATATGCAGCAGGCCTCCTCAGAGAGCCACGCAGATGTCGTCTGATGTGGCCGCCTCAAAACAAAATAATAAATAATGAGGTTTCAGTGAGTGCAATGTCTGGCAGCCACTTTAGGGTGGAGATGGCTGCTCAATTATGTAACAGTGTATACTGTCAGTATTACTGTGTGAACACAAGCACAGTCCTTGCACAATATACTGTATATCTTTTAAATATGTGTATAAGTTTGTATATGTTCTTTTTTGTAATTGTTGCATGGAATTTAAATTGCTTTCACATAAAAATAAGCAATTCTTTTGGTATCTAGTGTTTTTCAGAGGTTTGCTCTGTCTAAATCATCATTTTGGCACATTTATATACCCTGAAAATTTTTTTTTCTGGAGATGAACAATCTCAAAGAAAACCTTGCGGATCATTTGTCTGTCATTTGTCTATAATTGCAACACGCAATTATATAACATAATATAAAGTGAAATTAAAGTTCTGCCTATGTGTGATCCAACTGTTAATATTGATATAGTGGATATAGTGGCTGTTTAGTGCTGGACATTAATACTTCTTACTCTAAAAACTTAAGGAAGGGCTGGCAACACCGGTTTGATAGACAAGGTCCTGAATGTGTGAAGCTGGCATGTTCTCCTTTAATTTCTTCCCATTCTGTATTTTGTAAACCAAAAAAACAATAGAAAATGTGTGTGCTTGGCACATGAGCACTAGTGATGAAAAATGGGGCCTCAGAGTTATGGTTTTGGTTTTAAGGGTATTAAAGTATTGCTTGCACTTTAATATGCTGTGGTATAGGTGGCAGATGATCTAACATATTCATGCATTGCTTTTAATATGTTGCACTTTTTGTTTTTCTCTATTGGCGTTCTCTCTTATCTGTTTAGATTTGATATCAGATCATTTTACCATGCCAACTCATTATACATTCCTACTGGATAGACATTTTTGTTCCATCTCCAGGACTAATGGCTTAATCCGTTATAAATTCGCAATTACATATATACAGGAAAAAGACAATGAATGTCAAAGTAATATTGAATTTCAGCCACTGATATACAACTCACTATTCCACTTATGTTGTGCTTGCTGGCTTTTTACAGTTCCTGAAGTTATATTCCAGTTATATACTATCACACAGTGGCAGGCAATCATTCCACCTGTCAATAACTATTTTATGGCTATAAAAGCACATTATTAGGCAGAAATGCAGTATAAAGTGTCATTGCATCACAGATAAATAACTCTGATGTTTCAAAGGTGGCACAAAATCAATGGGCATTTATGTACTTGGACAATACTTACTTATACTGTCCCTAAAAGAACACATAGTGTTCCAGCATGGCACATTTTTGTCTCTAAACTTGGCAGCTTCCTTAACAACCCTTACTTAGAAGTCTGATGGGGGATTCAATACGAAAACAAAGACTATCTCTTTATTTCCCCCCTTCTCAGTCCTTTAGACTAAAAGTCATGTAACCAACTGAAAGGTCGCTGCAGTCAAGTTTGCCTTAAAGGAATAGTGGCATTGGCTTGACAGGGCCAAGACCAGCTAACACTTGCCATACATTAAGATGGTAAATGTCTGATTCTTTGTTAGGCTTCATCATGACCCAAATACAGGGACCAGTCCACCCAATCATCTCTGTGTCACCATCAAGGTACATCTTCGGGTTTTTCTGGTTCAGCCTGGACTGCTGACTTAATCTGTAGCACATCTGATGACTTAGGCTTAACACAGTTTCATATGAACTTCTTCTACTGAGGTTGGTGCACATTAACCCCACCTTTAATGTCACTTGCCTTAAGCTGGTTCTTTGTTGTACTGCCCAAACCACACAAACTACTCCTTGTGACATCACAGGATCTCCACCATACACCATTAACCACATATTGCCCACACGGAGGCAAACTTGATATCTTGTGGACTGATAGAATTACAGAGCAAATGAACATTCTTGGGTTCAAGCATGGCACACTTGAAACCCAGAGCCACTTCAGAGGCTGATTTTGGGATGGCAGGTTACATCTCTGGGAGAGGACTTAGGTAATGGGTTCCATCTTAAAGCCTGTTCTGGCCTCTGGGGGGAGACACAGTTCTGCTAGAGACAAATTGTTAATTGCAATCAGCTGAGTTCAGGTTTATTTAGGCACCATTTCCTCCAGTGCTTACTCTTTCTTAAATTTTAACTTAATTATGTGACTTTGATGCCAGCTTTTTTACCTTGCAGATCAGGTTGTTCTTATGCTCCATCCTCATACTTTTGGCTTTTAAATGTTTTGTAAGCTGAAGTCCCTCTATGATGCTGCTGGTGGCTAATTCCAAGCCAGTGATCATAAGCAGTTTCTCACCCTCTGGGGTTTATCCAGACGGTTTGATTGCTTGGAAAGTTTTATGAGTTTCCACTTTATACTCTAAAGCAGTGTATTAATTCCATAAAGGGATATTATTTTCAAGTGTTGGTTGATTTCTGTCAATGTTTGTATCATGAGTGGTTCCAACTCCATAATGTGCAGGTTGAATTCTACACTGACTTCTTTTACATACTGGTAGCCATTTAATTGCAGCCTTTTAAAAAATCATTCTCTTTCAGGGATCTTATTCACAAGTTCTGAGCAGAATTTTGGGTTTACCTTGACCAGGACTGTACTGAGATGTGGGCTGTGCTGAAAAAACCAACAAACTGCTGTAAAAAAAGGTATTGTACCTTATACACTGAGCCTTAAACGCAAATATTCATATGCTTTTGCCTCTTATATATATATATATATATATATATATATATATATATATATATATATATATATATATATATATATATATATATATATCTCACCATTTTGCTCAATTCATGACCAAGTAACCAAGTCAAATTTTTTGTTTTTCTATCCACCTGTAGGACCTGTTTAATAATCCGAGTTTAGGCTTTATGTTAAATTCATGCAGAAAATTGCTAACGTCTAACAAATTATGTACTAAAGTGTAAATGATGCCATACCCCAATCCATTTAACATACAGTGGAAAAAATCCTTTCCATTAAATCACTCATTGCATTTACAAGTGCCAACCAGACAATGACATAATGCAGTTTCTTTCAATGTATTTTTGATGAACGTGGTTCTAATATGCTTATTTTTTCCACTCTTAAAATATATTACTGCGCTAGTAAATGTATCAGAATATACAAGCGACAATAAGTTTGACAGTTACTTAATATCATCAGTAAGGCTGAACAATCATATAAACTATGATCCCTATCCCTCTCCTCACTCACTTTGCTCCTCACTCACTTATTTTTTCTTTCTCTTCATTCTTTGCTTTTTTCACTTTTGACCTAAAACGTTTTGTTTCTGTGATTTAATCCTTTAAGTAATTCGTAAAATTTTCCAGTCCAAGTGGTGCATGACCTACTTAAAAAAACAAAACACACACACACATACTGTAACATGTAGAAAACAGTTACATGGCTACTTTAGTTTGCCATGCCCTGCTGCACCTTAATGTGCATGCAATTACAAATGATCATGTTCCATAACTAAAAATCATAGACCTTTGACATCCATTAATTCAAACTCTGGTTGTAATCATAAAATTGTATCTATGTGAATAAATTTCACAGTTTCTGGCCAACTTTGAGTGCTTCATTTATAAATTTGTGACTTTTACATTATATATCCAAATGTATGGGCATAGTCTTTCTTGAATTATGTAAATGCTATTACAAACAATTACATGATTCAGAGTTTGTGATTATAGTTTGTAGTAATAATTCTAGATGTTCCCATGTGCTTATGGTTCAACACTGGTGCCCTGCACAGATATTTAAGATTTAAGATATCTGGAAAAAATTTAGTGGTTAAAGGCCAAGAGCACAAGCGTAAGATTATTTTTGATGGTCTTTGATCCTTTAGACAGCACTGTATCAAAAACCACCATTCAACAATAACTAATATAACCACATGGTTGAGCAATTGCTTTATCAAACCTTTGGTAAGCACTACAATGTGGAATTATGAAACTTTGCGGCACGAATTGGAAGGCTCAATGAAATAAATGTAAAAGTGAAATTAAGAAACACTTTGTACTTTGCATTTTCCACACTGTCCCAAAATGTGGTTGTAGAATTGAGTTGGTTGTTGAAAACATAAAAAATATTGTCTTATAAATTCTAACTAAAGATTTAAGTAATCCAGTTAGACATTACATTAGTCTTCTAAGCACCACTGTGCGAAATGATACAATTTGCTAAAACTAAAAAGCATGAGAAATACTGGAGAAGCATCTGTGCCATGTACTTATTTTGGCTGTAGATGATGGTATCATATTATGTATTGCATTATCTGTTCTGAAGCTTAAATTAGTATCACATTAAGCTTTTAAAATAACAGCTTACTTGTCCAACAAACCATGGGATTTCCATAATACATATAATACATACTGATAACTGTCGTTCCTAATGATAATTTGATAAATATTTCCCAGAGGTGTTATTTTAAGCCCTGCTGCCAAAATGCAACAAATGGTTCCATGTGAATTGGCAAAAATCACATGGGGGACTGGCTTAAAAAAAACAGTTGTAGTTTAATAGAATCTGATTGTATTATAATGAAAACATTAAAAATATCAGCCTCGTTAAATTAAATAGTGTTTCTGAAAAGCAGATACACAAGTCTGCAATGCACTTTAATAGCCAACAAGCAACTTGCTCATTAAAGTGACTTTGAAATGATATCATGAATCATCCCAGCTGGATTTCCCCTTATCTTTTTAGAACATTGGTGTTATTTGACCAAATAAATGTCGTTGGGTTTAATGTTTTTATTAGTGTTTAACCTCTCTTGAGGAAATGACATAATTCTTTTTAATCTGCCCTATATGGGCAATACTTCCAAGCCAACTGTCATTGAAGGTGAGCTGATACAACCATACATACAAAAACTAGCAAAGCTTTAAGAATGACAAAGAAATTTCTTACATCGTTATTGCATAGACCATTGCATTTTTAAGGCTTCAGGCACCTTCAGCCAGACCCGTGGTTCCTATTACAGGTCCAATTAAAACTACATATTGCATCACACTAAGTTAAATTATTCCAGACAGAAATAGTCAGTCATTGTCATATTCAATTATTGAGGATATGAGATGTACCTGATAAGAATATTAATTATCTAAGCAGACATGCTTTCCTCATATACATACTGCTTTACAAAAGTGCTTAATACTTGTTTTAATATAGAAATATGTTTTTTAAGTACTATATCCTCTCAGTCAGACAGTATGTGGGTTTTATAGTTCAGTTGCAACAGCTGATACAAGTTCGTTTGAGACTTGGCAAACAGAGAGAAAAGGCGGCTGCGGTGGGGAGGGAGTGCAGCTGGTGTGTTGTATTCAGAAAGTCCTCCGTTACCATTTCCCAGGGATTGGAACCCCACATTCATACCAGCCCACAAAATGATGAGCTGTACGCCTGCCTATTGGACCAAAAATGACAGGCTCCTGCCTAAAGGACCGATAATAACCTAAAAAATAAAAATGGAAATATGGTGAGCGATAAATAAATCTCAGACATGAAATGCAGTAATAAACTATGCCTAATTTTGTTGTACCTTGAGCTGGGGGAAGGTAGAGGGAGAGGCCATGTGGTCCTGTCCTGCCCTCCAAGTGGGAATCTACAAACTGACAGTGGTCCTCTCCATGTCCATATGAATCAGCAACACTGTAGAATGTTTCTGTAATAATGAAGAGGATGGATTTTTTGACTTTTTGATTTTTTACTTTTTGAATTTAACACATGGGATTGGCACAACAATGGGGAATAGGAGCTAATGTGTCTGTGTTTGGGCACTTTTAGATATACCCTGTGTTTGTCTTGTCATTTGAGTATCTGGTGCTAATGCTGAGCTAAGTTCCACCTTAAATTAAGACAATATGTTCTTAGATGCTTAAACACTCATTTTTATTTTATGTTTTTAAAACATAGATAAGACTTGGTCCTGTTGGTCTGTTAATGCTTGGCACTGTTATAGAATATTCAACAAAAATTAAGGATATTGAAATATACCTTTAAGGCCATCTCCCATAAAGATCTTGTAGCGTAGAGAGTTGCAGAGGACTACACCCACAAATTTTCTGTACCAGGTGCGCTTGACAAACTGACTTCCTTTACAGGAACTGTGAGCAGGATTGTACCTAAAGGTATAAGGAATCCAGATAGGCTCGCCACCTAGAAAATTACCAAAAATGCTTTATTATTATTATTATTATTATTATTATTATTATTATTATTATTATTAACACAGGGCTACACATGGCAAACTGGGTGGAGTTCCCATGTTCTACCCATGTCTACATGGGTTTCCCCCGGCTTCACCGGTTTCCTCCCACAGTCCAAAAACGTGGATTCAATGGAAATTAGCTGCTCTAAATTGCCCCATATAGTGTGTGCATCTGTGTAAGTGTGTGCCCAACAATAGATTGTCATCCTGTCCTGGGTGCATCTACCCAGAGTTTAAAATGTTATCCCTTGGAGGAGCATGGGGGGACCCCCTTGACCCTAGTATAGGATTGTATACATAAGATAATGAATAGATTGATTAAAAACCATATTAACATCAGTAATCAACTTAAATGTAGTAAACAAAATAGTGCATCTCAAGGAAAATGTGACAGCATAAAAACAGCAGACTGATGGAGTAAAATAAAGGTGGATCTATAAGAATAAATTACCACTAAAAATAACCTAAAATATCCACTTGTGTGTTACCTCATTCTAGCACAAACAAGCAGTAAAATATTATATCAATTAAAATTTTCCAACAGCAAAAAAACAGAATTAGTCACAAGCCTGTTCAAAAGTCTAATAACAAAGAACTTTTGTTATTGCAAAATCAGTGTTCGTCTGGAAAGCATTACCTCACCTTCAAATAAATCAGTGATAATTCAATGAAGCTTTCCCCGTCTCGATCTGATAACATAGATATGTGCTGCTGTGTGAGTGAATTGCTTACTGACTATGTATTTCGTTTTTCACCTCTCTAGTTCCGTTAAATATGTTTGCGAAAACTTGCAAATAAGTCTCTTACCTGGGGGTCTTTCTATAAGTAGAGGGTCATCTGTAATGTGAAACACATGGAAATTAAGAAAATGTTACCAGTTTACATTGACCAAACATTTAAAAATAAATAGAATTAAAAAACTGCTTTTTTGGGGGGATACTGACCCGATTCTGTTATGTAAGTTAAAGTATCACTGATCGGCCCGAGACCATGAACATTTTTAGCTTGAACTCTGAAATAATACCTGTGGGACAAAAATGAAAAATGGCTAAACCAAAGCAATAAAAAACCCTATTAAGTTAAGGATCAGCTAAAGGAACACACACGGTGACAGAAGGAATAAAGTCAGAAGACGTATAGAAATGGAGAAAGGCACAACTAGGGCAATTATTGGAGAAACAGAAGAGAGAAACCTAATGGGTCAGACTATAATGAGAGACAATACAATAACTCAAAAGAGACCAGTCTTTACTGTGATGACAAGATAAATACAAACCTCCAGCCCCTGACTCCTAGTCGTTTGATTGATTGGAAAGGGATTTAAAAAGGAAATGAGAAAAATCTGGCGGTGTGAGGGAAGGGGTGGGTGTTTGTGGACCAAGTCTAAAATCAGAGAGATAAACATGTGTAGCCTTGTAGATATTGAAGTAAAATAAATGAACATCTATGTCTACACATGTTCAGTGTGTGTATGTGTGTGTACAGCAAAAGGCAGCGGTCAGTGCCTTCATGCATCAGTTCCTTTTATTTGGGACCCGTTTAATTGTGTGAACTCAGAGTAGCTGGATTAGATTAGAGTTACCATGTGGAAACTCTGACTAAAGAGAGAGAACTGTGGAGACAATTCCAGTCAGATTTACACATGCAGAGTGGGAAAATAAATGCATTTTCTGTATGTGTGTGTGTGTCTGTGTATGTGTGTGTGTGTCTGAAGTAATCCCTAGACCCCAAATCTGAGGGCTAAATGAAAGCTTTATGAAGTCTCCTGTGTCTGTACTTTTTAAATCCTTCATCAGGCTCTGCTTTCTTCACTTGTTTTTTTGAAGGTACTGGTATCTTTCTTGTCAGTCACAGTCCTCTAAGGACAGGCTAAGAAAACAGAAACTGACAAACTCAATTCACAGAAAGAGCAAGTGAAACGTCGTCCATTCCTACATTCCAAACGGGTGAGTTACCTTCCATGTGAACTCCTAAATAATTGTGAACATTTTTATATATACAGACCCAATTTTAAGTGTCTCTATAAAAGTGGACTTGCATTTTAAGCAGTACTGCAGCAATGTGACGAGAAGGAATTCATGCATGTGTATTCGGCTGCAGAGGATAAAGTCGGTTAGGTCAGGTCTGGTAGATAGTGGTTGCTTCACATCTGTGGGAAATGTCCAGGCAGCCCATAAACATTTCAGATCTACTGCACAGGGAACTACAAAGAGCTGATTGGGTACCATGGAAACCACCGTTTTGACAGTACGTTTGCTGTGCAGCAGTATGTGGTGTCAGTGTGCAGTTTATGGCACAGGCACTAAGTCATACATCAGAGAGTGCAAGTGGAGTAAAGCTTGTCCTAATGGAGCCGCCAAGCCCCAACCAACAGGACACATGCTCTACATTAGCCAATTCTGCAACATAAAATGCCAGTTTTCTTGCGCTCATTGGAAACGACTCACACATGTAATCATGTTCCCTTTAAATGACTGGTGGCTGATCTCACTGCAGTCTTCATTGCATAAAGCAAGATGTATGAGAGAGAAAGCGTGGGCGTGGGTGTTGAAAAAAGGACACAAATTTCCACGTTACATAAGATGCTGTGAAATAAAGCCATGCTTTGGGATCTTCAACAAGAATATTATAATGACGGTTACTGTTCTAAAAATCAAGAACCTCTTGCATCAGGGACTGCTGCTGAGATTTTATTACTTACATAAATCTGATCAAATTAGGAACAGACCTTTGCAACCTTACAGAGTTCTGCATGTAGACTTTTTTGGAGCTTTTTTAATTGCCCTTTTATTTGTTTGAAATTCAAGTCCCTGAATGTATTAAGACATTTAACAAGTCATGACTGAAAAATTCTTCAAATAAGCATTTTTTTTATGTTTTGTTTAGGTTTAGTTCAAACCCCCCCACAAGGCTTGTCATGTTGATTTGCCACAATTAAAAAGGAATGAATGCAGTGAAAAATTTTACTCAAATGAGAGATGATGTTTAGATTGAGCTTAGCTTGAAGCAGGATTACACAATATACTATTGATGACATCAGCTGTCTGCTGTTGGTATGAGTAGACTCTGCAACTTCTCACCGCTTGTCTGTTCCCATTTTTTGGCATTTTCCATGGCTTGAGAATAACCAAATAAATTATTTTTGCAAAACTGATATAGCTTTTCAACACTGTGCTGCTCTGTCTATACATGTTCTATGGTTTAGAAAGCTTAAGCATCCCGTCATTCCAAGTCAAGGTCCATGGCTTGGGCTAAGTTTGAGTTTTATTGACTAATCCAGTTTAAGGATCTGTTTAACCATAATTAAAGCTTAGATCCCCATTAATGCTTAATTCTTAAACTAATAAAAACTTAATCATATATAAGTATAATCATTAAACTCTGGCCCTGTAGTACATTTGTCTTTAGTTGATATCACCAAATACTTTATAGTAATTGCATAAAATATTTTCAAGACATCTTGAAGAGTCCTAATTATTATCAAGACAATACTATATTAATCAATGTTTAATGCTTTTTAATATTAAATATTTAACATTTTTTAAATTAAAATATGCTAAATGCTGAAACTTAACACAAGTGCACTTTATGCATTAAGTTCACCTTGAGTTTGGTTTGAGGTTCTCAACAGCTAGATGAGTGCCAGATGACAGGCGGGATGACCATCTGTCGTTCAGGATATCATCATATGAGGCGCTGTGCACCATGTACCCTGTGGACAAAATTATTACAACTTAAAAGGAAACAAAATTCTCTAAATTTGTAAGAAGGTACTGGTTTAAAAACATTGCTGTGACACTCTGCATCAGTTTGAAAGTTTGATAGCCACTTTACATAAGCTTTTTTCAACTCAAAGTGAAACATTTTGACAAGAAAATCCTGTAGTCTTAAATTTTTGAGAGATTCTAGAGTCATAAGTCATTTGAGAAAATTATGCCCAACCTCTAAAGGTGAATCAACAAACCAGATGTTAAGGGAGAACATTCTAATATGGGATAAGTCACTTTTAAAAATACTTTTTAAAAATTTGGCATGGTTTCCTGCACATTCCTGCTGCTGTCAGTGAAATATATGCTTTTTGTGATAACATAGGTTTAATAAATGGAAGAAATTGCATGTTTTGAGAACCCATAACGCACATCCACTCAGTATATGTTCTACCATCACAGTGGTATTAATTTAAAACAGACCTTAAAAAAAGATGCATATATACAGTATTGTGTCTCTTTATTTGGATAGTTGCTATTTGGCTTTAACCACAAGCCCAAGCATGGGCACAGGACATGATTATTAAATCTGAGTTAGGCTCTGTAGTTACATTGAAGGAATTTGTTAAAGCAGTAAACCTTGATCTTTCCAAATATGTGGTCACAATGTGGGTAAAACCTTTTCCTGTCTTAATAGGACTACAGCTCCATGTCCAAAATCAGGTTCAACTAGAGATGATTTGACCAGACTGGTGTGGAGGAGCTCCAGTTTCTGGCATAGACCCCTGACCTCAACCTCACTGAGCAACTTTAGTATAAATTTAAAAACAATTTTGAGCCAGGCCTTCAGTTCAGTTCCAGTGGCTGAGCTCACAAATGTGTCTTTTTAAATAAAGGTCAAAAGGCAACTCCGAAAGCTAATGGATGTTCATTTCAATAATCATTTCATCACATTTAGTACAAAACATAGAAATGTATTTATTATATAATTTTAAAAAGAATGCTTACCCGACACCATGTCATCCTTTAGTGGGCGGGCCCAATCCAGAATAACAAACGAGTGACAACCCTCCATGGCAATCACAGTAATGTTATGGGGTTTGTTTTTAGGTGGTTGCTTTTGACTCTCTAACATACTATCCTTCTCAATTAGATCAGCCAGCACATCCACTTGCAGATAGTCCAGTGCCTCAGTCAAGGAACACGGTGCTCCAGGATCCTTCTGAATGTAGTTTACGTAAGGAGCTAAAGACAGAGAAATGGAGGTTTACAGACAAAGTAATATTAGACCCATCTGTGCAAATATCAACAGAACATTTATATCAATGTACAATGTATTCTAAAGAATTTGGGGAGTAATATCCAAGTTTGTGGGTTATAGTTGTATTTCCAAATTTCTGGTATAGTTTGGTTGATCATAGAAGAATGTTTGACTAATGGTGGTTTTTTTGCACTTGGAGAGAATTATAGCATATTGTGGTTTATCTGGTGGATGATCTAACAGTTTGTATTTCTCCATCGGCAGTTCTGTGGTTGTTGGATTGACCTTCATCCTGGTGATTTACTGTGGTTTGCTTATTGTTGTCTAAAAGTTCCATCATTGGTTTACAAAGCACATCTAAGGACATCTGATTTTGACTGGACAATAACCATGCTCAGATGCAACTATACACATAATAGATCGGCTGATCAGAAAATATTTATTTAAAGGCCAGATTCTCTGTAACATGCACAATTTATTGTGAAAACTCACATTCATAATATTACTTAATATTATAAATTAATTATTGGGGAGTTTGCAGCCCACCGACCTGAAGGTTTCCGATTTGATTTCTGATCCCACCAAGTACTATGGCTGAAGTGCCCTTGGGCAAGGCACCTAACTCTTTTATTCCTTTGCTCCCCAGGAGCTGTATGCAATATATGAGTATACGTATACTCCAGGCACGTGTGCTCACTTTACACGGATGGGTTAAATGTGGAGAACATTCCTGTGTGCAAACACAGTTGGCCAAATAGATCACTTTACATCAAATAATGGAAGTAATGAAAGTGTGTTTGTTTGGTAGAACCTTTTCTTTGCTTTGTTGGCATCAAGTAGTTTCAGGTTAAGAAGTGAGAACAGCTGAATAAAGAAGGAAGCCCATGGTTATGTTAAAACATTTAGACAAATGATTTGATATGCTTAGGAATTTCTAATAAGCATTTGTTCACATGATGGGTAGATGGGTAGCAAGTTATTGCACAATTTCTTTCCTAATATATTTTAACAAAGTTTCTGGGTCCACTGGTGTCTGTGGTGTTGACTTCTGTGCTCTAAGCACAGCGAACCCAGCAGTCAGTGTGAAGATCGCCTTCATAAAACAACACGAAGTTGGCTGATAAGGTTATTCACATTCTTTACAGTGTTTGGTATGCTTTTCCAGACAAAGTATTTAATGTTATGTTGCAGCCAAGAAAAGCACATTAGAGAAACAGTCATACACGGAATAATCCGACAATTCCAAGGGCAGTGCCTTGTTTCATTTACTCAGTTAACACCTTTATCTCTGTACTTAAACCTGAGCAATTAGAAACAGTTGTGCTTCAAGTGGATATAAAGATATTATTAAATAGCTTAATAATAATTGTGGCATAACCTTAAGTATCTTTAAAAAATTAGTAAAAATGTGACAACTGCAGGTTTTTTAATATAAGGCACTTAATTAGGATTAACATAAAAAAGAAGCCAGAATAAAAGAAGCTTGACAGATTTAAAAAAAAAAAAAAATAATAATAATAATAATAAAAAATAAAACGTGTTTGATTCAAATATTTTTCCTACTTTAACTTCATTCACTAATTCTCCAATCCAATATTTAATTATAAGCACAATGCTGTACCTATTACCCCAGGGTTGATTAATCAGGAATCATATTTAAGATATTGTATAATTTAATGAATACCTGCACCTGTTTGCTTATGGTTCCTATTGATGCACAAACAAATGAAGTTAGTATGTCTTCTGGAATATGGCACTATAAACTTTTTAAAACCCCAGTCTTTTGTTCATATTTTTATTTAAAACATGACAGAGACATCTGATTTAAAAATAGCTTTAAACCCAGTCAATCACTGTTAATTAGAAACATCCACACAACAAAATGCCACCATGACCACGAGATGGCGAGACTGGCATTCAACGCCAATGAGAAGATGTGGAGCTCTGCCAAATCTTTTTTTTTTATTCCAGGTCAAAATGTGAAATTTTAAGTCTTATCAGAAACAACATTTTTTCAAATGACCTCCAATGCATTAGGATTCAATGAAAATATTCTTTAATGATTTATTAGCTCCAGAGTTAATGTTTACTACCTAATAAAAATGTCAAAATGTCAAGGCTGGATACGATAAGTTTTCACTTTGACTGAGACTTCTCCAAAACATGTCATGGCCTTGATTTAATGGGAGTTGGTCTTCTTGATAATGTGTATATTTAGTTATGTTTTTAATATATGCTGGATTAAAACCAGGTGTATTTATTTTTAGATCAGGCGCTCCCATTATAACCCTGTGACATGGTTAGCACCACACTTATGGAGCTTATATATTTGTATGTGTGCTGTGCCACACACACACACACACACACACACACACACACACACGAGTACACACACATTACCTGTGAAACGTTTCTTGCCAGTGGCATCATATTCAGAGGTAGGGGTGTTGTTAAGGTGACGCATCCCAGGTGCGGGTGCAGGTGTTAAGATGGGCAGCTCAGTAGTTGCTGGTTGCATTGTGGTCTCTATGAAGAAGTCATCTGTAAGATAGAGACATATTCTAAATGTTATTCACTTTCTCCTGATCCTAACCTACACATGCAGACAGCCATACAGTCACAAGCTTATTGTGTATTAATGTGTATATTAATGTGTACAAGATGCGTAACAAATTTTTATAATGTTTTGTGGGATAGCATAATCTCATTTTTAAAAGTATTCAATCACAAGTTAAAGATTAGACAGATTACAGACAAAAGTGGCATCAAGCTGCCACCAGACTAAATTATTTTAAAGGCTTGCTACGAAAAAGCATTTCCTGCCATCTAACCACAGACATAACAACTTTATTACTACTACGCAACCCAACAAATATTATTTTAAAAGAAATAGGCATAGTAAAAAAGTTTTTTTTTTTTTTTTTTTTTTTTTTTCAGTGAGTGATTAGTATGTTGTTCACGTTTATTATACAGCACTGTAATAAAGGGTTAAGCTTTTCTACTCAGACAGGCTTTCTCTTTTCCAAATATGCATTGCTATGAGACACCAAATGATTAAATATGTAAATTTGGTATTTAGCTGGTAATGGCAGTCAAACTTTGATTATTCAAGGATGCAGTCAAAGTGGATTTAAATCTACTGCCCATAATAAATGTTATATTAGAATAAGTTACGTGGGGCTCATAAAATGCCAAACCTTCCAAGATCAATTTAATCTCTTTTAAAAGGTCATTAGAACATGTGTTGCTAAGCTTTATCACCTGTCTGTTTCCACATGACTGCTATGAGAATATAAATTGTGTTTTGGTCATTAAATTCTATTTGTTAGAGGTGAGAAATCAGGGTTTGGAAAATACTTACCATCTGGATAGCAGTCGAGGATTCCATTCTCATCCATTGTAGGCAGACCCTTATTATCCAGTCTTGCAAATGTTCCAGGGGGACAGGTAGGAGGAGCTTCAGTTATAGACTCCAGAGTTGTCATCTCTGTTGTGGGTTCCGGAGTTGTGGTGGTAGTGGTAGTGGTGGTGGTAGCAGTGGTGGTGGTTGAAGTTGTCGTTGTCGTCGTTGTCGTACTGGGTGTAGGACGATCCAACCCCACAACTGGCTTCCCTCCCAGAGTAAGGTACTTGTCTTTAGGATTAACCACAGGTCGAGTGTCCCTTCCATGACCAAACAAGGCCATTCCTTCCTGGTTTACCAATGGGCTACCCTGTTCGTCTTTTGGATAACAGGAAAAATAGTAGTTGGTTCACAATGTCCATTTGTTAAACGCAATGTAAATGAAGGTCATCAAGATGTTATTAAGGAATCACACCAAAAATTGTTTTCCCATCTTCTCCAAGTATAATTTTCTTGGGTCGACCTCTAGAATCCTGCAAAACCTTTCCATCTTCATTCATTAAGACCCCTTTATCCAGATCTACAACCTAAGGGAGGGTACATTCACTGTGAATGCAGAAAAATATTAAACAATAGACATGAGATAAGCATATATACCAATTTACTGAAAGCCTTTATGAGCATTTTATATAATTAACAAGTATGTTTTGTTTTGGTGCTTGCCAGGGGAAATGATACCGTGTCAACCAGTTAAAAAAACACACCCATTTGCTTCCATCAGGACCTGTAATATGTTTCAGTCCACTTGTTTTTGTATTCTCATTTGTTGTAGTAGATAGCATTTTCCTATTCTGATCTGTAAGATTTGGCCGTCCATTTTTGCCTATGTAAAGAAAGAACAAATAAAAAATACCAAATTTTGACGTATTCAAGTTCTAATAAGAATGTGAGAAGTCTTTAATGTACCTTGTGCATAAGATGATTTTGGCAAACTGATTGGTGTTTTTCCTCTAAAAATAGTGCTGCCTCCGATGGGATTTCGTAATCTAGATCTTAAGACTGGATTACGAGATATTGAGGAGGTCCTAACATCAGTAGATGTCTCGCCGATTGGATGAACAGCAGTTGAATGCTGCCTTAGGGATGACCGTGAGCCTGATCCCACTATCGATCTTCTATTACCAATTCGGTTCGTACCTGTGTCTTGGTTGGAATTTAGTGTTTGTTGTTGCTGAGAATCAACAGATGATGAAGTGGCTGAAATAGATGAAGAGGCAATATCTTGTTTTGCTGGGAAGCCTGACCGCGAAGTCTGCACAGGCTGTAACTTACCACTGAGTCGTAATTCTTGTAGACGAATTGCCAAAATAGAAGAGCGAGACTTTCCATTTGAACCCAACACAGGTCTCTGAGAAGCAGTGGAAGCTGAACCACTTGCTGGTGTTTTTCCAGACTGCAATGTCTCTTTAACCTCTGATGCAATGGGTTTTGTAGAAGCAGTTGGGACAGCATCTTTATTGTTAATTTTGTGAGTTTCTTTACTAACCTCATCAAGGTAATCTTTGTCATGGTCATTGCTAGTCTTTGAATGTCTGTTGTCACTGTTGTCTATAGGACTGCTTGTTGAAACAGTTTGTATACTATTTAAAGTGGGTTTCGCTGGTGTAGGATGCACCAGATGCTTTGAGGTATAAGTTGTAGGTCTTGATAAACTCCCTCGGAGATGTGGCCTTTCTGCACCCACAGAAGAAGCAGTTCTGCTCCAGGGCATCCTGCCATCTTTTCTTCGATGACTTATTACTATCCGAGAGTTTCTATTAGGAGTAGAAGACCCATGCTCTATCTGAGATGGGTTTGTTCTCAAATGTGATTGGGATGAATGGCTGTCTTTATATTTATTGTTTTCCATCTCCTGTATATTTTTTTTGATTAAGGGTGGATATGTTGTCATAAACTGATAGGATGACTGTGGGGATTCGTTATTTTTACTCTGTATTTTATTGGTATGGTCATTTTTGTTATGAATGTTTGTATCCTGGTTGCCGGTTGTTTGAGTTTCACTGTTATCAGGGGGAATGGTTGCTGCTGGAGTTGTAGACTGTGATGATGTGGAAGAGGATGAACCAAATCTTTGTTTGTGACCCTTAAATGGAATGACTCTTTTGCCATTTAGGTAAACAGAACCAGATCCTGAGCGACTTGCTTGTGCAGGAACATTAGTTGCTCTAGAAGATGGTAATGAAGCTTCACCATCTGTCTCTTTTTTTTCAACCCGAGGTGATGGGGTGTTTGGTTTTGCTTCGTTAGAGCTGCTTTTGACTTGATTTAAACTGCTGATGACAGTTTTGGTAGAATCAGGTTCATGGCTGCGAGATGAACTGGATGATGTTCCACTTGGATTTCTTGATCGTGAACCTGCTGTTCTATGTGGTTGCCTGAACCGATTCTGATTGATGAGTGGCGATGTGCGAGGTGACTGAACCTGCAGATGGTCCTCTGTTGTTTTAGACTGTGAATCAGATGATTTTGGAGAGGCAGACTCGGTGTGGACTGAAACACCTTTAAGAACAGGGCTTGACTCCTCAGCTCCAGATAAATCCTTCGTGTCTTCTTCCTCCCCGGTTTTCGAAGGAACATTGTTGGTATTTTCAGGATGAGAATCTTCAGCAGCTTCGTTTTCTTTAGTCTCATATTGGTTTGTAATACTGGTTACCTCACCATCTTCTTTATTGCTGTTTATGGATGTCCTTGAGTTTGTTTTTCTCACAGTGCCTCGCACGGCTGAAAAAATGCTATGATAAGATCGGGTCTCAGAAAGAGGACGGTGTTTCTTGGGCAACGGGGGTGAAGTTGTGGTTTGAATAATGGATTCTTCCATTTCTTCTATATCTTCATGTTCCGAGTCATCATATGTGGATGTTCTAGAGGGATTTTTAGACTGACTAGGATGTCCTGAAGCAGTGCTAGCTGGTAAAGCGGAAACACATGAATTAATATCTGTGTGTTTTTTGTCCATAATTAAGCTAATATGCAAATATAAGACTTACTTTCAGGCATTATAACACTTAAGGTTTTAGTTTGTGGTCCTTGTCCTTTTCTGTTGACAGCTCGGATTTTAAAGATATAGCGGTCGCCTGGCGTCAGTCCATCTATGTTCGCGGAGGTTATAGTGCCACGGTATGTGACTGACTTTGATCCAAAGGGTTTTAAGGCAGGTGCATAGGAGAGGATATATTCTAAAGGAAAATTTAACAACATGACAATTATTTTAATTTAGATTTAGTTGTAATGACTATAAAGACAAGGACAAATCAATAGAAAATAGAATGCAAAGTCATGCTATTTATTTGTTTTAAATACTTTTTCTAAATCTGTGAGTCCTGCAATTAAACTCTTAATTTTAGTTTAATGCTGTAGTTCTTGGTCATTTTTTGCACTTTATTAAACCAAAAAGGCATAGTCCTTACCTCTGATTTTACCATTGGGTTCATCAGGTGGGTCCCATGATGCTGTAATAGCAGTACCTTTTCCTCTAAGTGGCTTTACCTCAAAGTTCTCAGGGGGGCCAGATGGAACTATTAAGATATAGACATTAAAATTTTTTTGCAAGTTTAACAACACTACAGAGTATAAGCGCCAAAACTTGCATCACTATATAGAGGATCAACTAGAAGTGGCACAGTGGCTTAATGGTTAGCACATCCTCCTCTCAGAGTTTTGTAGTTTTACTTGGTTGTAATTCATAAAACCAACACCTAAGCGTTGTTTACAAACCACACTGAAATGATTAAACACGTTGAAATTGGAGTAGCCCCATTTTAATGAAACACATGCAGCCACAGCTGCTTTACAATTATGGGTGAAGACCATTGCCTCAATTTTGTGCCAGAAGGGTTTAGGATGGAAACAAAACATAGCTAGTCCAGGAAAATGAGTAATGCTGTGGTCATCTTTAGTGTCCAGATGAGCAGATATCGGTTTGTTGCATCTCAATGAACCCTTAAGAGAAATCTGTGCTTTTTGTTTTTGTTGACTGAATTACATACACAGTTTTATGTACAGTGTCTGTCATTATTATTAAATATGCATTACCTGGTAGTTCGTTTTTGTTCTTATTTTAGCATTTCATGTGATGTATAAAGTCCCCAAACCTCATTTGTACTTTCGTTTTGTGCCTCCCAGTAAGTCTTTGTTTCTGCCGACTATACATAAATACATAAATACCCCAAAAATTATAGAGTCTACATCGGAGCTGGGTAATCAATTTTCTCACAATGCAAGAAAAGAGTACTGTTGTAAAGATTCGAACCAATAAATTCAATAAAAGTGAAAGCAAAGCACTTACATGGTACATGGTACACAATGGATGCATTGATTTGCATTTTTGTTGTTTTTTTTCAGTTACATTAGTGTGTACATTAAGTAAGAGTACTCTTTACTTTTATTTAGATGAGATTTTCATTGTCCTCAGTTGACCTCATGTGGGTCAGGGTCAGCCAAAGGGGTGGGTGTAGCCCTGGTGCTGTAAAATGCTCAGGTTGGATTTATCCATTAATTATGTTTAACCTAATCCTCTAAGGGGGTTCCTATGCCCATCCAAGGGAGATTGTTTTGGGCTCTGGGCAGATACTCTCAGGACAGTGCACCAATCTATCGCTGGGCGCACTGACTCATTCACATAGACACATACCCTCACACTATATAGGGCCAATTTAGAGTATTCAATTTACCTTGAATGTTTTTGGACAGTGGGAGGAAATTGGCGAACCTGAACCTGGATCCCCAGCACTGAGAGGTGAATGTGCTAACCAATAAGCCAATGTGCCACCCTAGGTTCATTTTATATTTTTATATAAAACTTTTAATGCAACTGCTGTTATTATATGAAAATTAGTTATCTTACTTTTTCTTAACAGTAATTACTCATTTGTAATACTTTGTTTTTGTGATGTACTAATAGCATGTATCTAAATTACCTTATGTGGCCTATTGATGACTGAATATGAATTGAATTCATGTGAAACTGCTTTAAATACTAATTTGAAGGCTATAAAGGTTATCAAAAATGTTAAATAATTTAAGTCTATGATTTATTTGATCTCTACTTGCCATTAAATTACAGATTTTGTTCAGCCCTGAAAGAAATCTTCAAACATTCAAATTACAGCGATCTATGATTTTAACAGTACCTGATTCTGGGGTCCTCTGGAATACAGACACACTCCATTTTCCATGTTGGTCTCCCTGAGTGATTCGAACAGAGAATTCATACATGCCGTCAGCAAAGAGCTTCTCAATCATGATTCGCCTCTGTGTGGTCTCCTTATACTCCCACCGAGCAGACTCTCCTTTTTCTCTGTATCTCACAGTGTAATGCCTTTACAAAAAAACATGTCGTGTCACAAAATAAATGCGCCTCTCTAACTTACTCTGACGATCCAACCAAAATATTTAAACACATTACATAAAAAGTCTGGTAAAGTGGATCAAATTATTAAAAGCAATTCTGACCTGCTGCCTTCAGGGATGCTTTTGCGTTTTTGGATAAGTGGGTCCACCCAAGTGATGAGGACCGACTGCGGGGAAACAACTCTTACTGTAATGTCTTCTGCCTCCTCCACCATCTCAGGCTCTAATAAAGAACAGTTATCTTTTGTGATTTGTACATTGAAATAAGTTTGTAATATGGTTCTTTTAAAAGTGGTCTTTTACCTGGAGGGGGGGATTCATTAATGTGAGCCTTGTTTGCTATTGCACTTCTCTGTGGGGCTTTATTTCCATTCAGTGAAACCACAAAGACGGACTCGGATGCTACAAACAGAAAAAATATCATATACAGCATTATTTTATTCCATTTTATTATTAATGTGGGTTATTGTCATATAATTTTAGTTTGCTATCCACCTGCTGCAATTCTTACCGAATTTAGGCTTGCGTTGGTCAGCTTGGGGCTGACTAAGGTCCACTCGGTGTTTGTTTTGGGAACGAATCGGAAGATAGCCTCCTCTGCGTGGGGCTTCAGGGCCTGATGAGGACTGAGGGGGTCTCTGCTGTATTGCTGGTCTATGTTCTGTGAGGCGTGGGTTTGGGTTGGCAGAAAACTCTGATGACCTCCTACCTGAACAGAAGATCAAAATGTTACTAGATGCTAATTTAAAATTTGTAATCAAGCAAAAAATATTGGGTCCAAACTTAAAATTGTACCAAAATTTGCAAAAAAATCAGAAAATGTATATCTCCTTAGATCTGTGCCCCACATTTCTTGTCATTGCTCCTTGCCTATTGATGCAAAATCTACATACCTTTATATTCCAGTTAGTTTTACCTTTAAAAAGGGAATTAAAGTAATGTAGGGTTAATTTTAAACAGACAAAAACATGTCTGTCAGTTAGACTAAAAATTAAATTGGCCATGTTGGTGTAAATGTATTTTCATTTATTTTATTTGCCAATGTCAGGTTTGAGCGCTTTTGTAAGTATAATTTCCTAGCTAAACTGTCATTATTTTCTTTTTCCTGTTTCAGAGGTAGGAAATTCTGAGTTGCAAACTTCAGTTCAACGCAGTGTGACTAATTTCAGCACTGCCCCTTCTGAGTATTAACACCTGCATCCCATTCCTTACTAATTGAGGACATAACCCTGCAATTTGTGTTTTTTTTTTTTGTGCCGCAGTGCACTATTCAGTGTTTTCCACTGGAGCTTTAGAAATCCTTTGGAATCATACAGAAATAATTATGGCTTTGAAAGAAATCAATATTTTATTAAGATTTGAGTAAGATTTAAGTATATTGCCGATGGCTCAGTTTTCCTCCCCCCTTGCCGCTGCACTACCATTACAAGTTAGCTATTTGCGATTATATTGTTATATTGCATTTTTACATTAAAAAAAAATGCTTTTATAGCCATAAATTAGTTCATTAATTCAGACAGAGCATTACTGATGGATTAGGTATAAAATACATGGCCTACCATTTAGATATATATAAGTTACAAAAAAGCAACAAAAGAAAAAATGGAGGTAACATTTATGTGACCTACTTTGGAAATCACTGGAACCATGTTTTAATCATTAAAATCCTGCCTCAGACTGTCCCAGGCCTGACAAAATTATTAAGTGCATCAAACGCCTGCTCTCAGACAAATCTCAGGCCAAAGATGAACAGTATAGTGTAAGGCCTGATTACTGTATTTATACTACATATAAAGAATTTGGGGATATATAGTAATTTTACTGACATGCAGATAAGTCACAATTACATACACTGACACTGATTTTCTATCAAGTGCTACTCCATTCCACCCCTACTCTCACCCCATTTGCCTGTTTCTTTTCCACACTCTTTCATCTCTCTCTCTTACTACCCTTTCATTTCTGTCTGCCTCTTTGTTTATCTATCTCTCTTTCATAACATGTCTTGCAATAACATTTCCCTAATTTCTATGCTTCCTTGCATTTTGTCCACTTTTTTTCGTTTTACTCAGAGACTGTATAATGAAAAACATTCCTCTGTGCTTTGCCTCTGTCTCCTTTAGTAATGATTCTCAGATGACAGATCACAGTCTGATTTTGTCATCAGACACAGCCAGCATCACTGCTATACTAGGATGGATCTGAACATATTAACTAGTACTGCATATAAAAGCAGGCTAATCAAGGTTTCTTAATGTCACATCATGCACTGGTTCCTTATTCCTGGGCATTTTTGGAAGGAAAGAGTTAGTAAGTCCCTGAATCATTATTGGAAAGTAGTTTGTATTTATAAGGAATGAATTAAGCATTGTTAGTAAAGTGCAGACGCACATTAATCAAAAACATAAAATAAATGAATAAGTATAAGAAAATATGGATATGATATCTCTCGCTTGCTACTTGGGTGAATGAGTTCTTGGAAGAGCAAATGGACTGGACGATGAGGAAGGAAAAAAAGTAAAAGCGCGTAAGAAGGAGAGAGAGAGCGCAAATCATCTCTTCATCTTAGCCAAAGTGCTTTGGCTTTCCTTGGTCTCTTTTTTTCATGCTGTCTGACAGTCTAAGAGGCTTAACAGTCACTGCTGGTAAAGCACTGTACTGTAAGTAAGTAATTAAAACCTTATTATAATGAGTTATACTGATTAAGCAGGAGTGAAAACAGACCGTAGTGTCAGCTCGATAAGGATGTTGGCTATGGTGTTTTTAAATGTGTTATGAACCCAACCGTAAGAAAAAGAAAACCACAAGAGACAAATAGTTTAAAAAAGTGAAACCGACATAATGACAGCAGTATAAAATACCCCGGGGCACATGCATATTCAACATAGCATGCATAGTGTTAAACAATACCTTTAATGGCACATGGAAGCCCCCTACAACAATAACATACCTCAGGTGACACAGTACTCATACTATCACGCATGTACACAGATGTTTACACCAAAGAACATGTACACAGATCACAAAATGAATAAAAAAAAACAGTAAAAGGGGCAGCATGGTGGCTTAGTGATTAGCAGGTTCGCCTCTCAGTGCTGGAGTTTCCATGTCCTCCTGCCCCATATAGTGTCTTTGTGTGTGTCTGTGTGAGTGTGTGTGTCCAGCGATGGATTGGCGCCCTGTCCTGGATGTATCTGGCATGTTCCTGTAATGTTCTTCCCTGGGTGGGCATGGGAACAACCCTTTTAGAGGATAAAGTGGGAGATAATGAATGAATGATTTGTGCATCATTGTGCCATAGTTTTAATATCATTCTAGTAGGATACTGTAGATCTAAATATTTATTTTATGTAAAAAAAAAAAGCTAATAGTTTATATGTCAATAATATATAAAAAAAATGGCTTACAGCTTTACAATAAAAGTGCACTCATTTTCTTAGAGTGAATTTTCTTGCACCACGTTACCCAACATTATGTAAGCCGTCGAAACAGCAATCACATCAGCTTAACACGAGGCTGACTGGGTAAACACTTCATTATAGTCACAGCTAAAAAATTGCTCTTAACGCAAAATTACCTTTTATCTCTTAATAGTGCATATGCCCAGACAGACCAGGATTAGAACACAGCGTTATGGCAACAACAAGGCAAATATAAAACAGAACTGAGTTAACCTGGTTGGAATGTGAAGGCAGTTGCCAGCTCATGCCAATCAGACATCTAAAAAAAATCGTCTTCTTTTATCACAGCCTCTCTTAGTGTTATCTCTTTATCTTTTAAACACATGTAATTGGACGTAATGGGAAGCTGATGTCTGAATGCAGTCCAATTTGATACAAGCAAAGGAATGTTTTGGCAAAAAATACACATGACACTACGTTTCAGTTGAGCCAAATACGAACAATCAGCCTCACATTTGATATAGGTTTGTAAAGAATTTCCTACACGGTCCACACGGACACTGAGATTGTCAGTGGCGTTTGTTAGGTGCAACAATGCATGCTTTAGATTTTTCCTCTCAAAAAGTCCTCCAATTTCTTGATCAGAGAAAATGAATTGGTTGGATGTGCATTGTGCTTGAATATATGCTGTCTCGGTTTAGTATTTGGAAAGGGATAAATAGCTAGAACTGTCTGATGCAATACTTGCTCATGTCTTTTATCATTTCTTTTAATTGCATATGGGAGTAAATGAAACTTGCTTGTCAAATTGTTAGTTAGATCGACAGATTTCCTCCCCTTTTCTTCAGGCTAAAGCTTAAACTCATAAAACAAATGTGAAACATTCATCCATTCATTTTTTTCCCACTTAATTCTCTACTTGGTTCGTGGGGGAGGGGGTCCAATGCCCATCCAGGGGAAAACGTTTCGGGCACTGGGTGGATACACACAGGACAGGGTGGTAATCTAGTGCTGGGCACTCACTCACACAGACACGCACTATATATTTTTAAAATAAATTTTCATATATTTTATATATACTATATTGTTGTTGTTGGAGTCTGACATTTGGGTTTACTGGAAAACATGAGCAAGCTCCTTGGTAGCATTTCAGATCAGAAGGTTGGAGGCTCCTTGCTTTTTGTTTCCTTGCCATGTCATTCTCATTCTCCTAAATGTATAAACATTAGTCTGGTATTGAGCTCAGTCAACTCACTAATTTATGAAAGTTGACAGTTCTCCACAGGGGGGAGCAATTGGCACTCTAGCAAGGTATTTCCTAGACTTTTGTGGAGTTTGTGCACGGTTGGGGTACTGGGAAAAAAATGAGTGAAGGAAGCAAGCAGATGAAAATCCATTTATTATACAAGGTTGAATGTAAGTTGATGATCAGTGTTTCCCTTTTTGCGTCAGTACAGTTCCTGTCTAAAGTTTTAAATCTGTATGCACTCCTGATTTCCTTCACTGCGTATTTGTCATATTTACATGAATTGGTGTAACATTAGTATTCTTTTCACTTGTAGTAAATGGTTCTTAAAACAGGAGGTTATATAGTTTGTAATTGGTCACTATCTCAACCAGATTTCCTGGAATTGTCTAGGCTTTGGAAATTATATCCTGGAAAATGCATTAGGACTAAATTTCCATAGTCAATACACAGTTAGCTGGACCTGTTTTAATTCCATGTTATTTAATAATAAAATGTATTGTATACACGTGTGGATGTAGAGTCCAAGCTATTTCTCACAGACACTTCCTAAGTACATAATTATAAAAACATGTGGGTTATTTTGTTCATATTATTATTAAACGGCATTTTTCTTTATTCTTTCTTACTGTATAATTTATATTGGACAGCAGCAGTGATTCTGTTGATAGTCCCTAAATAATTTCTGTTTTAGTTTTTGTCTTAAATCCGATGTGTGGCTTATTGGTGAAAATAAGTGCTTTATGCTTTGATGTGGTTGGCATCTCTCACAGCTGCTGTGACAAATTTCTGCACTTTTACCCCCAGGCAAACATACCTGACAGTCTTTGGAGGGGAAAATACTTCTTTAAGATATCGTCTTAAAGATGTGGCAGTTTTGAGTTTTGTTTTTCAAGGCTTTTGAATGCTTTAATGTACACTCTATTGCCAGAAGTATGTGGTCATCTTTTTATAGTGATTGTTTCAGTGATGAATAACGCAGCATAGACAGAATTTAAGCAGTTACTAAGTATGTTATGTATTATTTGCAGGGTGGCATGGTGGTTTAGTCCCAAAGTCCTCACAGTCTCAAATGTATTCATGTATTCAAGGTAAATGAACTGCTCTAAATTGCCCCATATAGTGTGTGTCTGTGTGAGTGTGCCTGTGAGCACCCTGTTCTGGGTGCATCTACACAGAGCCCAAAATGTTCTCCTTAAGGATTAAGTGGAAGATAATGAATAAATAAATGAATTAATATTTATGTGAAGTCCTGAAGGTTTTGAACACCAGTTTATCACATAGGGCATTGACATCAAACCTGGAAAACTGCCTGTCTGTGAATTATAAAGTTAATCATGTGCATGACCAAAAGCACACTCCTTTGTCTAAAAAAGCCATTATCCCATATTAATTTATGATTCTAAAAGGAGTTATACCAAATGAGTGTGATTTACCAGACACCTCTTAGTGTAACTTGCATGTCTTTCTGTATCATATAATCAATGGCCTAACTAAGGCAGAAGAACAGTTCAGGGAATTAAAACCTTAATCATTTTTGTTCCATAATCCATCAACTAATACACAAAGCACCCACTATTATTTAACAAATGTGTGTGGGCCTACCAGGTGAAGAGCTGTTTGGAGATCTCCCTTCAACAGCAAAACCGTCCAGTTTTATCCACTCCTCTTCTGTAGTAAAGATTAGAACAATTACAGCAATTCATAATCTGTCTTAAACATAATAACCAGTAAGTAGTTAAAGTAGTGTAATCAAATAATACAAAATAATGTGGTTTAATTTTTTGCTTATACTGTAAAGCACCTTAGATAGGGTCTGTTTACTAAACATGGAGACGAGAAGGCTTTAATACAGACAAATTTGAGATCTGCACTCATTTTCTATGCCTGATAAAGAATAAATCAACAGCAAATCAAGTAATGAACACGAACACTGTTTATCAGAGCAGCAGAGAAAATGATGTTAGATTTATGTGGTGTGCGCTGGACGGGTGACAAGCTGCCACAACACATGACGTGGTTTCTGAGGACGGTTGAGTCGGACAAGAATGTGAGAATTGGCCGTAGGTTTGTGCAACTACAGGGGATGCCAGTAATAAATGAGGATGAAATAATTAACAATGCAGATGGGAATGATTATCCTGTACTGGCCTAAAATGCATGTCATTGTTTTAGCCATCAAGTTTCAAAGATTAGGGAAAGGCAGAGCTCCAAATGACTTGAGCTGAGTTAGGAGGCGTGTTAAAGTGATTATTGTAAAGTCTCATTTTGTGTTTTAAATCCAAACATGTGTAAAACTTTTGTTTATCTGCAATCAATTGAGCATGACATCACTAAAGCAGGATATTAGTTGATTCTCTGATAGAGCACAACAGCTAAAACAATTGCTGGAACCAAATACTCATTACAGTGGGCATAAATAAAAGAAACATACTATTTTATTAGCATACCTCCTGGGGTGACTGTCCTGTAGACTGGTGTACTCATACCCTCCTCATTTTCAGCAATCATCTTAAGATAGTGTGGAACTCCAGGTTCTAAAACCCACCACACATATATAGTGTAATATATAGCTTACACACTTTTACTCCTATGAGTTTGCAATGTATATTGTCATTTATACCAATTGCTGCATATCATATAAAAACAATATATTTGTTCTTACCTACATCCTCTAGTACCTCAGAGCGTTGGTCCTTGTCCACTGTGATAAAATGGAGAGAACTTATAGACTTGCCATAGCCGATGCTGTAGCGGTCCACTGGCCGACCATCCAACTCATTAGGGGGGTCCCATGTCAACAATAAACCCTTCTCCACAGGCCGTAGCTTCACATTGCGTGGGCGCAACGGTTTAAATGCTAATAAAAAAGGAAATCGGAGAAGTTTGCCAAGTTAAATAAGAAGCTGAAAAACATTGCTCAGCAAAAAGATGCCGTAACACTTTCTATGAATCAGGTATTCACAATGCAATGAAAGTGCATTCATAAAGGTTTCATTCATAAACTTTTATTATAAACCCCCATTAATATGCACAGATGTTCATAATCACAGTCATAAAGTATTATAACAATGACCTGAGGCATTATAAAACAAATTGTATACATATAGTATATGAATAATCGATAGTTTCCCCCCACAGTCCAAAAACATGGATTTAAGGTTTAGATTGCCCCAATATAGTGTGTTCTGGTGTGTGTGTGTGTGTGTGTGTGTGTGCCTGGAGATAGATTGGCACCCTGTCCTGGATGTATCTGCCCAGCACCCGAAATGTACATCCCTGGATGGATATGCGGGAACCCCTCTGCAACCCCAGTAGAAGATTAAGATAATGAATGAATAATAATAATAATAATAACAACAACAACAGCAACAACAAAAATAATAATAAAGGCTCTGGGCAGTCATGGGCTTGTGTTTAAGGGACCAGCCTTCCGATCTGAAGTTCCCCGGTTCGGTTCCAGGTCTCACAGAGTGCAATGGCTAAAGTGACCTTGCATGAGTGGGTTCATATGTGTATTCCTCTGTGGGTAAGCACAGTTGGCATAACAGATAACTTGTAGATAAGTGGTGCTAGTTAAACAGATGATTGACAGATTTACTGACTTTGGTCCAACCGCGTGATCATTGCTGAAAAATATTGTGTTCAGCCCAGAAATGCAGCAAGCACATGGTTCTCCGTTTGAGTTGTGTTCTAAAGTGATTTTGGACTTGTTTAGTGGAAAACACATTTCGAAGGACTTTTCGTAATGTTATTGTGCTCTGTTGTCATGGAACATTTGCATTACAGCAAATGACAGTTTTATAGCTGATAAATCATTCGATTAACTAAACTTTGCATTTTACAGTGTGATAAAAAATGGCATTATGTTGCCAGATACCAGTTAACAGCCAGATATACAAAGGCTAGATGTGCTAAGTCCTGTTGTTTCTGGGTTAGTTTCTGAACACTACTCATCTTTATGAAAATAGCATGGTCAAACACGCGCAGGCACAAAAAAAATACATAAACTCTACATGAAAAAGACCCTGGTTAACCACACTAAGCCAAAAAGTAGACCTGATCATGGGCTGTGAGGGATTACCACTGCTAATGCGTTCTTGCCATGTTTTCTCATGTGTAATTAGGTGGCTATATTTTGAGTTATAAATTACTGGTGCCAGTAATGTGTCATTGCTTCATAAGTACATACAGTAGGTTGTATTCAGTTTTTTTTGTTTTTATTTTATTTATTAACATTACACCATATAAGGAGAATTAGTGGTCTATTCAGATAAATATTGTTTTAACTTCTGGTTCATTTATTAAATTACTTCAGTGTGTTTTAAGGCATTTGGGGGCCCCTTTGACCTAAGCATTAAATGTTGCAGCAGCTATAGTTTGCCACTCACCATCTGTGCAGTTTAACCTACACATACACACACAGTGTAAAGTGAGAACATGTGCCAGGAGTTGAGGGCAGACTTGTACATGGCATCTGGGGAGCAAATGGGGTTAGGTGCCTTGCCCAAGGGCACTTCAGCCATAATACTTACATTACTTTTACATTTGGTCATTTAGCAGACACTTATATCTCGGCTGGGGTCAGGACGCAGGGTTACATAAAGCACCCCTGTATATAAAATATTTTATTTAGTTTTATTTTATGTAAAGATCTATTCTTCTGAATAATTAGTCAAAAATTATAGGGAAAGTGACAAAGCCCACAGGGGTTTAACTAACACCCCCATTGCACCTCCTAGAGATGGGACTGAACTGTAGTGTTTTTCTCAAATTAACTGCTTTTATTATTTAAAAAACATCACAGATGAGAACATGGGTGTTTTCTTATATTAATCATGTATGTATGACTTCCAATTTAATATATGTGACTGTTTTAGATATGGGGGCGGCACGGTGGCTTAGTGGTTAGCACGTTCGCCTCTCAGCACTAGGGATTCCCGGTTCGAATCCCCATCTGTGTGGAGTTTCCATGTTCTCCCTGTGTCTGCGTGGGTTTCCTCCGAGTTCTCTGGTTTCCTCCCACAGTCCGAAAACATGGAACAAGTCATTTGAGTTCTCCAAATTGCCCCATATAGAGTGTGTATGCGTGCGTGTCTGTGTGAGTGATTGTGTGCCCAGCGATAGATTGGCGCCCTGTCCTGGGTGTATCTGCCCAGCGCCCGAAACGTTCTCCCCTGGATGGGCATGGGGGACCCCACCACGACCCTAATATAGGATAAAGTGGAAGATAATGAATGAATCAATGTTTTAGATATGGATTAACATACTTTGCCTCTTATTTATGCATGGCAATAACAACATTGTAGGATAACCAAGATTCAGAAGCACAACAGTTCTTTGATTTACACAAGTTTCTTTTGCAAATCTGGCAATGCAACAAATGAGTCTTGAATGTTTATTGCCACACGTGCTGGGAGTGTCTCCAACAGCTTCGATTCACACATGCACGAAAGCCCTAATTCATCCTGCAACCCTCAAAGCACGAATTTAGTTCATCTGAAAATTTTATGATCTTTAAGTACGTCAGATTTTAATTAGATCAAGGTCTATAAAACTAAAAAAGATGCCTGCATTACAGTTTATGGAGACCAGAAGAGCTTCCAGTATTACAATTTATACTTTGGGGAAAGGACAGAAAAGGAATTTTAAACGTGCAGCAAATGGAAGCAGATGAACTAGGTCATATTTTTCAGGAGGTACTGAACAACATGTACATTGTTTATATGTATATACACATATAACCATTAGCCAATTTGTACACAGCGCAAAAGTGCAATATTAATATTTTGTTATTGTTATGTCTTTAACGTATATGAATTCCAACTATGTTGCATATATTTATTGGATGTGCATAAGGAATGCAATACACTAATGGACCAAGATGCTAGGCAAGTTCATTCCAGTTTAAACATCCACACCCTCATACCATTTTACAGCTTGGCCACCTGGGTGAGAAATCAATATTTATAGAGGTGGAGTACAAGTGAAAGGGCTGAAAGAGATTGGGTTATAAAATGTAATGATTTAAAAACAGTGCTTATTATTTGTAGTTTCATAATAGACTGGTTTTGGATTGCTTTGGTGCTTAATACTTTATTACAGTGTCATAGTATGTACATAATGTATCAATGGTAGGCGTGTGAGTTGTTTTATGGCTGCTATAATAGTGCCAGTCATGTTCTTTATTTGTAACAACTTAATGCTGTAGGGCAAGCACCTGCTGGTGAAACGCCACAGTGTCAATGAAGCATGTGAAATTTATACACCAGTTCTGCACTTAAAAACCCAGACAGATGTAGTCATACCCAATTACTTTACTAAGTACTGTGCTATACTGCTTCTTGCAACATGCAGACATTTTATATTTAATCTTTTTATTGGACTAGTACAATCTCAGGGTGGCACGGTGGTTAGTGGTTAGCATGTTCGCCTCTACATGCCTCTACAGTGCAGGGGCTACAGGTTCTCCCACAGTCCAAAAACAATGATTCAATAAATTCTGTAAAACATCTGCTGAAAATCTATAAATATATGAACATGTGAATGTATTTACCTTTTAAAACGTATTTCAAGCAGAAATCTCAAAGGCTTTGCATGAAACAGAGATGTATTTAATTTGTTTGATCTTGTGTCTTAAACATTCATGGCTCAGCCTGGCAGCTTATATAAAGCACTTGTTTAATCACTTCCTCAACAAGTGTTATTAATTATTCAATTAGGCCTGATGTTTAGTTTCTAGCATCTGGGACATGGTCCACAAAGTCATACCCACAAAGAAACATCATAAAACAAACATACATATCTCCATGGTGTAAATGAATGTGCACTGACAGGTTGCAAATTAGGATTATGTCCATTTGATTATGTCCAATTGATATCCATTTACATTCGGTCATTTAACAGACGCCTTGATCCAAAGCAAATTAAAGTGAGCACAGGTTTGGCCACAGCATCCCTGGAGCAATTAGGCTTAAGGGCCTGCTAAAGGACCAACAGTGGTAACTTCAGTGGATGGGTAGCTGGATAGGCTCCAGCTTTGTGACCCTTAAAATAAGCATCCATCAGACCCAGCTCAGATGATGTGACATGAACCAGTGAGGTTTTATCAAGAAATCTAAAAGACCCCTATGGTCACTATGGTGTAGACCAGGAGCTCTGATAACTTGGTTATATACAAACAGTGAGGAAACATACTTGGACACCACTAATGAGTTTGATTTAGGTCCAATAAATGTTCATAATTATGTCATGGCATATAGACATTTTAGATATCATGCCAGATTGGAGATGGTCCTATTCCTGCATCACTGTCACTGTACCAACATTTAATGAGTTTTGTCTGAAGAAAGGTCAGGGCCTTGCACATAGCCGAAACCTTAATCCAGCTGAATACCTTTGGGATGAAGTGGAGCATTGATTGCCGGCCAGACCTTTTTATCCGACATTAATGCCTGACCTTTTACATCCTCTGTAAATTACACATCCATTTTCAGTAAGGAAGGATCATATTTTCTCAAAGTGGTAGGGTCAGGTGTCAAGACAAAATTTCACATTTTCATTTGTACACGCTGCAAATACATGGATGGGATTGCTAGCTAAACGCATCTGTAAGAACACTTTCATCAGCACTCATGTTTACTGTGTAACATATCTAGAATTATTTTGTTCCAGCAAGCATAGTTCTGGATTCAAACCACAGGGATCAAGCTAATGTATGTGTAATTTTAATGAAAACCATTCACTTCTGCTCACAATTTGCTAAAAATTTATTAATAAGCAGCATCAGATTTAGAAACGATAGCCGACATGACAAAATAATACAAAATACTGGTAACACTTTCTATGAACCTGGTATTCATAATGCATTATAAGTGCATTTATAAAGTATTCATAACAATTTGTAACGTTTTTCATAAAACTTTGTAAATGTACATAGATGTTCATAATCATTGTCATAAATTGTTAACAATTTGACATAAGGCTTTATATTATGAACTTATTTGAACTTTTGATTCTTTGGATGTTTAGACATTCTTACTTCTTCTTAATTCTTACAAGATGATTACACTTTACTTTAAGTCTGTAACGAGCATTTATAGGCTTTTATAAGTCATTATGTATGCAGTTTCTTTCAAAGAGGTAAATATTGACAACATTTTAGTTTATGCCTGTAAAGAGAGTTTATAATATTTTGTAAACAGTTATGAGAACTTAAAAAGTCATTTTCAGGAAAAGCATTAATTAAACATACTTTATGTTCACACTTTATGTACTGTTCTTGAAAATAATTTAATGAACAGTTAAAATATCTAATTTATAATGCATTATGTGACTTTGTGTTATAAAGTGTTATGGCATGCTCTTATAAAACTTTAAGAGAAAGTTTTAAGAGTGTGCTTATAAACATCTATGGGCATTAACAAAGGCTTTATAAATGAGTAAATAATGCTTTATGAATACCAGATTTAGGTGAAATGTTACCAAAATACTATTTTATTGCTCTTTTGAAATAGGATGTTAAGCTCTTACAGATTTGATGGCTAAGCATCCACACTTATTTTGTTATGAAGAATATTATTTCTTGGCTAAATTTAAAACAAATATGAAAAATTACACCATTTGTTAATTTTGTACTGACTTATGATTTATTCAAATAATATAAATTGATATCGTGATTTATGCAAAATATTTTGAGTGGGAACTGAATGTCCAGGTACTGCTTAACATTTCTTAGAGACAATAGAAGCACATTAATCAAATACCAGCAGCTGGTTAGGGCATGACTTTTATTTTCATTTTTTTTCCCTACCTCCATGACCTCTTAAAATACGCATTCATATTTATTACTGCTCTATTCAGATTGTTGGCATGTTTCTGTATTCATCTATCCATGTGTTTCTCTTTACTATTTTTCCCTCATAAACAACCAATGGAATACACTGACTATTGCCCTTATTCCCAAAAGAATACGATACGACAACGACCTAAAAAACAGTTATGTACCTTGCTGCATACCACCTGACGTGCTAAGGTGCAGTGTGGAAAAAACCCTTGGGCCTCATTCTTTCCAATACATATTTTATCTATGAGGCAGATGTGTGATGACTTGGATGATGTGCTTGGAAACTGTCAGAAGCTTTGTATGGATTGATGCACTGAGACAATATGTGACCCCCACGCTAAAATTTGCTGGAGCTGTGTAGAGCAACATGACCGAGTGTGTTGCAATGTTTGATATTCATATTTTATCAGAGAGAAGCTCTGTAGAAGGAAGTGCACGAGGATAAGTCTATTCCCAAATTGCAGGTAAGTCTGAAAAAAACTCAGATTTCAAAACGGCAGCAGTAAGAAGGGAATTTCAGAGGGATATTGATGAAAAAAGGTGGATTATACACAGCTGCTGACAGCAGTTCCAGGCTGTACTGGCTGACCTCAAATACAAAGTCACTTCCAAAATAGAAAAAAAAGTCAATGAGAAAAAGAAAAAAAGGAAAAAGGGTCGTATTGTAACGTGGCAGCTAAACTCTGCTCAGTGGGATAAGGCCATTTCCAAAAGTCCTCTGTTAAACTGCTCTACAGTTATGAGACTGTGAGTGAGAGAGCAAGGCAAAGAGAGAGAGCGAGAGAGCGAGAGAGAGAGATAGAGAGATGGAGTCTGAGAAAAGAAAGCAGACAACACTGATTTCACAAACTGAGTCGAATGATGTCCAAAACATCTGCAGCATGACTTGTAAGCTCTCTTGTGGTGGATTAAATCAGATAAACCAGCTTCCCGAGCATCTAAAAGTCAGGCATGTTGTTTGCAACATTGCCTTTTAACAACCTTCTCACGTTTTCCACGTCTGAATGCATGTGAAAGTTATATGAGCATAAAAACACTGATTTTTCACTTCCACTCCCTCGGTGCTAAGAGCTCTTCTCAGCTCTTCTCCAAGCTGGCTACTCAATGAGGTCACTCTTTATTTTCTCGTGTTGACGTACCCCTCTTACTTTGAGCGCATTTTCCATGAGTCTACCAGAGCAAACAGTGGCTTTAAAATGATTTCTGCAGACGAACCAGGATCCAAAAAACAGTGCTGAGTGGCATTATGCACACATAGGAGAAAGTTTGATTCTGTCTCTATGCTGTAACCCCATTTTTAAATTGCAAAACCAGGTGTGTATGAGCAAAACAAACCATGGAGATGACATGTATTCTCTACAGCCCAAACATTTTTGTTTCATAATTAAATGTGCATGTGCAAGACACAGACTTTACTACTGTAAGCCAGACCTAATACAGACCCTGCACGCATATTTTTACCATATGATTTTTCTTAGTACCGTATTTGGCTTTATGATTTATTTGTTCCAGTCTTGCATGTTGTTAAAATACATATGTGAGTAGTACCTTTGTTATATTAATGCAATTACCTTCTTTTTTTTATATATATATGTTTTTTTTTAAATTATTATTAATTTAAGTTTTTTTAATTTAAGTTATTATTTAAATAAGTTTTTTTCCCCTAATAGACTATAGAATACATAATACATAATAATAATAATAATAATAATAATAATAATATTATTATTATTATTATTATTATTATTATTATTATTATTATTATTATTATTATACAAATTGTTTTATGTACAGTTTAATATATACAAACTTTTAATTGAACTTTATATTTAATTCTATAAATCTTCTAATAAAGATTTATTATTTATTATAATAAAGAATTATTATGGTCTAATAAACCAATCTCTTTTATGAATTACCATGCCAGGGATTTTTGGTATTTTCTTTAATCCTTCCTAATATATACTATTATTATTATTATTATTATTTTTTTTTTTATTATTATTATTATTATTATTTATTATTATTATTATATTAACAATAACAAAACTTTAGTTCTCTTGTGGAGGATTCTCCAAAACTTAAATACTTTTGTCACAACATCTAATAAGATGCATTCGCTTCCCAAACTATTTTTTTTCTCCTGCAAACATATCTAAGTGCAAAAGTGTCCAGTGCATGTGTCCAAAAGCATGCAAATAAAATTAATCTAGTAACTTATAACTAACTTTACTTCATGCATTATTAAATCTGTTTTTAAATGCATGGTGCAGATGGAAGCCTGTTGCTTTGCAGTGCAGATGGATGCATGGTGCAGAGGAAACGCAGCTTACCTGAGAGGAGCGGCGTGACGGCACTGAGCGCGAGCAGGAGCGCGGGGAGAGCGCGTGCAGCTGCAGGACGCATAGTGAACACTGGTGCAGCGGCGGCGCGCGCGCTGCGGTCCCGACCGCGCAACTGCGCACGGGGGCGCTTCCCTACATCATGGCTGGCTCCCAAACTCCACACTGCCTTGGCAAAGTGCGGTGCCACGTCACCCGTCACCGCAAGAGGGCGACAGAGGCTTCACTGCTGAAAAGGTCTTTGCCTTGAATTACATTTACAGACTTATTTGAACAGCTGTTGCACTTCATCCATCCATCCATCCATCCATCCATTATCTTTCGCTTTATCCTCTATTAGAGTGAATCAGAATCAGAATCAGAATCAGGTTTATTGGTCACATACGTAGTTATACATGGTACAGCCAGCAGTGAAATTTCTTTTTTGACCTCTCCACAGCAAAATAAAATTTGTTTAAAAAGGATAAGAGTAAGAAAAATAAGGTAGAGTAAGATAAAAATAAGATAAAGATAAAATGTAACTATGTATTTACAATGTGCAATGGAATTATAAAGTGTGTTAAAATTATAAAGTGTGTTAAAATTATAAAGTGGGGGGGTTCCCCATGCCCATCCAGGGGAGAACGTTTCGGGCGCTGGGTAGATACACCCAATCTATCACTTGACTCACACTCACTCACACAAACACTCTATATGGGGCAATTTGGAGAATTCAATTCACCTTGATTCATGTTTTTGGACTGAAACCGGAGAACCCGGAGGAAACCCACCCAGATTGGGATTCGAACCGGGAAGAGGCGAATGTGCTAACCACTAAGTCACCTGTTGCACTTCAATTTCCCTAAATTCCTAAATGCACTCATTTTAAACCCAAGCTGCAAATATGTCTCAAAACAAACTGCTTTTTATCTAAAAAGGAATTTCCTCTCAGTGCTGGAGGTCCAGGTTCAAATCCTTCACAGGGTGGTTTCCATGTTCTCCTTATGTCTTCCATGTTCTCCTTATCCACTGGAGATTATCCAGGTCCACTGAAGTTACCAATGTGGGTCCTTGAGCAAGACCCTTAACCCTCATTGCTCCAGGGATGTTGTGATGAACCCTGTGCTCACCTTGTAAGTCGCTTTGGATAAAAGCGTCCGATAAATGACCAAATGTAAATGTAAATGTCATAGGTTTCCTCCGGGTTCTCTGGTGTCCTCCCATAGACCAAAAACATGGATTCAAGGTTAATTAAATACTCTAGGTACTAAATAATAGAGTCATTAAATCTTAATAGGTTTTGCACTGGTTCTATAGAGTTTATACTCAGTTAAGGATCTCTCACTTTATCAAAACAAGATGGAAATAATTTGAACACATTTGATCCAATGATGCTGAATTATGATGACATATCTCACTTTTTGGCACCTACTGCACTTGGAAAATAATGCAGAATCTTTCTGACTACTCTATTCATACAACTGAGTGTTTATATGTGCAATTTCTAAACAAACCTAACTGTTTATTAGTATAAGGAAACAAATACTTTCAGTCTTAGAGATAATTGCTTCCAAACAGTAAAATTATTGCTGTCCTCAAGTCCCATGGAAAATGTAAATGCTAGATGAGCTCATACAAATATCACAGCCTTATTAGCAATGAGATTACCAAATTGATTTCTGAACTCCTAATCCTTTTTCTGAACTCCTAAACCTTTTGGCATTTAATAAAACAATACTAAACTCACACCTATTGTGCAATGCTGTATTTCAAAAGATATGCATACAGGGCTTATTAGATCATTTGTAAATAGTGTAAAAAAATCTGATAATTTCTTTAATTTTCATTCCATTTAGATATGCAAATGTGATTTCTGTTTAGAAATAAAAAATACTGTAAACAAATAATCTTGCTGGGCTTTTGACTACTTTTTATGTTTCTGAGGTTAATACAGCAAATATAATGGGAACTGTGACTAAAATGATTTTCTACAATTTTCCAAATGACAGCATTCTTACAAATCTACTTCTAGGTAAGCATCATGTTCTGGTTGAATTAAAAAAACTTGTATTTACCAATTTTCAATTTAAAAATAAAATGGATAGCTACTATTCAAATGCCGTCCATACCCTGAGCAGAGTCAGAGAGTTGGTCCCTTTCATTAATTCATACACTAATACACCTCGGACAAAATAGCAGATCTCACCATTATGCATATTATGTTTAATTACTTATGTCATTAAAACAAGATGATTACACTTTCTGTGAAGAGCATTTATAAGCTAGGCTTTATGTCTCTGGTCTCTATAATAAGTTGATGTTAAAATGTATATTTTATAATGCATCATGCCACTTTGAGTTACAAAGTCTTATGGCCTGTTCTTATAAACTTTGAATGTGGTCATGTACATGTATGGACATTAACAAAGCATTATGAATACTTTATAAAGCTTTATAAATGTGTTAATAATGCATTATAAATACTTAATTTATATAGTGTTACCAACCAATGCATCGTTGTGTTATAAATATGTATTTATATATATTTTTTCGTTGTCTTAAAAAAATCACTGCTACTATAACACTAAAATAGCTGACAAGTGTAAGAGGTGTCAAACTCCTGTAACCTGCTTTCAAGCCCAACCTGTTGAAGCAAGAGCAGAATTAAAATGGGCAGAATTCAAATGCTGCCCCCTGTTGGTCCTTTACTGCATTTATGCAATAGGCTGCGTATACTGTGTTCTAAATCATTGTGAATCGATTCAGTTACAATGCCCGTTAAAATCTGTGCACTGCGTTAATTGATTCGTTTGTCTGATGAATTGACTTCGGGAATATAACGACTGTCTGTCTTTTTACTCAGAATCAGTGATTGGACTCACTAATGCGGTTGTAAATGCAATAAACATTTAAAATTCAAATCTAACAAATAAAAAATATATATTATATTTCAGGGAATTTATCATTTACCAGTAATGTAGAATAGATTATGTATTAATTACACATTCTATAATATAATATATATACCATATATATAACCTGGAGCGGCACAGAGGCTTAGTGTTAAGCACGTTCCCCTCTCAGCACTAGGGATTCCCGGTTCGAATCCCCATCAGGGTGGAGTTTCCATGTTCTCCCCGTGTCCGGGTGGGTTTCCTCCTGGGTCCAAAAACATGGATCAAGTCAATTGAATTCTCCAAATTGCCCCATATAGAATGTGTCTGTGTGAGTGAGTGTGTGTCCAGCGAAGGATTGGCGCCCTGTACTGGGTTTGTCTGCCCAGCGCCCGAAACGCTCTCCTCTGGATGGGCATGGGGAACTCCACCGACCCTAATAGAGGATAAAGTTCAAAAACATGGATCAAGTCAATTGAATTCTCCAAATTGCCCCATATAGAGTGTGTCTGTGTGAGTGAGTGTGTGCCCAGTGATGGATTGGCGCCCTGTCTTGGGTCTGTCTGCCCAGCACCCGAAACGCTTTCCTCTGGATGGGCATGAGGAACCCCACCGACCCTAATAGAGGATAAAGTCCAAAAACATGGTTCAAGTCAATTGAATTCTCCGAATTGCCCCATATAGAGTGTGAGTGAGTGTGTGTCCAGCGATGGATTGGCGCCCTGTCCTGGGTTTGTGATGAATGAATATATATATATATATATGTGTGTGTATGTATATATTAACTTATAATTGTATATATATATATATATATATATATATATATATATATATATATATATATATATATATATATATATATATATATATATTATAATTGTTAATTTTGGTTTGCTGTTTCTAGGTGATATTTTATATACATTAATCCACGTTTAGCCGTTTTAAATGAGCAATTTACAGTTTACAGACCCCGAAAACTCGCTTTAAAAGAGTCGGTTCGTTCGTAATGTATCGCAGTGGTAGAGCGGCGCGGTGGTGGAGGTGGAGGTGGGCGCGGTGGTGGAGGTGGTGGGTGGAGGTCGCACTGACTGCTGCGCGGTTTAAAAGCAGAGAGACGCTACTGCACTTCAGCCTCCTTTAAAAAGTCACGGAATTCAGACAAGTTCTGCTTAAAATGCGACCTTTTGTTCATTGTCGCATAAAAAATCCACGAGCGTCAATAAAATCCGGATAGTTTGCACAGTGGACTTTAATTGGAATCCAGAGACATTGCTTTCGCTTGCGTTTCCCACACTTTATTATTTAGCAGCATGTCTCTGCTGCTTTATCTCAAATCTGTTTCGGAGCTTCCAGGAAAAGGAGACCGACTCGCCAAAGTCTCATTCCGAGGTACAGTTGCGCTCTTTCTGATTCTCCATATTGTTAATCTGTGTTATTACAATCATAACGCTTCATTTCGACATAGTCGCAGTTCTAATTCACCTATGGGCTACTCCAATGAGACCCCCATGTTATGTACTAAATCAAACAAATAACATCTGAATAGACACGGGATAAACATATTTGACAGAAAAGATACTAAAACACATTTTCCATGTGATTTACAGTATTTTAGAATGATTTTACTTCATACTGTGAAATAAAGAAAAATGTCCTTTTGAATAATTCGTGTAGACCCTTATGGCTCTTTTTTAACGTCCTTCATTCAAATGTTCAAATCTGGTTTGGTCAAAAGTCTTTTGAATGAGTTTGTTTCTATGGTATTGCTGAAAAGACCCTTTTATGCTGTTGTATAAGATTTCATCGGTCAAGGAATTAGTTTCATTACCAATTTGATGAAAAATTTGCAGCTCCAGTCATGATCAGTGTTGTATATGATTTAATGAAATAAAATCCCATCACCAAGTGGTTGGCTGTCCTTGGTGTATCTGCCCAGCCCCCAAAATGTTCTCCCCTGATGGGCATGGGATCCCCTGTGACCCTAGTAGAGGATTAAGCAGAAGATAATGAATGAATTAATAAATGAATACAAGAACTATAGACTTAGCAACCTCATGTTAATACACACCAAATTAAGCATAATGTAAGTGGTAAACATTAAAGAAAGCATTAAATGTTACCTTAGTACTTACACACACACTGAGCTGTCCAGGGTGCTGAATAAAACATACCATGAAATTGTGTATAAAGATAAAGAAAGAAAACATTGAGATATACACATACATTTATATATATAATCTTATTATTATTGCATTGTCAGATGAACAGATGGAGAGAGTTTAAACGAGAAAGCACAAAAGAGAGGAAAGTGTGTGTGTGAGTGAAGGAAAAAGAAAGAGAGAGTAATCTTATTGTGCATAATTGGGCTCTAATGAGGAATTCCACTGAATTTACCAAATTACTGCATAATTCATTAGCTGAGATGAGATGTAAACAGTGATTATGAGGTTTCATCTGCTTCTGGAGCTATCATCAGCTCTTAATCCATAACGATGAAAGAGCACAACGGCAATAACGGTTTACGAACAGAACCTGAATTTCTGTTGCACTAGTGTGTTGCAGACCTGCAGAATGGCCTCCCTGAACTGATTTAGACTTTCTAATTTTTGAAATGGACAAATGATCATTACACAAAACGCTCAAGGAGGATGAATCCCCCACTGAGCCTCGGTCCTCCCAAGGTTTCTTTCTTAAAAAACAAAAAACTTAACAGTGAGTTTTTTCTTTTTTCTTACAACATAGATAAAGAAAAACCATATCTTTGTATATTTATGTATTTATTTTGAACTTAGGCATGATTTCTCATCAGCTCCTGAAATATGATGGGAACATGAAAATACAAAATTGGCTGTAATTGCTAGTTTCTGTCGATGAATACAAAGTGCACTGCCGTTTATCTGACTGCCTATTATACATCGTCTGCCCCTTTCATGTCTTTCACTCTTGTTCCGTGTCACACCCACAGCCTCGTCTACAGCTGACTCTTTCCAAGCCTATCTTGAGCGGAAAGGGGTTTCAGGAAACTAAGCCATGTCCTGTTCTTCTTAAAAAAGCAGACTATTCATACAATGCACTGCATTCAGTAGAATGTCAGGATAAAACTAAATCTTAGATAACTTAATCTAAATTGAACTTCATATTGGAGATTTAATGTTCTTAGCGGATTGTGAGCAAAAGGTCTGCTTATCCTTTCGTTTAAATTATACACGAAAAGGCATGATTCCAATCCTAGCTGTGTAGATTAGTCAGACCACCAACTGACATGATTTAAGAAGCATGGTAAAGACATAAATCTCCCACTCAGTTATTTGAGTGCAGGATCAAACCAGGTTTCTTTTTTAATCAAATTAAATAGATTTTATATTATTTGAACTTGGTTTTATGCAACTGCTCTCATGTTCTTGCTTTTAATTATTCATTAAAAAAAGATTACCGTCGCTTGAGCACTGGTTTAAAGCTTTGAGATAATTTTGGTAGTCATATAGATGTATTTCCCAGAACTTTAGCCTTATCATCAGAATTAGTTAACTTAAAAATTGTCTCTCAAAACTTTATAGCAATAATAAAGCTGGTTATTGCTGAATATTTCGTTTCTCACTGATTACATACAAAATAGACCTGCAAATGAATCCTATTATGTAAAAAAAATAATTAATTAATAAAAAAAAAATGTCCGTGCGAGTTTCCTCTTGGTTCTCCGCTTTACTTCCACAGTCCAAAAAAAAATGAATGTCCCAAATTGCCCCATCTAGCGTGACTTAGCTATGCTGGCCTTCAGTGTGATAATTGAGTGGTAAATGTTTGAAATTTGGGAATAATGTAATACAATTAGTATATTCTTCTCATTTTAGCATTACTTTCCTCCAGAATAAAACCTTTTTAATCACCTCTGTTTATTGAGTCTGGCTTCAAAAGGCTGTGAAATGTAGAGCAATGGCACAAGGCTGATGTGTAGTCCCTTTCATCATCAAATGGTCTTTTGTTTATAGACTTCAGGGAATTATGAGTCTAATTCTTCTGTCAGAGAGTCAGAGTATATTTATTATGCCATTGTTCATTACGTGGGTGGAATAATCTATTACATTACACAGAATCAATGAAACACTGCAATGACTGAAGCCCTGATGTCTGATCTGCTTTTCTATCTGATAAAATGAATAATCAAATTAAATTTTTGCAGTGCACCAAACATTTATTCTTACAACCAAAGTAACCTCCATAAATCCAGTCTCACTGTTACTGTTTTTATTTCAGCTGTCAGATCTGATTTTCTCTGGTTTTCTGCTTTTGTTAACACACCTGCTGATGAATCCACAATCTCCACTTGTATGATAGAAGCTGCCTGGGAGGAGGAGCAGCACCATTAGCTTTGTAATTAGCACACTGCTACTGGAGCAATCAATTCCAGGGATTATTATAGCACATACAGGATTGGTACAGCATTGGTCAGGCACGCTTGTGCATTTGTGTTGACAGTTTATGTTTGCTTTGCTCTTGCATGCAGATCCTGTGGTTAATAGTGCTCGTCTTTAGGGAGAACTTCTATTATTTATATCTCTGGAATTGCTTCTCAGTTACAAATTTGTCTGAGATAAAATGCATTAAGCATTAAATAAATAACACATTACAAGGATGTTCTGTATATTTAATTTTCATCCTATCAAATTTATTATTAGCCATCATTACACTGTCAGTGTCCACAAAGGCTGTTTGCTTTACTGGGGCCTAATTAATATGGGATTTATTTAAATACTGCTGTTTGGTTTGTTGGAAGACTAGCCTCAAGTGGATATGTGTAATGCATGTTATGATAGCTCGCTGCTCATAGCTCAGATTTCAATACCATTTTAGTTATATTCAGTGACGTAGATTTGGTATAAGTAAATAATCTACCTGCTGTATTTACTAACCCCTTACTTGAGTAATCCATCCACCTACCTGTCGGTTAAGGCAATATAATACAGAATGGTTCCTGGGTGAGAATCGCTACAGAGTTAAAAGGATTGTCCTTCTGGAAATTGTATTCCTGTCTTAGAAATATTGCAGAAAGGTTTTTTTTTAATTGCTCTGTGATCCTTCTGTTGTTATTATCTCTGAGCGGTGATTTTGTCATACTATAAAACATTTTTTTATGATTAGTGATTTCCCCAAAAAGGATTACAAATGGTATTCAGCAATTGTCCACTTCTCACCTCTTTGCCACAGCTTTGCGAAATGAGTAGCCATTTCTCTACATTTTGCTTCGGGCAATACCTGGCCTATATTTGTTGTGTGGAGAGGCTCATTCAACTGAATCATGTCTCCTACTTCTTCAGTTTTATTTTCCCAGAATTACAAGGCTAATGGCAGCAGAACTAGGAATGAATACTCAACACTGCAAATATTATGTTTGTTTGTAATTCTATTATATAGATTATTTAAAAATTCATATAATCTCCATAGATTTTTAGTTGCTGAATATAACTTTAAAGTTAAATGAAGCAAAGTTACATTTTTGAATATTTAATCTTAATACATAATCATGATTCTGTAAACCTGAATAAATGAATATAACATGTGATTTCTTTTTTTTATTAAAGGTCTTGCCTTCTACTCGCGAGTGCTTGAGAACTGTGAAGATGAAGCTAATTTTGAGCAGGTCAGTATTTTGGGTGTTTACTTCAGTAATTGTTTGTTCATTGCAGACAATTATAAACCTACTTCAATACTTGCATAAGAGATTTAGATTTGGTTTACAGGAAAACCTGCAGTATAGACAGATTTCAATTTAATCCACTCTTGGGATACAGAAAATACAGAATTGTAACAAGGCAGCATTCACATTATTTCAATGTAATAAGTAAAAAATAAAATGTTTCATTCATTCATTATCTTCCACTTAATCCACTACTAGGGTCGCACAGGTTCCCCATGCCCATATAGGGGAGAACGTTCCAGGCGCTGGGGAGATACACCCAGGACAAGGCACCAATCTGTCGTTTCATAGATGTAAAATAGATTTGAGATTTTTACATCAGAGTATTGAAGTCAGTTATATAATGTACTTTGTTAAACTGATGACAGTTATTCTTGTTTAGTTTAAAAAGCTACAGTTATTATGCAGTTAAAATGAAATGCTCTTAATTGCCCCATATAGTGTGTATTTGTGTGTGAGTGACTGTTTCCAGTGATAGATTGGCACACTGTCCTGGGTTTATCTGCCCAGCGCCCATTGGGAACTCCACTGCAAATCTAATAGAGGATTAAGCGGAAGATGGTGAATGAATGAATGAATGAAGTATAATGAATGAATAAATGTTTAGTAATCTAAAGTAAAGTAATGCACCAGTAGTGGCACAGAATCAGCACTCTCTTTCATTTGGTCTCTTCCCTTTATTATGTTTGGTTGGTTGGTTGAAGTGCTGGAAAAGATGAAAATAATCTTTTTTTATCAAGGGCACAGGCGAAGGGTTGCTTCCTGTCATTAGTGTGTTTTTGTGAGAGTGTGAGTGTGTGAGACTGCCTCTTTTCACAATTGAAAGATAAAATACCAAATGACATGGTGCACCAACACTCATAGCTTAATGGTTTACAGAATAACTTGTGTTTTATAATCTCCACTAAAGTTATTCAATTTCCTTCTCTTCACCACTAACTTCGTTCTAGTGTAGCATCAAACTAGGGTTTCCTGTGCCCCTCCTCTCATTTTACTGTCGATGTTAAGTTATAAAAGAAGAAAAAGCAGTGGATTTTTGCTTTACTTTCCGAGAGTTTGTTTACACCATGCTTAGACTTAGCTGCTTCTTAATGGAGTTAAGAAGTAGTTGTTTTCCAACACATTTAATTTACCCAAAGCCAAAAATGTGGCAAAATTCATTAAACATTGTTAATTATTTTGTTTGGTTTCGGCTTTTGCCCCTAGATTGGATTATTTCATGCTTATGGTATAATACAGAAAGGAAAAACTGTTGCTGGCTTAAGAAAGCAATCCTTTCTTTTTTGTTGGCTTTGAAGAAGTCTCATGGAGCAGAGTAGCATTCATACTGTGAGGCCGTATGGCTTGTAGTGAAGAAAACAGAATTAGTGTCCACAATAAATCATGGCAAACTGCAGAGAACCAACACAATCTGTTCTTCATTCAACTTCCATCAACTTTTCTCAATTGAATTATCCTTGAGAATTTCTTTCACTGAGGGAAGATTTTTAAAGAAAGAAATGTTCTGTCAGAATGGACAAACATATGGCCACCAAACACGTGTCCTCCAAATCTAGGGTTTATGTGTTTTACTGTAAAATTGAATCAGGGGTAATGTTACTGTCTATGCCAACAGGATAATTTTATATATTAATAATTTAATATAAGTATTAATTAATATTTTGTATATATAATATAATATATGTTTTGTGACTAATGTAACTTTATATATATATATATATATATATATATATATATATATATATATATATATATATATATATATATATATATATATATATATATATATATAAATATGATGAAACCAGTTTTAGAGATGAGAGAAGCATGTAGGAGGAAAATCACAGGAGAATCTGCAAATCAGGGTTATTAGAGATGCAGTTTGATGTCAGAACCAGCATAGACATTCATTCTTAAAGAGAAACGTTGATTTCAGATGACATGTTTCAGTACAGTGGCTTTTTTTTAACAGCCACCTTTGCTTTGATGTGTTTCCTATTATTACCATTGTAAAGATCTAGTCTGATTAAAGGCAAATGGTCAATAAAAAAAGTATGGTAATAATCTGGGCTATTTTATCTTAATCTAAGGCTATTAGTAAATAATTCAGCTGCATTGCTTTAAATTTGAGCAGTGCGAGAGTTAGACTTCAGGGCCAAAGTCTCAGATCCCATCCACACACACACACACACACACACACACACACACACACACACACACACACACACACATACATATATATATATATATATATATATATATATATATATATATATATATATATATATATATATATATATATATATATATATATATATATATATATATTCCTCCCACAGCCAAAGAACATGAATTCAAGGTAAATTGATGCTCCAAATACCCCCTTACAATGTGTTTGGTGTGTCTGTGTGAGTAAGTTTGCCCAACGATAGATGTTTAAAAGGGATAAGTCCTGGTATATGTTCTGCTGCAGTTCATTTCTGTGACTAATTCTTAAGAATAACTATGTGCTATGTCATTTTATACATGCTGTTCTCACTGCTTTTGAAGATTCACGATTAGAGAGTTGTAGCAAAGTCACTTTTCTTCACAGCATGCTGTCAATGATCATTACTGCACTTACTGCTGAGAGTCTGCTATGCTTCAGTGAAGTAGCCCTTTTTTCAGTTGGCAGCTGCAGTCATGGCATACAGAGCTTTGTTTTGTTTACTTACATTTTTCTATACAATGGGTAAAGAATTCAGACTCCTTGAAATATTTTACAATTTTATTTACATTTTATTTCTCATTAATGTGATAAATTGACGCCCTGTCCTGGATGTATATGCCCAGCACCCGAAACCTTCTCCCCTGAATGGGCATGGAGATTCCCTTGTCCTTGCTCTCCAACCCTGAACTTTGTCCTGTTACTTAGCCCTGTAGCGTAATGTTTACACATTATTATTACTATAAAACAGTACAGGGGTGGCACGGTGGCTTAGTGGTTAGCACGTTCGCCTCTCAACACTAGGGATTCCCGGTTCGAATCCCCATCTGGGTGGAGTTTCCATGTTCTCCCCGTGTCTGCGTGGGTTTCCTCCGGGTTCTCCGGTTTCCTCCCACAGTCCAAAAATATGGATCAAGTCAATTGAGTTCTCCAAATTGCCTCATAAAGAGTGTGTATGCGTGCATGTCTGTGTGAGTGAGTGTGTGCCCAGCTATAGATTTGCATCCTGTCCTGGGTGTATCTGCCCAGCGCCCGAAACGTTCTCCCCTGGATGAGCATGGGGAACCCCACCGCGACCCTAATAGAGGATAAAGCGGGAGATAATGAATGAATGAATGAAAACAGTACAGACCTTGTAGTATGGACTTAAAAGCCAAATGAAAAGTCCAGGTGTAAAAACAGGAGACTATTTATGGATCATTTAACTCACAGGTGGTCCTCAGCCACACAAGGATTCCCACTGAGTGTGAGATTGCTTTGGAGAGTTTCAAGAGTGAACACAAATACTTCTCTGTCCGATTGTAGGATGCCTTGCCTTAGTTTCTACAAAAAAACGCTTGTCTCGTTTGTATTTACCTTTCAAAATGTGTGTTTTGCACACCACAATAACAAGCAATTAAAACTCCTTAATGAAAGCATTGCCTAGATTGTCCTTATCTAATACATGCAAAGAGCTGCAGAAAGCCCATCACAGACATTAACGTTCTTTTTCTTATCTTAACTAATGTTTTTAATTAGTTTTGCTTACCGTGAAATGTGGGTGCTGTATTCCCCTAATCATTTTCTGCACCATGTAAAGTGCCATTAGTGTGATAATTAAAACTGCATGATGTGTCTCTTTTTTAGTTCCAGAGTTTAATAAAACATGGTGTAATCTGTATTTGCCGTCATTATCTCAGCTTATACACTGAATGATTTTGCTAGTCAAAAATATGTACGTTTTACATATACTCAGGTGCTTTGTTGAATATTTTCAACTTGCCGTTATTAATGAACCAACTGTTGCTCAACAATTTCATAAATTGGAATTAATGGAACCGGTTCTCCGGTTACCTACTACAGTCCAAAAGACATGAGATTATGATTAATTTACTGCTCTAAATTGTCCCTACATTTTATGTGTTTTGGTGAGTGAGTGTGTGCCCAATAAATGATGGCTACCCTGTACTTCCATGGATGGACATGGGAACCCCACTCCCATCACCCTAGTAGAGGAATAAGCAGAAGATAATGAGATGAGATGAGAGTTGTTTTGATTTTTCTTAAATTATTGCCATTGACATGGGACAGTTTGACATTTGTTGAGAACTATTAAAGGTAGATGAGAAATATGGAGTGAAATGTTTTCACTGTGTACATGCCAATTACAATCTTTGGTAAAAGTTCAAGTTATTTATTTCTATAGCGCTTTTTACAACAGTACATTGTCACAAAGCAGCTTTACAGAATGAAAAGCCTTAAACCCCCAAAGAGCAAGCCGAAGCGACAGTGGCAAGAAAAAACTCCCTTTTATGTTGTTATTCAAGGAAGAAACCTTGGGAGGACCAAGACTCAGCGGGGGACTCATCATCCTTAAGCAACCAGGCAGCAACAACAATTTAGCAAAAACAACACTGTGTATGTTAACATGTGTGTATTTATAAATCATCACATATTGCAGAGTGATTGTTAGGTTTTTTTTATTTCCATGTTTTTCTTTTATGAGTTAATTTAGGTCATATGACCAAGTTCAAAATTATGTTTTTTTAAAGCAGTGTGTTCTTTTAAGGCTTAGTAAAACTTCTAAATGACTAAGAACCTGCAGTAATGTAAGCTGGCACAGGAAAGATAATGAATGCATTGTTCTGCTTTTCCTTACAGTTCTCTGGTGTGAGCACAAAAGCTCTATGGATGGATTTTAAACATGCAATTAACTGGATTTAGATGAAGCTTACATACATTAAACTTTACTACATCTTACAAAAATGTTATGCCTTAATAAGCTTTAATATTTGCTAATGAGTTCATTATTATGTACTGACCTAATACGAGGTCTTGGCATACTGTGCATAAACATAAACATGCAAAATTTATTTACATGACACAAATGTGCTTTTAACAATGGAATGGGGGTTATATAAACCGAAAGATTTAGATTGCAATTGAGTTTGTTTGTTTCTTTTTACAGGCTTTTCGTTGGCCTGTTGGTAGCAATGTGGAAGGAAATGAAATTCTGGAGATCCAAATATACAACTACAGCAAGGTCTTTACTAACAGGTGTGTTACATTTATATTTATAATACCTGAAAATCCCAAAAACGTTAAGAATGCATTAACTAAACATTTGTTAATTTGGTCTCTGGCGAAACATGACATTACCCTATATGTGGATATACCATTTATGTTTTTGGCCATTTGCTGAATTATATATATCCATTTTTACATACAAAACAAGGATCCATTCTGTATAGGTCTTACATGTTCATTCCATGTATAACATCTCTACTAGGGTCGCAAGGTGGTTCCCCATGCTTACACAAACACACACTATATAGTTTATATACAATTTACATAGGATGCAATTTAGAGCAGCTAGTTCACCTTGAATTCATGTTTTTGGACTGTGGGAGGAAAGCAGAGAACCTGGACACAGGATGAATATGAAAACTCCTGATCTCTAGTAACTAATATAATTTTTATTTTATAATAATGAATATAATCAAATTGATCCAAATTGTGACTGTTCTATTACTAATCCTGGTACCCATAATTTTAAGAGTAAGTTTCTGTTTGCAGTTTGTGTAACCAAAGTTAAGTACGGGTGGTGTCGCTGTAGCTATTTTTCTTATCTTCGCAGTGAACAAAGAACTGTAACACTGAACCACAAAACACTCCAGATGAGGTTACAACATCTTCTGGGGCAGATTGTGATATTTTAATACAAGCACAAAGTTTTAATATTTAATGAGTCATTGTATCGCCACAAATCAGCTGTTTAGGTGTTCATGTATTTTTTAGTATAGCTTTGCCCCTCTAGTTTCTTACAAACACTGAACACTGAACTTGGCGCTAAAAATTATTACCTCAATTGTAAAATATAAAACAATAGCTATTTACTGATCTGGATAATTGTACAAATTGAACTTTTAAACAACGAGTGCATTATGATGCATACATTATAAATTGGATGAATATAATCAATATTTGTTTCATGTTACTGTATCCTTTACAATCTGTATCAATACTACTTACATATCTGTAATATTTTCATATTGATTTGTGCACCTTATTTCGGGATATAGTGTCTGGTTTGTCACTTTGCATTTATGCACTGGGAATCTGTGAATGTGGGAATGTTATACGCACTTAGAGCAAACAGCCCTTTTTTTTATTATTGTTGAAATAAAAGGAATACTACATTGTAGTATTGTCCCTGCCCTTCACCTCTTTGTTTCTATTTCTATCTATCTATAGGGGAGAGCCAATGCTTATTGTCTAACTAACAGCACACATAGAAGAAGCATCTAGTTGACCATAAAGAAATTCAATAAAATTAAACCAAAACTGTACTGGGTTAGAACCACAGACATCTATTTAATGGGGACACATGAAATAATGTTTTCTTGTTTATAGCATTTGTTGTCTGTGTTATTAATGAGTTTCCGAAACCAAACCATTTTAAACAGATAACTGTGGTTATGTAACCATGGAGAAATTGATACTACCCTATGCTTAGACTAATTTATTTATTTTTTGGCAATTTACCAAGCTAAGTATTTAAAAGCAGGCCCAAGTGGCTCATTTTGGGTCAACATGATCTTTATTCTAGTCAATATAACTAAAAAGCATAACATTAACATCACAAGTCATATTATTTTTGTGTTGCTGTTATTGGTTTGTGTGTGTGTCTATGTGTTTTGTTATTTTTAATTGGTCTGGGTCAATTGTTTAGCAGTTACAAGCTAGTATTTACTTACAAAAGGTCGAGAACTTCCACCCTTAACCCCGTGTCACTATTTAGGAGGTTAGGTCTGGGACACCAGATACTACTGCTGATTATAGAGGTGTCATGTGCCTAATTTAACAAGGTGCTGTTGATGGTGGCTGCAGACTTAACAACTCTATTGATATGTATAAACAGAATTGTCATTATTGTTACATTGCCCATAAAAGCTAAATTTTCAGTGGCAAATTGAAAACACTCCATGCTGCAATCTACAAAATGAGATCAGGATGTCAACTGGTTGGTCATCTATCTGTTCAGAGCCTGTTCTTAAACAAGCAAAAGGTTAAGACAAAAAAATCATGACAATATTTGGTTACGGTTAAAAATAAAACAAGCACTGAGGTAAAAATGGAGGTTGATTTAAGAAAAAAAATAATTTAATTAAATGTTCTGTTTTGTGGAAAATAAATAATGCATAGATTGTCTTTTAAAACTCTCATCAGGAGCCAGAACCTGATGCCAGATCAGTGAATTATTCACCTGTTCAGGTCTGCACAGTGTATGTTGCTTCAACAGACAAAAGAGCCACTTCAGCACAGAAGCACACACAAGATATTACAATTATGTATGTGTTTTTCCATCCAGATTCCTCTGAATGAAGAGTGGATGTCAGTGTGATTGAGATTCAAGTGTTGTTGAAAGGAAGTATTTCAGCAGATGCCACAACAAAATGCTTTTAAAACACACAGGAGTAAATTAACATTTTGTTAACATTAACATCTTTTTATCAAAAGATTTAAATACTGTATTTTTGTAAAATGATCAGTTTTAAATAAGATTTTTACCATTCCCCGTTCTGCCTGTTCTTGGTCAGTCTTTAAAACATAACAGAGCAGAAATCATCCAATAGTCATAATCACTGCATTGCAGACACACTTCTTAAAGACTTCTTAAAGTTTTTTAATCAGAGTTAACCCTTAAACTCTGTAAGACAATTTTTCTAGGGTATCCCTTGCATAAACAACTGTAGACGTATTCTGCCTAAAGTAGACTAAGAACCATGATGAACCAAATGCAATCTTCAAGTGCCTTATTTAGACATTTTCTTTGTTTACAGGTTGATTGGCATCTTCCGTATGGTTTTACAGAAGGTGGTGGAAGAGGGCCAATTGGAAGTTTCGGACACTCTTACTGATGACAACAACACATCAGTTCAGGTTGGGATAAAATATATACCTATTGCTTGATTTCCTTATACTGTATAACTAATAGCAAAACCTAAGATCATTAAATTCTTCTTATTATTATTATTGTTATTCATTCATACATTACTTTCCACTTAATCCTTTACTAGGGTCGGGGGTAGGGGTCCTCATGCCCATCCAGCGGAAAATATTTCAGGCACATGGCAGATACACCCAGGACACCAATCTATCACTGGGCATACTCACTCACACAGACACACACACACTGTATTGGGCAAGTTATTGCATTCATTTTACCTTTAATCCATGTTTTTGGATTGTTGGGGAAAGAAGAACCCAGATAAAGCCCACACAGTCACAAGGAGAACATGGAAACTCCACCCAGATTGGGATTCGAATCTGGAATGTGCCACCTTTAGTATTTATTTATTAATTAATTAAATTATTATTATTATTTTTTTTATATTGCCAAGTGATGGATTGGTGCCCTGTCCTAGATGTATCTGCCCAGTGCCCAAAACGTTCTCCCCTGAATGGGCAATGGGGAACCCACTTGACCCTAGTAAAGGATTAAGTGGAAGATAATGATACAATAAAGATACACTATTAAAATGTATTTCCTTTTAGTCAATTATAGATCTGTTTGTGTTAAAAATGAGCAATTGTTTATATCTGTAACATACAGAGTTCTAGCTCTGTTTGACCTAAGCGCTATTGACTTTGAGTGAATATCCTGTTGCTACGGAAGGAAATAAACCCAGCATGGATAGAGAGAAACTCACTGACTGAGCACTTTATTACTTTTCTTCTAACTGTGTAAACAAAGGCTTCAAGCTATTATCGACTTGACGTTCTACCATAATAAAATGTTTTCAGTATAAAAGGAATTGTCCTGACTATTTTTATTTCATGACATTTCATAATTTTAATACCAAGCCTTATTGAAATTATGGCTTTGTGTACACTGCAGCAAAATTAGTTATTGAAAATGCTTTTTGCCTGGTTGTCTTTTAGCAGATACATTTTATACTGGGATTATGAGTTTATACCACACAGAATCACACTATGACTGGAACATTATATATTATACAGTCCATCTATTCAATGGTGCTGAATTACACTCTTACAGTAACCATGTAAGGCATTTTATTTAGTTTATTTAAATCCTTACTCAATGCAACTTATATGTTTTTAAAACATTTATATTTCCCAATGAATAATTGCTGTTGTTTTCAGTGGTGTTGATTTAAAGTTGTGCTAAGGGATTATGTGCAGGTCACTAGGGATGAGGCGATACAGATTCCGATGATATGATTATTATAATTTTATGCAATTATTAACTTTACCAAAAAATTTACACAAAAATCACAGAAACAATGCACAGTGTTTTATATTAAATATTGTTTCATGTTGTAACACTTTTGAAATTTTGTACTATTACTTCAATCATTCATTCATTCATTTTTAATTATTATTATTTATTTTTAAATTAATGTATATCACAATAAATTGCATCACAGTGACCAGTTAGGTTGTTTTTTGTTTGTTTCTTTGTTTGCTAATATTTTTGAAAAAAATAAGCAATCTAATAAATCAATAGAAAGAAAACAAGAGGTCATTTTTACAAGCTCAGGGTTTTCGTATCTGCTCTCAGCAAATCTAGTTCCCTGGAGAGATGAGAAGCGACAGGATCACACAGCAGAGGCTAAACGTTTTGTTGTTCCTCAGCTAAACATGAGCGGAGGAGGTAACTGATGCCAGCATATTGATGCCAGTGTGGTAGTCCCCGATGACAAGTGTAGCTGCCTCTCAATTGCCAAAGAGACACTTTAGACTCCTCAAGATACTTTAGACTAATACTGTTGTGATTGTTAGTTAAAGGAGATGTAAGCTCATTTAAGAACATGCATAAGGCCGGGGTGAAAAAAGTGTTCAGGCCCTGTATCAATATAGCCATGTAAAGGTCATCCATTGCTAGGAAAAGATCAACCTCTATATTATATTAAAATGTTTAATATTCAATTCTGAAGCTTGTAAGGAGTATGTAACATTTTAGCTGGTGTATATGGAGCTAGATTAAAGTCATTTTATTCAGTTTTGTAAAGAGGGATACCAGATATATTAAGGGTGTTGTATAAGGTTGCAGAGCTTGTTGTGTGTATGTGCAAAGAGATAAAAATGGGTAGGCTCAAGGCAACAGGAGTGAAGAAGCCTCACCTGAAGCGCAAAGTATACCATTTTTGAGGAAGGAAACTGAGGACCAGAGACATAGAAAAAAGTGATGCCACTGACTTATCCTTATCCTTTCACTTTCTATCAAGCCTGCCTGTTTTAATCTCACCGAATGATATAACAGGTACACATATATTTCACCCAGACAAGCCAATAGTGAGCTTCATCACTTCACTTGCTTTCCTGGCTCCACCTCGATTTCACAAATCCATGCCTAATCTGCATCTCCCCTGCTAAAAATAGACTGTAACACTTAGCAAAATGTTCCAAGATATAAGTAAGTATTCTGATAGAGCATTACATTAGTCATAAACAGTTTAAAATACTTAAATTAAATAGTTTTGTACTTTGTATATTTAATGTTTTCTTTATCATGACCCATTGGTTTTATTCCTATTTTGTTCTTCAGACCAGCATCTCCATAGTGATCAGATATCAGCCAGTGGATGGAAGCATACGGGTTTGGAGCGACGGTGAATTTCTTAACATACCTAACGATCATGACGGCTTGTTTGAGACCGACAGTCTGCTCTCAGCATATAGCCAGAGCTCAGGAACATCACCAGGACGGTCAACTCATAGCCTTCCCACGCTGAGAAAGTGAGTGTATAGAGCTCTATTCCCTGATGAAGCCTCGTTAACATGCACCTTTGTTTGTTAGAGAATTTAGCTGAAAAATATATAGACTTCTAATTCTATTTAAATGAATTCTATTTAAATTTTTCCTATTTTTAAAAATCTCTTCTAATTACTAGATAGCTTTTCCACCTTTCTTCTAATGTATCTGCTGCTGAGAATGTGAGAATTCCCCATTGTGGGACAAATAAAGGTTTATCTTATCTTAAATCACAGACCATGATAAATATTCCTAACCTATGGTTTGTAGACATTTTATTTTTGAATACTTTTTGTGGTATTGATTTCCACTAAACCTGTTGGCCTTATAGACCTGCAGATCCATCATATCTACCATAGGTGTATAGTGCTGCAAACATTGCATCACAAACATTGTTACTAGTTCTGTGGAAAAATAGCTGTACTTCTGTACTTTCTTTTTATTCCAGAGACTTTCCTATTGATATGGAGCAATTTGTAATATGCAGTTTATATGCTCTAGGCCTTCTGAGCCTTATGCTTTGGTTCTGCCATGACAGACATAAATTTGCAAATTCCCACAAAGACCCTAAAATGCAGGACAGGTCTAGGATGTTTACTGAGAAACCCTGGAACATAAGCTATGTTGTGTAAAAGGAGATTGATTAGAGCACAATGTTCTTTAAACCTCTGCATTCTAAATGATAAACCAGGTGCGTTGCAGTCAACTGATATTACAGCTGTTATTGACCGGTATTCTGATTGCTCTCTTTGGTCTAGGTTTACATGCCTAAGCAGATTAATCCTTCATGATCTTCTAAATCATTAAAGCTCCAATCTGTTTTACGTCAGCATTTGTACAGCTTTTTTGGGAGCCATTGTTTTTTTTTTGCACTGTTCCATCCATCTTCTGTTTGATGATGTCATACCAATGCTTTTTCAGCCACATTCTTTCCCGGCAGTCATTTTCCTATTCAGTCATTAAGGCTCCTCTCACCGGCCTCCCCCAGTACGTTGGAAAGGTGATTCTAATTATGCTGCCACTTCTCATAAGTTAGCTCGTTGTGTAATTATGTTTATGCTGTCTCATTCTTCTCCCTGTTCGATCCTGTTACATTCTAAAGGTTAAGCTTTTTATTTTCCATTATATTGCTCCATTACATAAGCTATTCTCATGACTCTGAACAAAATGATTAATACAACAACAACAACATGAACAATTAAATAATAATAATAATAATAATAATAATAATAATAATAATTATTATTATTATTATTATTATACATATTATATAATTATACAATAAGACAATAAATATAACAGTTTTTATTTGTCTTTCATATAAATGTAATTTCATATTTCTAAATCGGTAACACTTTCAAAGTGCATTTATAAAATATTCATAATACTTTATAACATTTTTTCATAAGCCTCCGTTAATGTACATAGCTGTTCATAATTATAGTTATAAGTTATTAACAACACAAAGTGACATAATGCATTATAATATGAACTTTTGTATAATGTGAATATAAACTAGATGTTGTATTCAAGATTAAATCTTTCACATTAGAAACAAGGCCCAAAATGTGTTTCCCATCCTCATACAGTTTGTGTCTAAAATTGCTTAATTGTCAGCTAATTGTCGGTTTCCTTTTATGATATTTTGAAAATGTAATGTTTTACAACATGCACTTGTCAGAAATCAACATAATCTATGTAACTTGAAAAAGGTTTAAAAATAATATTTGCAAATGGCATAGAATATTTATTAACTAGGATGAATAATAAATCTTGATTTTTAAGAACTTAAGAAGTATTTAAAATGACATTATTCTGCACAATAAATGTGTAGCACACATTTTAGGAAAGAAAATTAATGTATATTTGTATGTTGATCATAAACATGCTTTCCACATGTATAAATATCACTAAATACTGCTCAGTGGTAAAATCATTTGAAGAAGAAAAATGAAAAATATTTAAACATTAACTTAAGACCTTCAGTTTCTTGCACCAGGGATTGGTTTCTTACTGATGCTCTCATCGTTCACGTCTCGGTTTTATTTTGCAGTAGCGATTCTATGAGTTAATTTTTTATGCTTCAGCCTCTATCTCTATCCCTTTGATAGAAGCAGCATTATCCACAACTTATATAATATACACTACCTGCTGGAGTTGCCCTGGTTACAGAGAACCAGAGGGGAGAATGTGTGTGTGTGTGTGTGTGTGAGAGAGAGAGAGAGGGAGAGAGAGAGCGAGCGAGTGTGAGAGAGAGAGTGTAAGTGTTCATGTTTCTTTTATTGTTAAGATTTTTACTGATCAGGCTATGTGCTATGTGCAATTCTACTTGTCTTGTATTTAAACTAATTCATTTACAGATGCAGTGATGTATTGGCGCTCTGTTTTGGGTGCATCAGCCCAGTGCCTGTGACATTCTTCCCTACATAGGGATGGGGAACTCCCCCCTGACCCTTGTAATTAGTCCCCATGTTTGTTTCCACAGTGAGCCATGGATATCAGCATCTCTTGTCTTATTTTGTTATGCACTTGCTTTGCTACCTCCTCCTCCTCGATTACTGTATATAATATCACATTGATTCAGTTATGAATTTTAAAGCTTATGTTCACAAAAATGTCCTGCAAATTTGCTTTGTGTGTTTTGTAATTCTGACAGACATTAGTTGATTGAAAATATTATTTTAGTGTAGTAATATGAACTTAAGCTTTTTTTTTATCCATAGCAGTTTGATTTTCCTGCCTTTTGCCCATACAGACATGGCAGAAAACCATTCTGCCTATCATCTATAAATCGCTGGCTCAAATCCTGATTATGCCATAGCTATCTGTGGCCAGACGGGTGGTATGCTTTCTCCATATCTTTCAGAGTGACACCAGCCGACCGTGTCTGTGAGCTTATTTATATGTAAGAGATGAAAGAGCCTTCCTCTGCATGCAATACACAAACTCAGATGTGCTGGTTGGTGTCCCATGTCTTAGAGGAAGCACATGACAACTTTCTTTTTCACTCTGAAAACCACTCATCAATCACTGATCAATTTTGCAACTTGGCATTCACACGACACTTTTTGCACATCTTTAGCACATTCTACATTACTTTGTACATTCAACTTTAAGTATTTTAACTTACCCAAATAAACACTGCATCATAAAATTTACTTGTCTAAGTACACTTAATGAAAGCTGGACACTGTTTGTGGACACACTTAAGTTTAAAGCATTAAAGCATTGTGATTTTATGATATTAGTGTTAATGTTTAATATTAGTGTTAATGGTTATATGCATTAAGCATACAGCAAAAAAATGGGGCTACTTCTTTCACCCACACTGTGCTGAATACAATGTAGGGTTAATAAACGTATAAAAGAATTAATACAGTGTCAATGCCCACAAATTCCCCCTTGGCACAAAAAATTTTTAAAAAACTTCATGGCTGTAGGTCACCACATACTTGTGCTCATATAGGCAGAACATGTGTACTAGTGTTGCTGCAGGGCAGAGCATAAGCAGAAAAAAAGTTACTGCATGTATAAACTTTAGAATATGTCAGAGACTTTGTATCTTTGAAACGAGACCAATTTATTCAGCTATAGGCAGTGAAACCAAACATTGTGTAACTATATGTAAAGGAAAATACTGCAGTCTTGGCTGATCTATGAATCCCTTTGGGGCGCATGCTGATTATCCGACCATGCTGAGCGGTGAAGCGAAGCCCATTCACCCAAGACTCTTGAGTAGAGAGTAGAATGGCTTCAGCATTGTCCAATGCATTATTCATTTATTACATCTCCAGTTCTCCTTCCACAGTATGTATCAGTCATCCAAAAAATATCTACATGCACATTCATTCTGGGTTCAATATATGGTCTCATTAACGTACTGTACACAGCTCCAACCACATGTGGTTAATGAGCACCGAATTCTGGCTGCTGTTGTCTCTTTGTTGCAGAAGAAGATCAAACTAAGGTCAGAGAGAAGCAGTTCACTGTGGCATTCTCAATTTCTTAAGAGACATGCAGTGCAGCAGTTTTATGTTTGTGTTCATCTAATTCCACTGTATTAAATGATACAATTGCCAGTCCATCCTACTGCCAGTGTTCAAAAGAAGGAGATTTAAAGGGGTTTATGACATACAGTTAGTTAAAATCCTACCCACACTTAGAGGTAAGGAGTGTATGCGAATAAGAAATTTGTATGTATGCATGTAAAGCCATAAAATATTTAATAGGGTTATAAAGTAATTGTAGTTTAATTAATTTATTTATGATATTAGATTAACCTGGGCGGCACGGTGACTTAGTGTTTAGCACGTTTGATTCTCAGTGCTGGAGATACAGGTTCAAAAGATTAGACATGAGTTTCCATGTTCTCCCTGTGTCCGCGTGGTTTTCCTCCGGGTTCTTCGATTGCCTTCCACAGTACAAAAACATGGATTCCAGGTAAATTGAATGCTCTAAATTGCCCCATAAGGTGTGTTTGTGTGTGTCTGTTTGATTGGCGCCCTGTTTAATTTAAATGGGGAAATTTAGGTAGGGGCACTTTAGAGCAGCCAATTCACCTTTAATCTATGTTTTGGACTGTGGGACAAAACTAGAGAACCTGGAAAAAACACATGAACACGGAAAGAACATGGAAACCCAGACTGGGTTTAATTTCCTAACACCTATGCCATTGTGCCACACTCTGTGATAATTTAAATGACAAATTTTATTTAGTTCTTTATTTAAAATATTTATTTGTATTGTTTTATTTTTACTTTATATTTAACCGCCATGTGAAAAAATGCTTCTCATCTGAAATTCCTGGTTTATCTTAACCCTATATCCATTTAAAAAAATAACAGCTTACGACTCACCAGGTTAATTTCCCTTTGATCATAGTCATTCTTTTTTACACAGCACAAAGGCATTCAGATTTCCAGTATTACCTGGTGATTATATTTCCTGGCCTGCTTTTTTGAGTTCTTTTACAAGTTAGTCAATAAGGCATTCATTGTTTTTTTTTAACAATAGAACTGTGTGAATGAACTCCAGTGCTTCATCAGACCCATGACCTCACATCCATTAACACATCTTTGAGATTTATTGAAATGCCGATGGTAAACCAGGCATTCTCATTAGTACCTGACCTTACAAATACCTGAATGAGCACAACTACAAATTGCACACTCACAGTCTTGTAGTAAGTCTTTCCTGAGTTGTTTCCATTAAAACATTTATGTTAATTTGATGGTTTAAAATTAGATGTTCAGCAACCCATGTGGTATGATGATTATTTTTGGATTATTTCTAATGACTCACCAGCGGTAATCTGTGGCTGAATAAAAGAAACAATACTGGTCTTTCAAGGGTCCTATGTCCTTTAATTTGTATTTTCCACTTTAGCTCATCTTGTAAGTTTTCTATGATAAGTCTTCTATTTCGAAAATGTGATAAATAAAATGTGAATGAAACAAAAAATCCAGCAAATTAATGAACATCCTTAACGATTCATCATACTCCTGAAAAGAATATTTGGAATGTGAAAAAATGCTTTATGAGCTATGTGTGTGATGTAAGCGATTTGGATTTTTTAGGCAGTTGGATTTTGGTTCTGTTCTTACTTATTTTACTTAGGAAACTTTTGTAATCTTTTATAATTTTGGTTTGGTGGCTGTACGTCTCATCTGTCTGCACTTATAAACAAGTACACATTAGTTTCAACTGATGCCTTCTCATGTTCCCTGCTTATTTGTGACCCCCCTCTTCTGCCTAGTAGTGACTCTTCTTGGAGTAGACAGGTGAAAAGAACACAGAGCTGCTCAGAGCCTCTTTACATTCTGGTTTATTGCAGTAGTCATTTTTATAGGACCTTGGCACTTAAGAGCATCCAGTGTGCATGGTATGTACATTTCTGCTTGAATGTGACATTTAACTCATTGCTAAATGTTATTGAAATTTTGCATTATTAGCCAGATGTCTAATCTGTGTGGTTTTAGGATTGCATTAGAACTAACATGACTTTCTGTCGTGTTTTGTGTGCGGTTCAGACATCTGGATGTAAAACATTTTTATTAAGATATCATAGAAATTAAACTTTCTACAACAGGATATAAATGTTAAATTGTATGTTTGACCTTCTGCATGAGTGAGTGAGTACATGAGATCTCATTCAGGTAACTGCAATTTAAATCAACCCATTATGAAGAATGCATGTGATATGGTAGATTTAAATGATACAATGTTATGTAAACTTATTGTAACATCATCTGTTTCTTTTCATATTTTGTGTTATACTGGCTGAGGGAGAATCTTACTTCGTAACATCATTCTTTTTTTTCTTGTAAACATAGGGTAAAATTTTTTAAATATTTTTATAACTACAAAAGGACATGAATTTCTTATGTTTTATGTCCAACAACTTAGATTCTGTTTGCCTTTGTTACTGGTTAATTCATAGTAAATTAAGTGGTAGATAAACTTATTTAATCTCTATTTGGGATATGAATTTAGATTTATTGCAATATTAACAACAAACAAAAATGTAAATACAGTATACATTTTTTACTCTATAAAATATAAAAATTATATAAAATAATATAAAAATATGCAATAATTTTAAAGCAGTTTAAAACTGTACACCAATAATTGATTTTTTTTTTTTAATTATTAGCTTTTTATAAAAAATAACAAAGAAATGCAGGATGGATTGCGTTCATCGCTTCAACATTGATCCATATCAGCAGTTAATTGGACAACTGGCCCTATCTGGGTAAATTATTAAAACCCTGCAATTGTTGGGTAAGGCTGTGACATCACCAGGCTTTTGTCGTGTTGATATTTGATCAGTATAATATCAGTGTTACAGGATAAGGGCATTGCTGGTGTAAGTAATTTTCTTCAGGGGAAATGTCTTGACCATGAGTGTGATCAAAACTTTCCATCCTAAAAACCAAATGCATCAATCTTTACTTACGTGTGAAGATTTTTTACAATGTTGTATTTGAAACATATTACATGTGTCATATAAAATATCATGTGATGATGCTAGTACTGATAAACATCTTGTTTTAATAAATGCAGCATGTGTGTGATGGAAGTAAAAGACCAAGATTTTTTTTACCTCTGCCAGTCTATAGCATTGTTGTCCATGTATTCTGCTTGAACCTGTTCTTATGAATCATGGTCTTGTTCTCATGTATCTCTCTGCCATGTAAGACCCAATGAATACCCCTTATTTCCCAAGATATAACTTATTGTAAATCATTATTTAAATTTTTTTTTATTATATATTACAAGATTGTTTTCCTTTTGTGAGAGGACACTATTGATATACAACATTTGTTCTGTTTTCATTTTCTGTAAAAATTTTTAGAGCTGGAAAAGGAGTGTTTTCAGTCATGAGGCTTGGAAAAGTACGCAGCTCCAAAGACAAGAAAGGGGGTGAATATATTCTTCTAAAAATAATTCTACCTGATGCATATACTTTGAAAGGCATTGTTCCTCTAAAGAGAACCAGCTGAGGAAGTCCATATTTATAAGTAAACCCTTCACAAACATGTTAAAATGATGCACCATTCTCTGCTGTAGAGGAACAATAATTCTTTTAATGTTTGTTCTCAATTCAATTTCAATTTCAACATTAACTTTTTTTATGAAACTATCTTTGAACTACTAAGATGATGCTGCCATATTAGAAACTGAGGATTTGGGTCATAAAGGAGGGAAAAGGCATGGCATCGACCCTGACTCGATTTCACTGGCATCTGTCACTGCAGTCACAACTGATGTCTCAATAAAAGGTAGAGCAATAACAAATTTTTACAAATCTTTTGTGTTTCATATTGGACATAGCAGACGGTTTAAAGTCTGTTATAATGCTTTTTAGGTCCAAGCCTGATATTAAAATGGAACCAATTGCAGGCAGGCCTATGGATTACCAGGTAGGACAGCACTAAAAGTACTTTTATTTGTAATATAGTTTTTATAATACTGGAGTATTTTTTGAAGTGGTTTATTGAGTTTATTAGTGCCCAATTTAATGAAGTTTCAGTCTTTATTTCTAGTTAAGAAATAAAGTAAAGTCTAGTTAAGTCATAATTTTACATAACATTAACAATATCAACAGAGACTTCCTTTAAGCTTTTCTGGATTCCCTAAAAGATGGACTAAATGTCATCTTAGCAAAAGGTCAACATAGATCTGAATCAGTTTTGTAAAGATACTCACTCCATCAGTTAGGATTAAATAACCTGCCAGCTGAAACATAATCACCCATGCAGTAATTATCTAATGAGAGTGTCTTACCTATTTGCTTAGTTAAATCCAGAAAGTGTGTGATTGCTGTTGTGTGTTTTGACTGTTGCAGTGATTTTTGTTTGCTTATCAAATCAATTTACCTTAATTTAGTACATTCAAAATCCACTTACTGTACACTTGATTAGATATCTACGCAATCATATTAATTTCCACATGTATTGTCCTATTTTACAGCTTCACTTAATTCACCAAGCAAAATGTATAAAAAACTAAACACTAACATTTGATAGAAAGCATCCTATGAGCACTGATAAAGGATTAGAGGATAAATACAAACTGTGCAGCAACAAATGGGCTGCTGTCACTGATTTTAAACATACGAGGTGAAGCAGATAAGTAAAGACTATTGAAAAAACCTACATTTACATTTGGTCATTTATTGGACGCTTTTATCCAAAGCGACTTACAAGGTGAACACAAGGTTCATCACAACATCCCTGGAGCAATGAGGGTTAAGGGTCTTGCTCAAGGACCCACATTGGTAACTTCAGTGAACCTGGGATTTGAACCCCCAACCTTCAGATTGATAGCCCAACACCCTGACCACTGAGCTACCACTCCCCCTGATTAAAAATGCTGTGTTAAATAGGTCCAGCACAACTCACACTAACAAACCACATAAGACCATCTTTCACTACCTAGATCATTTGTGGTGGTTCTGGCTATTAAAAACAGAGTAAAGTCAACTAAGAAAGCATTCAGAAAAGCAGATGGACTACAATATGTGATCAACTATGATATATAATAGCATATATATATATATATATATATATGACTTGAGAAGGTTCTTACCCCTGTTTCCCCTGTAAATGGGTTTTGATAACATAACCTAAGCTGCAGTGTTGGTCCAGCATTCCTGCTAGAGTGGCTGAAGCTTTAGTGCATAGTTGTTTCTCTTTGCTTTGCTTAAGCCAGTGTTGAATAGCACTGTACAGTATTACTCTGCAGTGGCTTCTCTGCTCACAGCTTTGCATATATTGAGGACAAGCTTTAACCACAGCATAGAAAATCACATTATATAAACAGATATTTTTCAATATGTATTTCAAATAATTTATTTTGTGCAACAGTATATGTATGTTGGACAGTATTAAAAGAAACAGATTATTTATCTGCTATTTGTAAATTGTTTCGTAGATCAACGTTATGGTGATTGAAGCTCGTCAGTTGATGGGGCTGAACATGGATCCACTGGTGTGTGTAGAGATTGGAGATGAGAAGAAATATACATCGATGAAAGAGTCAACAAACAGTCCTTACTACAGTGAGGTCAGCAGTTACATTATAGAAGCTCATCTCATGTTATTATATTTTTTTACAGTTTATAACATTTTTAATAATTTATGTGATACATACCGTGTCGGTCTTACAATACACAGTACTGCTAAATGTATTTGATTATTTAATAGAAAGTGGAAAATTTTACTTTTTTTTTAATATATAATAATATAATAATAATATAAAAACATACCCCAATCTTCAATGTCCATAATTATAATATGATGCTGGTTAAATACTGTTTGACCTTAATATTTATTTTACTCAATAAATGCTTTGACAAATTTTATATTATTTATATAGATGACATAACATTTGTCCCAATTTTCTTTCATGGGGAGTAATATTACTATATTTAGTAATATTAAATAATATTAAATAATATTACTATATTTAGAATTTTTGTTTTGGCAATTAATACGAAGACCACCAGCATATGAGCTTAAATGTGCTATTCTTTCTTTTAGTACTTTGTTTTTGAATTCCACGTTCCACCAGATGTCATGTTTGACAAGATCCTGAAGCTGTCTGTGAGTACAATGTGTTCTGCTGTGTAAAAATGACAGTATTTCTATATACAATGGCTTCTGATCAGCTTCTGATGTATGATATGGTGATCTTACAGGTGATTCATTCTAAAAACCTTCTGCGAAGTGGCACGCTTGTGGGCACCTTTAAAATAGACATAGGGACAATTTATGCCCAACCAGGTACATGGCCATCAATATTATAATAGCATATGATTTTGATAGTAAGATTGGACCATTATTTATATCATTTTTGTTTGTTGCTCATATTAATTAATTTCTTTGTTCACAGAGCATCAATTTTATCATAAATGGGCGATGCTCTCAGACCCCGATGACATCACAGCAGGGTGCAAAGGCTATGTAAAATGTGATATTGCAGTGTTGGCCAAAGGTGACAACATCAAGACCCCAAGCAAGGCCAATGAGGGGGATGATGACGATATTGAGGGGTAAAATGACAACTAAATAAGGAAAAGCTTTAAAGCGTTTTTATTTTTTTATTTGCTTAAAATTTCATAAAGTATTAGAAATATGACAAGCTCGTTGTAATTAATTAAGAAAGCAATAAGGCACAAGATGGCGTGCATTATTGGGAATAAATTACAGTAAAGAGATCTCTTTTTTGTGATTAATTCCCAATAATGCACAACCATGACTGTTTTATTGCAGTATAAGTTTATTGCAGTATAAGTTTTAATAAGTTGGGATGCCAATAAATGCACAACAAGGGCAGTGGTTACACTTATTCACAAATTTGTTAAAATTAAAAAAATGCAACTCAGGGATTCCAGTATGAAGTAGTATATCATCTATATGTTGAATATAACAAGACACAATTGATATATGTGTTTTCTAAATATAACGGAACTTTGTTTTTCAGGAATCTCCTTTTACCTGAGGGTATTTCATCAGAGAGGCAGTGGGCCCGCTTCTATGTGAAGATATTTCGAGCAGAGGGGCTTCCTAAAATGAATGCCAGCATCATGGCCAATGTGAAGAAGGCATTAACTGGTGAGAACAGAGACCTTGTGGATCCTTACGTCCAAGTACAATTTGCTGGTCAGAAGGTAAGACAAAATTGCATACGACTGCTCAGTGTTTTAAAACCTATTGATATTAAAACCCATTCTATCCCCCCTTGTGTGAAAATAGGGAAAATCCTCAGTTCAGAGGGGCACATATGAGCCCACTTGGAATGAGCAGATTGTCTTCACTGAGATGTTCCCACCCCTGTGTACACGCATGAGGATCCAGATCCGAGACTCTGATAAAGTCAATGATGTTGCCATTGGAACATATTTTATTGACCTGCGCAAAATTTCAAATGACGGTGACAAAGGTATAGATGAAATTCACACCACATCAACTTTAATAAGTTTTATTATGTTTTAACACGAGTTACACATGTTATGCACATATTGGTTACTGTTCCCTGTTCAGGATTTTTACCCACACTTGGTCCAACTTGGATAAACATGTATGGCTCTACACGCCAATACACGCTAATGGATGAGCATCAGGACCTAAATGAGGGACTCGGAGAAGGTGTGTCTTTTAGGGCCCGTCTCCTCATTAGTGTGGCTGTGGAGATGCTGGACACATCATTTTCTGACCATAACACGTCCACTGAGGTCCAGGTGGAGGCCATTCAAAATCTTTCAGAGGTAAAATTAGATTTGATTTGTATAATAAAATAAATCTGAGGTATAGATAGTTGAATATACAGTATAATAATAGGTAATAGGTATTATAATAATAATAATAGGTCAATTGTATTTATGCATTAAATAAATAATAGTTCCGGTCAGAATCAGTTGTTTTTAGAAATCACTTGTTTTCATTTAGTAATAAAATATTAGTCTGTTTTACTGTAAAAAAAAATACATATTATATGTTTATTGCAATCTTGCTCCTTTACATGCATTAATGCATTCGATGTCTTCTATTTTACTTTTATTCGTTCTCTTCTTCACTCTGTTTATTTTTTTCCCTCTGTTTCACTCTCTTGTTGATGTGCTTGATACAAAATAACAAGAAGGGCCCACATTTGGATAAATATCATCATTTCGGAAAAGTACAAATCCTTATTAAGGTTTTTTTTTTTGTACATTACATGCATTATTACATCATATTTTTAATAAGCAGTGCGAAGCTTATTATCTCAGTTAAAACTAAACAAAAAAACTAAACTAAATGTTTGAAGACATTTTATTAAATTTATGTACATAATTCTATCTATTAAGATTTCAACAGGAAGAGTGGAAGAGTTCCTTCTTTTTGGTTCATTTTTGGAAGCTGCAATGATTGACAGGAAGATTGGGGATAAACCAATTTACTTTGAAGTCACCATTGGTAAGTATACTAACTAATATACTAATAGTTTCTGTGAACACTGGCATGGTAACTAGTGCTCCAGTCTCACAAAGAAAAAGGTTTCAATTCCCACATGAAAGGAAAAAAGGACCTTCCTGTGTGGACCTTCCTCCTTGAGCCTGGATAGGTTTTCCTGATATTCCAATCCAGTTAGAGACATAAATTGCCTGGATCTGTATTCTTTTCTGTACTTGCCCCTGTGGAAAAAAAATCTATAACTTGTATAGGTTTAAACTCCCAATTAAATATTTTGAGCCTATCGTTTATTTTGTACTTTAATATATTTGCACTTCTTAGGCAACTGTGGTAACCAGATCGATGGGGTAAGCAAACCAGTAAAAGAAAATAGAAAGGGCAGAGGGAATAACGACGAAGAGGAGACTGAGCTGATCCATTACTCCAGTGATGAAGAGGTTGAGGAGGATGCTGATCTGGTATCAGTATCATCAACCCCCCCAATGAAACCTGTTGTCACTGACAGGTTAGTAATAATAGTCTTTCTACTGGAAGATCATATATCATATTTACAGACTCATATCACTACCTTAAATCTTAAATATATTAAGAAATTCTGTCCATAACATTAGTTTTTGTTGGTTCAGGAGTGAGGAGTGTAGTTCTTGGGTGGGTAGCCTGTATGGCATTGCAATATCTGATAAGGCTCCACTTTATTTTCATAATCCAAAAATGTAATGTAGGACAGTGAATTACCCTAATTCTAAATGTGAATATTCATTTTTTAAGTGTGTATACTAACATGAAGTTTTATAACAGTCACATTTGTTTACTGAATGTAACACAACCATTTTCAAATTGCAATGAAGGCCACTGTGCACTCATGTTTTTTTTATTTGTTTTTTTAGCAATTACTTTCATTTGCCATATTTTGAAAAGAAGCCCTGCATCTACATTAAGAGTTGGTGGCAAGATCAGCGGCGACGTCTCTACAACTCCAACATCATGGACAAAATTGCAGATAAACTGGTTTGATTTGTATATTTTACTTGAAATAAAGACAAAACAATTAAAAGATATAAGTAATTTCTTAGCATAAAAATTGTCCACATGTGTTTGACAGGAAGAGGGTCTAAATGATGTACAGGAAATTATAAAGACCGAGAAGGCTTATCCTGAGCGCAGGCTAAGGGGTGTACTGGAGGAACTGAGTGCTGGATGCAGGTGAGTATGTGTGTATTTGTTATGCTGTTTTTAATGTTTTTTAAACATATTTTATCTAAAAATTTCCCCACCTTTTTCCCTATGAACTTTGGAATAGGCTCCTTTATGCCTGTGACCCTGTTTAGGACAAAAATTTTAAAATAAAGAATTGTCTGAAAAGTTATTTTGAAACCTTACCAATTTCATTTTTCAATTTCATCTCACTCTAATAAAATGGTAATTTTGAGCATTTTGAAAATATGTACTAGTACATAGGGTTGTTTAAAATGTATGCCAGAACTTTGTATTTTCCAGCAATTAACAAAGAAGGCAATATGTACTTTAATATTCTTAAAAATGTAATGTTTCTCCCATGTGTGTATGCAGTTTGAAATTATTGCAATAGATTTGAATAGATTTGAAATTATTGCAATAGATTTGAAATTATTGCAAAGCTGTAGTGCTTTAAAATGGCAAACACAATTTGTGTTTCTAAGGATGCTTTGTGTAAGACAAAACACAATTTGAAGATAATTAAGAAACAATTCATGCTGTAAAAATATGGTTTCATAAACTTGACAAGAGCTGGTACTAACAAGAAACTACATGCACAAATTGTAACTAATTTAAATAAACATAGTGAGACATAAAACTATATAATATAGTATAATAATAATATTTTACATAATAAACCATGAATGTCTATTGATCAGTGATGTTTATTATTTTTGCTGTTATTATTATTATTATTATTATTATTATTATTATTATTATTATTATAGTATTTCTATCTGACATTATTTTGAAGTTAAATATGACAAGACAGTATGTTCTAAATGGCATGCTCTTTTTGTCATAATAATAAACTGATTAATAAATCCAATATAATAATAAAAAAACATCTTGTTTAGTTACCATAACAACTAAAACTATAATGGTTCAAATTTACTTTCAGTCTAAAATACTGTTCAGCCAAAGCCATTTCTTTTTCTTCTTCTATTCCTTCAACTTTTTTTGACAGTCGATTTGTCACTCTGGCCAACAAAGATCAAAACCAGACAGGTGTTACCAGACTGGATCGTGAAAGACTTAAATTCTGTCTGCGGGAATGGTAACTGGTAATTTTTGTATTTGAAGTTTTTAAATATATAAAGTTCGATCTTTAAAAGCCGTGTTGATGTGTGTTGCTGTTAGGAGAGTATGGAACAACAAGCCAAGGCAATGCGCTTACAGGTGAAGAAGAAAACGGTGCGAGACAAGCTCAAGATGACTCAGAATTTTCTGAACCGACTCCGTTTTCTGGCCGATGAGGTATGACGAGTGGATGAGGGTTGTGTGTTGACATGCTTTCATTTCAAATGGATCTGTTTTGATCTGTCTTCTCTTTGGTCCAGCCTCAGCACAGTATTCCTGATGTATTTATATGGATGATCAGTAACAATAAACGTATAGCCTACGCACGCATTCCGTCCAAAGACATCCTGTACTCACTCGTAGATGAAGAGATGGGAAAAGACTGTGGGAAAGTCAAAGCTGTGTTTCTCCGGGTAAGTTTCATTATGTCTTTTATAAATAATATTAGTTTCACTGTTCAAACATGAAGACTTTTCAATGAGGAAAGCAGCAGCCAAAAATAGTCTGCTATATAATAAATACAAAATGATTAGCTGATCATTCATTTAATATCACTTAATCCTCTAATAGGGTCGCGTTTTTTTTTTCAAATTCAAACTTTGATTTTGAATAAAATGGCTGGATTTGCAAATTTTTGTTTTTTTTCATCCAAATTTTAACCAATATGGTCAGGGCATATTGTGGGCCAGGCAAGACCTGGATTTGGGCACAGAAGCGTTGTTCTAAAAAAAAAAAAGCCTTCTTCAAACTGTGCCTACAAATCTACAAGCATACAATTATCCAAAACACATAGCTCGGTGTTTAATTTAACATGATTTGCTTACTGTTTAAAAGGTATGTCCAGATAATTGGGACAATATTGTATATACTGTATATGTGTATATAGTTTATATCAAAGTGCATCTATGTGTATTATTACATGTATTCCTGCATACATGAGTTTAAACCAAACGTGGTATTTGTGAATAATTAAATGCAGTTACCTGGAAAGAAGAGTTTTGGCCCATCTGGCTTGACGATTCAAGCTAAGATGGAGATCTACCTGTGGCTCGGACTGAGTAAACAAAGGAAGGACTTCCTAAGTGGGCTGCCCAGTGGTTTTGAGGAGAATAAAGTAGCTAAAAGTTCAGGCCTACAGTCAGTGCCTCCCATCAGCCTCGTCTATAACAGTAGGTTGTAAGCACACATACAAACATACTTGCATGTACCTTTAATATATTTATTACCAAATACTTGTGCACATATCAATGTACAATCATGAAATATAACAAATTACTGTTAAATTAGTTAAACATTATAATTGTATATTTAGGTATGCAGGTGTTTCAGCTGAGGGCTCACATGTACCAGGCTCGCAGTCTGTTTGCTGCTGATGATAGTGGCATGTCTGATCCCTTTGCCAGGGTCTTTTTTTCTACGTACAGCCAGGTCACGGAGGTGAGTTCTGTCCTATATACTTTAAGAATTCTCAGTAGAGTTGTACACTTTGATATACTTTTATATACTTCTTCGGAGTATCTTTGTATGTTTTGAGGCTCAGAAAGTGCACATCATTCATTCATTATCTCCCGCTTTACTAAATGCCCATCCAGGGGAGAATGTCTTGGGGGTCAAGGGCGCCAATCCATCGCTGGTAGTCACACTCTATATTTAGAGAACTCAATTAACTTGATCCATGTTTTTGGACTGTGGGAGGAAACCGGAGAACCCGGAGGAAACCCACGCGGACACGGGGAGAACATGGAAACTCCACCCAGATGGGGATTCGAACCGGTAATCCCTAGCGCTGAGAGGCGAACGTGCTAACCACTAAACCACCGTGTCGCCAGAAAGTGCACATTAAGACTAAATTATTTGAGGTCAATGTTGGAGTCGAAATTTTTCAACTATTCTACAACACGTGCTGGTATTTTTATTAATAATGTTAAATAATGTCTGCATACGTAAAGTGAATAGACTAAAACATACAGTAAAAGTATATTGACAGTTACCTGTATGTTGGGGGATTGTGGGGGGTTGACTCAAACCCTTGAAAGTCAAGGTTGGAAACTGCTTCCGGGATAAATCTTACCCCTCATCGTGTATTGGGCATATAGTATACCGAATGCAAAACTTTAATATATGATTTGATTCTTGCAGGTCCTCAGTGAGACTCTCTGTCCAACATGGGACCAGCTTTTGGTGTTTGATAACGTCCAGCTGTATGGTGAAGCCAGCGAACTCCGTGATGACCCTCCAATCATTGTCATTGAAATTTATGACCAGGATACTGTGGTAGGAGTCTCAATTTCAATTTGTGTGTCATAATTGAATCAGTAATGAATCTGCTACACATACTACATGTACTGTCGGTTCATTTAGATTTTTATTTTTTTGAAAATGAGTACATACCATGTTATGGCTTAGGTCAGATAAGAGTTTATTAAAATGCATTAAACCCAGACTATGGCATAAAATTTCATGCCAAAGTGTGAGTCAAATGTTTGTTCCTGTTTAACCCAGCCCCTGAATTATTGTTGGGAAGCTTGGCAGCTTCCTGTATAATCAGTGCAATACAGCTCAGCCGCATTGTAATTAGGAGAACTTGTCTGCAGTACTACAAGGCTACACTGACAGAAAAAACTTTGTTTCCTTGTTTGTCATTCTTATCGGCATGGCTTTGCACTTTAACATACAATATTACTACTTATAAGTTTAGCAGTCTGCTACCTAATGTTTATTTTACGACCTTTTGGGCCATTATCTCTACCTTGCTGTCTTAACTGATATAAATCCATTTCAGCTGTTCACAAATTGTAGCATTGAAATAAAAGTGAGATGAATCTAGTGGGTTTGTGCTGTCGTGAGTGGAGGAGTTAAAAAATCATTTGAGCGTGTCATTTGAGTACTTATCCGACTCAAGCACATTTTAAAACTGTTCTCAATATGTGATTTCTTAAAGAAATTTACAATTCAGTAGTCTGGATAAATGAAATGTCCAGAAATATCCAGACCCATTGATATGTAATGCCATAAGTGATGTAGCATTACTGACCTCAAGCATTTATAAGAGATAAGAGATTCTTCAGTATGTATGTATGTAATTGTATATACATTGTGTGCAGGGAAAATATGAATTCATTGGACGGACCTTTGCCAAACCCTTAACCAAGATGTTTGATGAACATTATGGCCCCCCACGTTTTCCACCCCAGCTGGAATACTATCAGATTTACAGAGGAAACACCACAGCAGGAGAGCTTTTAGCTGCCTTTGAGTTGCTGCAGGTACCGCAGTGAATTTGTCAACAAGTTATCATTATAATAACTTAATTATTCCCATTAATCTGACATTTCTTTATTACATTAATTGTGTAGTGGAAGAACATTCTAAATATATTAATATTAAAATAAAAAAACTTTGTGAATTTAAATGGTTATTATGAAATTTTACTTTAGGAATTGCATTAAAACATTGTGGTGCAGTGGGTAGTGCTGTTGTTGAGGAAATGTTTGTCTGATGTGACTAAAACGTTCTTTTCTAAAAAGATCGGACCAGCAGGAGTTAAAGATCTTCCGCCCATTGATGGACCAACTGATGGTGATCATGGTCCCATCCTACCTGTGCCTCTGGGAATAAGGCCTGTCCTCAGTAAATACCGCATAGAGGTAAAAAAAAAAAAAAAAATAAATAAATAAAAATATATATATATATATATATATATATATATATATATATATATATATATATATATATATATATATATATATATATATATATATATATATATATATATATATATATATATATATATATATATATATATATATATATACTGTATATATATATACAGTATATATATATATATATGTATATATATACTGTATATATATATATATACAGTGTGTATATATATATATATATATATATATATATATATATATATATATATATATATATATATATATATATATATTCATCACATCGTAATGAAGCAATATTTTTTATTATTAAATATTATATATTATTAAATAATCAAATTCATGTCCCTTTTTCTGTAAACTAGATTCTGTTTTGGGGTCTAAGAGACATCAAGAGAGTTAACCTGACTCAGGTGGACAAGCCTCGTGTGGATATTGAGTGTGCTGGCAAAAGCGTGCAATCAGCTGTCATTCAGAATTACAAGAAAAATCCAAACTTTAGCACTTTGGTGAAATGGTTTGATGTGGTGAGTGAATAGTCACTACTAATAGTATAATAGTCTACTTACATAGGTACTTAACTAATAAAAATAATAATTTAACCCAAAATTCTGGCTTTAGGATATCTGTTTGTAATTGTTTTGTGAAACAAGTTGAAACTCTATTGCACACTTTATGAAACTGAAACTTTTTTGTACTCTTTTTTTATAGGATCTACCGGAGAATGAAATGCTTCATCCCCCACTAAACATTCGAGTGGTAGATTGTAGAGCATTCGGTCGCTATACGCTGGTGGGTTCCCATGCTGTGTCCAGTCTCCGTAGGTTTATCTACACCCCTCCTGCTAAAAAGCCAGACAACTGGGCTAATACAGGTAAATATGTTTAAATATTGTTTAACTTAAGCCAATCTTAAGTTGGCTTTTCAAAATTTCTAACTAACCCAGTTCACTTTGGATATAAAAAAAATCTCGACTTTAATCATGAATCAGCCATGATTCCAGTTTTTCATTTCTATAGCTAGTTTAATAGCACCTTGCTTCTTTCTAATGGGACATCCCATTCTCACTGTTTTCTCCCTTCTCAGGTGAAATTGTGGTCAACGCATATAACGATCCCAACATAAAGAAGATGGATACTGTGGTCAAACTTGATGCCGTGAGTAACAACAGAGATTCACACTGCCATCCATTTGTTACCACCGTACCTTTGATAAATGGTGTCTTTATACTCACGTTGGCTGCATAACTGTTCAGGCTTTGTGGTTTGATGTTGGTTTTGTGTGTGGCTTTTCCTATGTAGACCTCTGATGCTGTTGTTAAAGTTGATATGGTGAGTCACTGTTTAAATTGGAGTAAATGTATTATGTGTGATGCCTTGTACACAAAAAGACACTGCTTAATACACAATCGCTACTGCAAACTGTAATGCCATTATTTACATCATTTACTTAGTGGCATCATCCCATTAATCTGTAGTGTTAAAGATGCATCCAAGGACCTGTTTGTCAAAATATTTTATACAAATTATATCCAATATGACTACTAGTACTGTTTCATTCCTAAAACCTAGAATATTCAGTAACATTAGAAGGAAAAAAATCCAATATATTTTAAACAAGGATATTCTTGCAATGTTTTTCACATTTAATCAATTATTGCTTTTATCTTACTATCTTACTATGTTTGCTTTTACTTTTCACTTTTTTATATTGCTAATTGTGTGATGGGACAGTCAAACTAATTTCACTGCTAGTTGTACATGTATAAATATGTATGTATGTAACAAATAAACTTTGATTTGATTGGTCTTTTGTCCATTTAAGCCCTATTTAGAGGCTTACATGGTGCATTGTGTCAATTTTACAAGTCTGGAGCTCTGGAACTCCTGTGTTTCCTTCAAATGCACACATTTCTTTTTAAAAAGATACAATTAAATTTGATAAAAATTCTGTCCAGGTGAATAAAGGATAGTACAGAGACCTAAGGTTTTAAAATGGAATGGTTATCAGGGTTTGATTGAGTTCTTCTTATATAGAATGATGATCAAGAGAAAAAGAAGAAGAAGAAAAAGAAGGGGGAAGAAGTAGAGGAAGAGGAGCAAGATGAACGTGTATTGGACTGGTGGTCAAAATATTTTGCTTCAGTAGAAACATTGATGGAGGTAACGGACAGTGTTCTTATCTCTGTTCTATTAATTGATTATTTACTTCCAAGCTTGAAATAAATTACTGTCCTCCAACTGCAGAAACTGCAAGCACAAGAAGCGGCCTTGGCTGAGGCAGAGGAACGAGAGGATATGGAGATTTCAGCAGAAGGATCGGGTAAAATATTAAATTGTATTCGGCATGTGCATGGCATAGTACACTGTCATTGAGTGCATCAAGGCTGTGTTAGAACCATATTTCACCACATCCTATATACTCCATCAATATTCTATTAAAATATTCATTCAATCATTATCTTCTGCCTAATACTCTACTAGGTTCGTGTGCGGGTGGGGGGTGGGTTCCCATGCCCATCCAGGGCAGATACACCCAGGACTGAGCTCACCCAGAGACACACAATATATGAGACAATTTAGAGTATTAAAATATGATCAGTTTATTTCACTTGTCAGATTTTTTACCCTTTACTATTTCACGACTACATTTTAACTTAAAGGTGACAGGAAAACGTACATTATATCCTTATAATATCCTTCCAGTTACATGGTCATTGACATTCCCATTGCTGTGCATTCACCATTTCCATTCCCATCTGCTTCTCTTCGTCCAACCTAACTTCAGAAATCAGATCTGATGAATCTCATGTAAAAGGCACCAAGGGGAAAGAGAAGAGCAAAACTAAGAAAGACAAAGATAAGAAGAAGACTCATAGCAGTGACGGGGCCGAAAAGAAACCTGAAAAACCCAAAGTGGACGAGCTTGTGGTCAGTTAGTTTCTTTTTTTTTTTAAATCTGCGTAGCTATTAATTAGTAACTACATGCCAGAAGAGCCTGTAGTTTTTTACCAATATAAACACAGATGAATTAAAAAGCTGTGTAACCTATGAAGTAAATAATATATGTATTTTCTTATTCTTCTTAATTTATGTGTGTTACTTATATTACATTTTAACTGATGTTTTAGTTCTGTTATACTATTTTGCTTATCTTCTTTATAATCAGGTGTACCATAAGGAGCTTGAAAGCGAGTATGAAAACTTCGAAGACTGGCTTCACCCGTTTAATCTGTACAAAGGGAAGGCTGGAGATGATGAAGACAGCAGTGCTGCAGAGGAAGAACGGATCATGGGCCGATTTAAAGTATGGTTACTAATTAATGCAGGCAATTTAAAGAAGCAATGAGCTTATTAAACTTATTAAATAAAACTGAGATAGTGGACTTGCTGGACCCAACAACAAGAGATAAAAATACAAAAGAGACAAATTATAGTTCAAATAATTTATAAAAATAAACATAATTAAAGCAATATGAAATAGCTCAGGATGTAATGTACATTATACAGACATACATACAGATTTTTACCACAGCGAACTAGTGCAACCTACAGAAAATAAATATAAATAACAAAAAGTCAAGAAAATAGGGGGCACCAACCGTTCTGGGCCTTACACTGCTGCACTGATCATTGTCCTCTATAGCTGCCTAATTCAAGCACCATCTGAGGGCCGAGAGCTGAGCTGCTCAAGCCAGCTGGGAGCAGGCAAAACCAATTGTCCCTGACTTCCATCTACATCCAGCAGGGGGTATGTGTCTTACTGCATGCCACCCAGTGTTACTTTCAGCAAGAGATTTGGAACCGTGCACTGATAATAGTTATGAGAGAGGCAAGTTACTTTCACCGCTTATTAAAGGGTCAATTTAATATAGCTGTGGGTGTTTGGGTGACTTTTCGTTTGGTTAAAATAACTGAAATGTTTACCACATGTATGTTTTCTAATATTTCTTTTGGTGTTGTATTGCTGGTGTTTTTCTTTGACCCAGGGATCATTATGCGTTTATAAGCTACCCCTCTCTGATGAAATCACAAAAGAACCAGGATTTGATCCCAGTATGGGCATGTTTCAGAACATACCAAACAATGATCCTATTAATGTACTTGTGAGGATTTATATAGTTAAGGTAAGTGAGCTGGTTGGCTCTTTAAACATTTAGCCATCTTTCATCTAATGTTTTCTGTTATTTTGGAATAAATGGGAAAATTTAATACTTCCAGGCCACAAACCTTCATCCAACTGACGCTAATGGGAAAGCTGACCCTTATATTGGTATAAAGCTGGGAAAGACAGAAATCAGAGATAAAGAAAATTACATTTCTAAGCAACTGAATCCAGTTTATGGGAAGTAAGTTTAAAGGTTGATATTGACTCAAAGAAAGTCCATTTGCAGAAACATCAGTGAAACCTATTAACATAAGCAATTTATTTTTGTAGTGGTCTTCTTCAAATTAATTAATTCAAATTAAATTTATTTTTAAGGTCATTTGACATTGAGGCCGCATTTCCAATGGAATCTTTGCTCACAGTATCAGTATATGACTGGGATTTAGTCGGCATCGATGATCTCATCGGTGAGACCAAGATTGATCTGGAAAATCGTTTTTATAGCAAATACAGAGCCACCTGTGGCATTGCATCCACTTATTCACTGTAAGTACTTGGTTCTCCAATTGTGTCGTCTATCATTTTATTTGTACTCAGAAATTTATAAACAAAAAATAAATTCACACAGTCTCAGTCTAATTAATTAGCTTTGATTTTCATTTCCTAATAAAAAATATTGCACAAAGACTTTTAGAAAATAACTGAAAATAAGTAAATACTTTTGGTATATATTTAAAAGTCTAATAAAAGCTAGGGCATTCATATGGTGATTTTATATCAATTGTTTATTGATTTCACAGAATATCGATTTAGATATGCATCATTGTTTTATAACATTTTGATTTAATCACACAGCCTAATTTATGTGAAACCCACTTTGACTTATGAACTCTGTTTTGTCTTCTGCCTACAGCCATGGTTACAATGTGTGGCGAGACCCTCAAAAGCCCACTCAGATCCTTGCTAAGCTGTGTAAGGATGGAAGGCTGGACGGTCCACATTATGGTCCAGGTGGAAAGGTAAAGATTGCAAATCGCGTCTTCCTTGGGCCAACGGAAATCGAAGATGAAAATGGTGGGTTTTTGAGAAAAGGCAGCTTGATATTTTAAGGACATAAATTTTACAGTGCATGTGAAATGTTGATTTTTTTGTGTAAATTTAAAATGTTTTGGTAGGCCTGAAAAAGCCAACAGAGGAACATTTAGCTCTTGCTGCACTAAATCACTGGACGGAGATTCCAAAAACAGGCTGCAAACTCATCCCTGAACATGTTGAGACCAGGCCCCTTTTCAGCCCCGAGAAACCAGGCATAGAGCAGGTGCAGCAGTTTTACTAGTACCTTGGGTTTTTTTTTTTTAGGAAGTGGGGGTGACGTAGTACTTTTTAATTAACACAAAGTAAAGACATGAACAGATTCTTTAATTTTGTAAATCCTGTAAAGTTTACATTTGTTAAATCTAATTCATAATTAAGAATTTTATGTAATTTGTCTTCTTTTTCATATGAACCCCACAGGGAAAGATTGAGTTGTGGGTGGATATGTTTCCAGTGGATGCATCGGCTCCAGGACCAGCCTTAGACATATCACCACGAAAACCAAAGCAGTATGAAAGAGCTTTCTTCTCTGCATAATGGAACGCAAACGAACTGCGTCCTTATGTGCCTTGTTGATTAAAAGCCTAACCCTAAATAATTAAAGCAATAAGGTACTATCATTGCATTATTGAGAATAAATCATAGGAAAGAGGTGTCGTTGGGCATGATGTGAAGCGAGTGCCGTTATGTTACATTCTGCCGCTGATGCGGTCCAAGTCCACGGCGACGTGGGTCTGGGAAACATGGCCTATTTGTCAAGATATGAGATACAAACCAGACAATCAACCCCACGATAAACAGAACTAATTACCCAACATGAAACAGACCGAACGGAAAAACACACTTTCCACCATATAGCAAAGTGCATGTATTACACATTACACATCTTTTCCATGATTTATTCACAATAATACACAACCTGCAATTGGCTTAGTGTTATGTGAATTGGTTGCTGTTTATATTAATCTGTATTTCCATTAATGGTACAGGATTTAAAATAATGTGTTGTATATTACACATTGATACGAATGTGAAGTGTTAATAATTTCACGGTTGGACAGACGGCTCAGCCAATCAGATTTAAAGACTGGAACTACCCATTTTACCATTTGACTTGAACCTCATACTGTGTTCAACTCCATACTTAATCTCTTATTTTCTGTGGTCTTTATTTTATCATTTAGACAGTTTGGAAATATAATATATTAAATATATCCTTTCATTAAACTGTATTAACATCACCAAATTTATTCATTCATTATCTCCTGCCTTATCCTCTATTAGGGTTGCGGTGGGGTTCCCCATGCCCATCCAGGGGAGAACGTCTCGGGCGCCGGGCAGACAGACCCAGGACAGGGCGCCAATCCATTGCTGGGCACACACTCACTCACACAGACACACTCTATATGGGGTAATTTTGAGAATTCAATTGACTTGATCCATGTTTTTGGACTGTGGGAGGAAACCGGAGAACCCGGAGGAAACCCACGCAGACACGGGGAGAACATGGAAACTCCACCCAGATGGGGATTCGAACTGGGAATCCCTAGCGCTGAGAGGCGAACGTGCTAACCACTAAGCCACCGTGCCGGCTATATTAAATATAAATATATATAATTCTGTTAGAAAGGCTGCAATGACTACATGTCCTCTTCTCCTTATCTCCCTCATTATTTCACCAGATATGAGCTCAGGGTGATCATATGGAATACTGATGAGGTCATTCTGGAGGATGATGATTACTTCACAGGGGAAAAATCCAGTGATATATATGTTATAGGGTAATTATAGTATTTTTTTATTTGACCCCATGTCCATACTGCTGTAATTTAATGAAACTTTCAATGTTCACTTGCTAAAAACAATCTAATATTCAGTTTGCCCACCTTAAACTGCGTAAGATGACCATTTGCTTTGGCACTGCTAATACACTGTTAGACTTTTTATTTTTATGCATTACACAAGCAATTGGCATAATCTTGTTTTGATGTCCACAAAGTTTAACAGTAAACTATTCTGTATAACATACCAAAGTCTGACAAAAAAATTTAAATGCACAAAAAAATCATCATGCTCCCTAAACTACTCTTTCACAATTTGAGAATGATAAATATTGTCATTATTGTTCTGGAAGACACTGCGTCAATGCCGCACACAGTGCTGAGAGGTGGAAGTGCTTACCACTGCACCACAATGCCACTCCTTACATTATAGTCATATTTACAATATAATATTAATTAATTGAATGCTGTAAAAATTGAAATTGTTTTCTTTGAGCAGCTGGCTGAAAGGCCAAACAGAAGATAAGCAGGATACAGATGTGCATTATCACTCTCTAACTGGAGAGGGCAACTTCAACTGGCGCTTTGTTTTTCCGTTTGACTATATGGTGGCTGAGGAGAAAATTGTGGTCTCCAAAAAAGAGTCTTTATTTCCTGGGATGAGACAGAGTATAAGATCCCCGCCCGCCTGACACTGCAAGTGTGGGATGCAGACCACTTCTCAGCAGATGACTTTTTGGGTATGATGAATCCAAAAGTTTTCACATCTTTCAAGAATTAACATATTTATACATTTAAAACATTTGCTTATAAGATTTTTAAAAATGCTGTAGGTCATGTTATACAGCATACTATATTGTTTTATGGTTTTGGTGTTTATATTGCTAATTTGGTTTCAAGAATATTTAAATGTCATGTTTTTTTTTTCAGGTGCTATCGAACTGGATTTAAATCGGTTTCCTCGAGGAGCAAAAACTGCAAAACTATGCTCATTGGATATGATTATTAATCAGCATGAGCTTCCATCTATCTCAATTTTCAAGCAGAAACGGGTGAAGGGTTGGTGGCCTTTTATGGCGAGAAATGAGAATGATGAGCCAGAGTTGACGGTAAGCAATACAGTAGTAAAAACTGAAATTAAGTGTTTATCTGGATGCTGTTGCTTATAATTTTATCAGCTTAAGGAACCATTTACTTATTTCCCTATACAATACCCTACATCAAATGTTCACTTTGCAGGTTCTTTAGCAGACCCTTGTATCCAAAGTGACTTAGAAATGTTCCAACTTAATGGTTCATGTCAGAACAAAGAGTCATGATACTGCACCACTGGGGCAATTAGGGTTAAGGGCCTTGCTCAAGGACCCACAATGGTAACATCAGCAGACCTGGGAATTAAACCCACAACCTTTAGATTAATAGCCCGACACCCAACCAACTGAGCTAACAGTAACACTTTAACGCAACATAACACTACCAAGAGCACAATAGATCCATAGAACATGGGGAGAACGGCACTGGACAGATACACCTAGGTCAGGGCGTTAATCTATCGCTGGGCACACACTCACTCATACACACACACACAAACGCACTCTATATGTGAAATTTTATGAAGAATTGATTTTAAGAATGATTCTCAATACAGGGTAAAGTGGAGGCAGAGCTCCATCTATTGACAGCAGAGGAAGCTGAGAAAAATCCAGTCGGCCTGGCAAGGAATGAGCCTGAACCACTGAGAGAAACCAAAGTAAGAGTGATTTAAATTATTCATAGGTGTATGAAAGTGAATGCTTTAGTGATATAAAAATGTATTTCTGTTGAAGAGATGAGACATGTGTGTGTGTGAGTGAGAGAGAGAGAGAGATTATGTGCGTGTATATATATATATATATATATATATATATATATATATATATATATATATATATATATATATATATATATATATAAAATACAGTGCCATATTTAACCTAAGAGACTAAGAACCCTCTAGTATATAATTAATGTTTCTTTTTCATTTTATTTTCTCATTCCTTCATTTTTATCACTCAATATCACATTCACCTGTTCTCCCACTCCTCTCCCGTACCATTTCCAAACACATTTACATTTTTAAAAATAAGCCGTCCAGACACCAGTCTAATGTGGTTCTTGAGCCCTCTGAAGTCCATACGGTACTTCATTTGGCATCACTACCGCTGGCTGATCATGAAGACTCTGGCAATTCTGCTGCTCCTGCTGCTTCTCGGTCTCTTTTTCTACTCCATTCCTGGATACCTGGTCAAGAAGCTTCTTGGAGCATGAAGGGAAAAGGGAAATACCACTGGTATCCTGCTCATTACCCTGGCTTTCCTGTCAGTTACTAGAGCAACATTTTGACACTGATGATAAACTCAACAAGGCACAAATTATAAACAAGGCACAAATTTTTTTCATGTCCTGTTTTCTGCACAACAGAGCATGACTTGTTTTTTTTAAGATATTATATGTGTATATATAAGAAGTTATTTTCTAAATATATTTAGTGAAATAGACAAATACCTTGATGTTTTTAACCCAGTGGATAAAGTGTTGCTCTTTAACGTTCTACAACTGCAAAAAAATAAGTTAAAATGCTTATAGACATTATTTATACTGTACCATTAATTAATTGTAAGTATATTTTTTATATTTACTTTTTGCCACTGAGCCTGTCACTAAAAAATGTTGTTTTTCACTACTAAATATTATATATTTGCATCTTTTCCCAACCTCTGCCTGGTCCCACCCTCACTGTAATGCAGTCGACCTGACACAACATTCCTCTGGTTCATGAGCCCATGGAAGTCTATACGCTACCTGGTGTGCAACCGCTACAAATGGCTTATCATCAAAGTCATCCTTGGCCTGCTTCTGATGATCATGGTCGCCCTCTTCCTCTACAGCTTACCTGGATACCTGGTCAAAAAGATGCTGGGTGCCTAGAAAAGAAAAAAAATCTTCCATCCATAATTGCTGCTTTTAATAAACAGTTCCTCAATTTTGCAGTTAATATTTCTTAATCCTTCCAAAGCTATAAATAGCATCTATGAATAGCCTTTTCTGACCACCATCCTGCTTGTTTTTCAGTTAAGTTAGAAGTTATAAAAAATAATCTGATGATTTCTGCAGATACCTGCAGTGTACCTTGCTTGATATTCTCTATGTATTAATAATGTTAAAACAACAGCAAGCATGCACAATTTAAAGAATCCTGTATGGCATCAAGAAATAAAATGATTCTCACTTACCATACATATCTTTGCAAAAACAGGTTTTAATTTAGCACATGTTTTTCTTTCCAGCTTTTATTGCTTTTTAAGACATTTATTTATATTGTTTGCTGTGCACACTACACCATATTTTGTACCTGAATGCTCTGTCATGATAAATTGCTGTTAGTTGTGATTGTGTGCACTGATAAAATTAAACAACCAACTTGATTGCACTGAGTCTAGACTTTATATTATGGAAGGTGTATTTATAGTTGTTTACAAGTGTGAAAACGAAGTATTGATTAATTTATTTTTGTCTGTATGAAAAAATTGAATAAAATAAAATTGTAAAAATATCTTTGTTTTTCTTGTGTTTCTATGTACAGTTTTCATGTAATATATATTTTTTTTATTTCTTACAGCAGGCCGATTTTTAATTTTCTGTTTGCGTGAGGTTGGCACGGTGGCTTAGTAGTTGGGGATCCAGGTTTGAATCCCAATCTAGATGAAGTTTCCATGTTCTCCCCGTGGCCGCGTGGGTTTCCTCCGGGTTCTCCAGTTTCCTCCCACAGTCCAAAAACATGGTTTTAAGGTAAACTGAATGCTCTAAATTGCCCCATATATATTGTCTCTGTGTGAGTAAGTGTGTGCCCAGCAATAGATTGGCACCCTGTCCTGGGTGTATCTGCCCAGCGCCTAAAACATTCTCCCCTGGATGGACATGGAGAACCCCTTGCGACCCTAATGGAGGATTAATCACGAAATAATGAATAAATAGATGTTTGCATAGGATTCCAAGTGTAGTTTTGTTGAATTTGCTCATCTTGTATTCCAGCACTCATTGCTAAAAATAGATACAACGTATATCTTCTTAAATTATACGGTGCAGTGATTTAACGATTCAAAGATATCATTAACGATTTAATGATAACACTGATAGGTAATATAAGTTTACAACACACACACCGTGAGAAATGTAAAATGAAGGCTTTGTCCGAAATACGGTTTGAGCTTACTATTCCCTACAAGCTTCAAAATTCGTTATAGCTTTTTTTTGCTGAATATCCACCAAATCCCGTTGTATTTCGCTTATTCTAGAGCATAAATGAGAAATATTAGCAAAATTCCAGTTTGTTGTTTTATATTCATAGCTTTTCTCTTTCGAAGACGTTTACTTAGTAGTGCACTATATAGTGACTTTGGTGGATTTGGACACGCACTCAGTATCCCCCCCGCTAAAGGAAGTTAGTCATCTTGGTCTTGATCAGCGCCTTAAACTACACGGCGGGATTTGATTGGATGCGAGCTGCTCCGCGTTGTGGCGCCCAATCAGCGTGGGCCACGGTGAGCTCGGCTGGCTGGTGTCTGTGCAGCCGCGCGCTGTGAGCGGACTGTTATTACAGCGCGACTGCAACGAAGCTCCTCACTCAGCGAGCCGAGCTCAGCGTTCCACAATGCGAACCCTTATAGGTAAGAACATACAGCTATTTTCTTTATTTATATATGTATATATTTATAGGAATATATCGTAGAATGTTGCTTGAGTTAGAAAGGCTGAGCTGCAGGTCAGACTGTAGCCGTTCGGCTAATTGCTAATTATCAATATTAAATCGAATTTACTGCATATTTTCAGGCTTGTTTACATCTGCACCATAAGCCTTCTCCTACGTTTTCTATAAAAAGCTTCAGCTGAAATATAAGTGCTGGTTTTACCCAGCTTTTCAAGATTTTGTGAATTGACTTAAAAATAACAAGCAATGGGAATACACTAACACAATATACAACTACTAATACTGCTGCTGACGTTTTATTACTAGTACTACTGATACCTCTGAAGATGATATTTTACTAGTGTAAAAGATTTAAAAAAAAAAAAAAAAAAAGGTAGGAAGATATAATTTATTGCTTAAGTGTGCCAGAAACGTGATTTAAGCTGTTCATATTCAGTGCAGAAATCCAAAACATGTATGATATTACAAATAGTAGTACTAGGAATACTACTGAAGATGCAAACCAAGTTCACAAATGTCTAACTCTATCTGTTGGCTCTAGACTTAATTTGCATGTTCATACTAACAGCACTGCACTTGACTTTGCTGAAGCAGGACACCTGATTTTGTAGTACGAACAACTACCTGTTGAATAAAATATATTGTTAATTCCCAAGCTTTTAATATGAAAATATTATTTTGATTTCTAATGCAGGGATCAGAACCAGCTTTGTGTCATTTAATAGATGTTGTTTATGATGTAGCTCACAGTTGTATCTTATTTATTTCTCTTTATCCTTTTACAGCCACTGAATTTATTTAGTTGCATGTTTTCTGATTTTATAACTGAAGATTTCTGGCTGATACTAACTTTTAGACGTTGTTTCCCAGGTGTCTTGGTCGGTTCCTTAACTCTGCTAACTGTCCATGGACTCTACTCCAGCACTGACGATGTGATTGAACTGAATCCTTCCAACTTTAACCGGGAGGTTCTGCAGAGTGATAGTTTGTGGCTGATAGAGTTTTATGCCCCCTGGTGAGTTTAGAAGTTTTTTTTTGTTCAACCTAGAGGGTGTGATGAGCACATCTGCATAATGAGCAACCATCAATGTCTTAGATCAGCTGCTAAAGGCTTTTGTGATTTCTGTATATGCTAAGTTGTTGAATGGAAAGCTTAATAAACAATTAATTTAAGAAGTTAGATGTATGATGTGTAAAATATGTATAAAATAAGAAACCTATGCTATCTAATTTTCTTTCATCCAAATGGTAGGTATTTCTTGATGCCCAACTGTTATGTTGTATGTAAATGTTTACAGACCATATTTTTATAACAGGTGTGGCCATTGCAAGAGCTTGGCACCAGAGTGGAAGAAAGCAGCCACTGCTTTGAAGGTAAACTTTTATTGGGGAAAAACATCTGGATGTAATATAAGGAAAATATGTGTAATATTTTTTATATAAAATAATATATTTCTAGGTACACCATACTAAAATATCAGAGTATTATAATAATGAGAATACACAGGTATGACATATCTGCTTTAATTTGGAAATATTCTCCTCATTGTATTTGTTTTCATTAAACAGGGCATTGTTAAAGGTGGGGGCAGTCGATGCAGACCAACACAACTCCCTGGGAGGACAGTATGGAGTGCGGGGTTTTCCCACTATCAAGATCTTTGGCTCAAACAAGCACAGTCCTGAGGAATACCAAGGTACAGGGGCTTCCTTATGCTTATGCAGGACCTTTAACTCTTATTGCTACAGGCATGCTGTGGCCGACCCTGTGCTCACTTTGTAAGTCGCTTTGGATAAACGCATCTGCTAAATGTAATGTTTTCAGCTTGTTTGGCTGCAAATTAACTCCAAAGTCTATAAGTAAACCTTACAAAACTTTATCAAGAACATCAGTACATTCACTTATCCCCCCCCAGGTTGCTGGAAATGCTTATGATCAGAAAACAATGTACACATTAGGTCATGAGGCTGTTGTAAAAGCAACTTTCATTTATAATGATTTTTGAAGTGCTTATTGAGTGTGTATGCTTCCTGAGTGACTCTTGATTGCCATAAATGTTTTCATTGGCTTCCTGCTATGCCATTAGAGGTAAAAAATACTTTAATTGCATAGACATGTTCATTCAGATGCTTGGCAATCCTCTAGATTATAACATTGAAAAATGGTAGCGCTTTTGCAGGGTGGTATGTTTATGAGACAGTGTTATTTATTTTAAAAAAAATTAAGTTACTAAAACACTGGACGCTGTTCCTTCAGGTGGTCGGAGCAGTCAAGCTATTGTTGATACAGCTATGAATGCTCTGCGCTCTCTAGTCAAAGACAGACTGAGTGGAAAGTCTGGAGGTTCTGACTACAGCAGACAGGTACTGAAAATCCTCCATCATCAAATTTCATGTTTTTCGTCTGTTCCGTTCGCTCTGTATTTCATTTCCTCCACTGTTTGATTTTAGAGTTCTGGGGGTGGAGGTAGTGGCAGTGGCAATAAGAAGGATGTAATCGAGCTGACTGATGACAACTTTGACCAGATGGTTTTGGGCAGTGATGATGTTTGGTTGGTGGAATTCTTTGCACCGTGGTGTGGACACTGCAAAAAGTATGTTCTATGTTTTTATTGTCCACTTTTTGAAGTGTGTTTTATAATTCATGCTTCTGTATTCACTTATTCTGTAGACATCAAATGACTTCACTGTTATTATAATACAGATTAATATAAACAACAAAAAACGACCTGTAAGATCCTAATGATGTCCTACAGAAACTGTATTAACATCACCAAATTCATTCATTATCTCCCGCTTTATCCTCTATTAGGGTCGCGGGGGGGTTCCCCATGCCCATCCAGGGGAGAACGTCTCGGGCGCTGGGCAGATAGACCCAGGACAGGGCGCCAATCCATCGCTGGGCACACACTCACTCACTCAAACACACTCTATATGGGGCAATTTTGAGAATTCAATCGACTTGATCCATGTTTTTGGACTGTGGGATGAAACCAGAGAACCCGGAGGAAACCCACGCAGACACGGGGAGAACATGGAAACTCCACCCAGATGGGGATTTGAACCGGGAATCCCTAGCGCTGAGAGGCGAACGTGCTAACCACTAAGCCACCGTGCCGCCCCATCACCAAATTATAAATTGAATAGTGTCCATATTCTTGCAGTTAAGCATGATATTTTAATAAATCATATTTTTGCTTTACCTTGATTTTGACCATTTCAGTCTTGAGCCGGAATGGACAGCTGCTGCCTCTCAGGTTAAAGAGCAGACCAATGGTAGAGTGAAGCTTGCAGCTGTAGATGCTACTGTTCATCAGGGCCTGGCCAGTCGCTTTGGAGTAAGTCTGAATAACTGCACTGTTGCAGTCACATTTCCCAATGTCTGCTGTTCACTTCAGTTTAATTTCTTTTAAAATGTTTTTTTAAAACTGTTAGACAATTTCACATTCATGTAAACATTTATTTATGTTCTGATGTAAAAGACTGTAAATATCAACGTTTGTTTATCTGTATTGATTATGATGTGTTGTCTCATAGATCCGAGGTTTTCCCACGATCAAGATCTTCCGCAAAGGAGAGGAGCCACAGGATTACCAGGGCGGCCGCACCCGCTCGGACATCGTTGCCCAGGCCTTGGACCTGTTCTCAGACAATGCTCCCCCTCCAGAGCTCCTAGAGGTCTGTTTATTCATAATATTATATTTCTCTATTAGTCTTTATGATTAATACAGAGTTGTGTTCTCACTTTGCTGTAATTATCTGGTTTAGATTCTGAATGAGGACATCTTAAAGACAACTTGTGAGGCCCATCAGCTTTGTGTTATCGCTGTTCTGCCTCACATTCTAGACACAGGTACAGTCTGTTTTCAATACACAAACCCAATCCATTTTATTTTTTTTTTTTTTTTTTTTTGAGGTGGTGGGGGTATTTGTCAATATCAAGCAGCAGCTTTATTTATTATTTTGTTTTTATTTATCTATTGTATATTAAGTAGTCAAATTGTGTGTGTGATGATTGATGGTAGGCCAGCATTTTAAACACATTTTTGCATGGCACACAATCTACCAAGACTACCATATAGCAATGTATGATTCGTTTGGTACACACCGAACATAATCGGTTCAAAATGCACACCTTTGACAACATTTGAATCTTTTTGGAGGTCGGCTCAATCAAACCCTGTCCGTTTGTAGGAGCTGCAGGAAGAAATGCTTACCTTGAAGTGATGATGAAGATGGCTGAGAAGTACAAGAAGAAGCTGTGGGGGTCAGTGTGTGCATTTTGTTTGCTGATGTATAAATTTCAGGATGGATCAGGAATATTGTAGAGGCTTAACATGAAATGCCTTACATGCAGCTGGTTGTGGACTGAAGCTGGTGCTCAGATGGACCTGGAATCTGCATTGGGTATCGGAGGATTTGGATATCCGGCGATGGCAGCGATCAACTCTCGTAAGATGAAATTTGCTCTTCTAAAAGGCTCGTTCAGTGAGGCGGGCATTCACGAATTCTTAAGGTACGATGACACCCCACGACCCCCCCTCCCTCATCAATTATTTATTTAGGTTTTGCTGCAGCAGTTGGGTTGACCTTGGTTCTTCTCCTTCCAGGGATCTCTCTGTTGGCCGAGGCTCAACAGCCTCAGTAGCTGGTGGAGCTCTGCCAAAGATCCACTCTGTAGAAGCCTGGGACGGCAAAGATGGAGAAGTAAGACCCCACTATTTAGTGGCCTCATTAAATGTTCCTATCCTACCCCCATAACAGTTACCGTTCCACTAGTCTTTGCAGTGCCATGAAAGTAGTCTAAAGCAGTCTCTCTCCAAATCGGCACTCGTGTATATGTTAATTTATATAAGTATGACTATTCATAGCGGCGGCACGGTGGCTTAGTGGTTAGCACGTTCGCCTCTCAGCGCTAGGGATTCCCGGTTCGAATCCCCATCTGGGTGGAGTTTCCATGTTCTCCCCGTGTCCACATGGGTTTCCTCCGGGTTCTCCGGTTTCCTCCCACAGTCCAAAAACATGGATCAAGTTAATTGAATTCTCAAAAATTGCCCCATATAGAGTGTGTCTGTCTGAGTGAGTGTGTGCCCAGCGATGGATTGGCGCCCTGTCCTGGGTCTATCTGCCCAGCGCCCGAGATGTTCTCCCCTGGATGGGCATGGGGAACCCCACCGCGACCCTAATAGAGGATAAAGCGGGAGATAATGAATGAATGAATGACCATTCATTGTCATATTTAATAGTTCAGTCCTTTGCATTAAGTGTGGCATAGGAAAGAGAAAGAACTCGCTAAATGTGTGTCGCCACCGCTGCAAGAACCGTGAAATTACGTCTGCCGTCCTCAAGATGGCGCCAAAATCCCTTTATTCAATTGAATGGGTTAAACGGAGCTATCCTTAATTCATAAATTATAAATCTTGGTGACAGATACCAATATCTTCATCTAATAATAACATTTAAATATTTAAAGGCTTTATAATAATAGAGCTGTACAGTGGCTTAGTGGTTAGCACATCCGCCTCACAGCGCTTTGGCGATCCAGGTTCGAATCCCAATCTGGGTGTTATGTTCTTCTCCTGTCTGGGTTTCTGGTTTCTTCCCATAGTCTAAGAGCATGGATTTAAGGTGAATTGGCTGTTTTAAATTGCCACTATATGGTGTGTGCCCAGTGACTGACATCCTGTCCTTGGTGTATCTCCCTGGTGCCTTAAACCCCCAGTAGGTGATTAAGTGGAAGATAATGAGACAATATTGTTAATGACTAAGGGGGGGTGAGTCCCTCATTGAGCCTTGGTCCATACAATATTCTTCCTTTGAAAACAAAACAAACTTTTTTTTTTTCTCTTTGTCGGTTCTGCTTATTCATTAAGTGTTTTTGGATAAAGCTTCTATAAGACCATAAACTATTGTAAATAAAGATTATTATGAGTTTAATGGAATGAAGTGGCAGTGACTTAAGTTATGCTGCTCTTCCCACTGCAAAAAAGAACCTGCAAATTCCCACATATACCTGACAAAATCATTACAGAGATGGGTGACTACATACTTTTGGTCCTATAGACTTTTAGAACACTGATACTGGAGGAGCTTCATTAAACTTTTAAAGTGTGTTCATCAAACATTCATCAGCTTTGCACTGGGCACAATGATTTCTCCATCATCGACCCTTTCATTTAAATCCCATTCATTAGATTTGTAAGCGTTTCATGTGTTTTTTTATGAAACGTTGATGTTTATTCATTATTATACATTCTATTTGAAACATCAAAACTTATTTCTGACTTCTCATTTTCCAGCTTCCTGCGGAGGATGACATTGACCTGAGTGATGTGGATCTCGATGATTTGGAGAGAGACGAATTATAAAGCAGAGCGATCTAGCTCAAGCGAGTCCATGAGTCACCTCTCCTCTCCCATGGATGAGGGGAAGACTGGGACATTCAGTTACTGAACACTCATAAAAATGAAGACTCGTGTCGATTTTAAAATTCTCTCCAGTAGTTTTGAAATGAGCTGGGATCGGGTTGGTGGTTGCTTTAGCTTTGTCTCACAGGCCTGCAGTTCATTTCGACCAGCTGGCTGTTTGAATGTTATGAGGACGGTGAGCTGGTTTGCATCATTCTACATTTCTCTGTCTAGTTATTCCCAAAAAAAATCTTTAAAATGAGGTTCTTCCTGTCTGTTTTAATGAAAATCCATCAGAGGCGGCTCTTCAACCCTAGGACTTCACTTTGTTTAAACCGTGACTCAAACAGGATTTTTTTTTTTTTTAAGGCCGTCAGATGGCAGTTAGTGCTGAAGGCTTCCTTTCTTTAGGAAGTACAAAAGAAACAAGTCACTTACTATATACAATAAATTATTCACATCTTTTGTTCATGTTTCAAACTACTGAGTTTCTATTGTATACACGCCCCAATTTGTATAATCTTAATTTGGTTCTTTCAGGATTGACTAAATTACCTTGATATTGTGTTTGTACTGGACAGGGAGCATTGTGGGTATTGTGTAGATTTTTCTTACACAAGTGTGCTTTGTTTTTGTTATGAAAATAAAAAAAAGAACACCAAATGAAGTGGCTAGAATTTTATTATGCAGATTACTTTCCTTGTTTCACACTAAATATTTTAATCCCTTCCAACAGAAAAATTAAAAATCAGATTAGAAACTAATATGCTTACGAATTAGTCAGCTGCAACTAGATACAGATTTACAGGTTAATTGTCATTACTATTCAATATACTCAACATAAATACTAGTTTTGGCAATTCATGCTCCAAAAAAAGCAGTTTAATGGCAGATGTCTAAACTAATATAATAAATTACAAGTTAAATACAACACTGAGAAATTGCTACTCCACTTCTATAACATGGTGCCATTCTAATATTGTATGCTAAATAGATAGAAACCACTGGATGAGTCACAAGATTTGATTTCTTGGAAATAAAAGCAAAACTCTTAACAAAACATTTTCCCCCTGTGAACAGTAATGTACAGATGTCCTGTATTTGGTTCCTTTTTTTTTTTTTTTTTAACCCTTGTTACTTAGCTTATGTAAAGCGGCTTTCAATCCCTGTAGCACTAAATAAATTTTTAAATCAATGTCAGTTATTAAGGCATATGCACTTGTTTGTGGAAACCCTTTTTAAGGGACTTAAGCATCAGACAACAGAATGTTTACAAAAGATTACAAAGAGCTAATCTCGATTGTTGGGTATAAGGCAGATTTAAAAAATGGCTATAAAGTGTTTTAATAAGATCGCATGTAGTATGACCGCGTGTAATACAGTAATGTTGTTGGACATCTTAAAAAAAAGAAAACGAGTCCCTATTTTAGCGATCTTTATAAGCATCACAACGAAACACACCTTGCACAGGGTGTAAGTTAGGAGCCAAAGTCACCGGAACTTTTCAGTTTTGTGCTTGCTCCTGACTTCATGTTGGCACAAGTCTGTGTAGAAAAATGTTTACAGTCTGATTCTCATCTACATTGTTGCACTTAGTTTAATATTGGGTTTTTGATTCTAAATAGATTTTTGTATAATTGCTTCATTTGTAAACGTCTGAACCCCAAGACCTTAAATCAGTAGTTGACAGGTCTAAAGCTGGGTCTAAGACACTAAAGTCTGAAATAAAGATCAGCCTACCTGGACCCATGCACCCATATTGTTAATGTATGTACTCATTGGCAGTTTTGCTTAATCTCGATGCTGCATAAATTAAGTAATTTTCTGATAGATAAGTAAAGGCAGGGTAAAAATTCAGTGTTAAAAGTGTAAAAAAAATGTCAATGTATGATAAATCTGGCAAACTGAGGCACATTTTAGAAACATGATCTAGACTGACAGGTGGTACTTTTTGGCAATCTTTAAATGTGTCTTCGGAAAAAAGCACATAATCCGTTACTATCAAATTTAACACAGTGAGTCATAAAACTATGATGAGGCCAAATTACTATAACAGGACATTGAGCTGCATCATCAATTTGTATGTGAAAGAGCCAAAGAAATGAAAAAATACTAAAATCTAAAAAAAGCTCTTTAAATAAACCACACATGTCCTGTTGGATCATGTTCAATTCTTTTCATGGCCAAAGGTGTCCAGCTATGTATACCTGCCATCAGGATTTTCGTGTCTGGTAAGTCAAAAAAATATATATTGGGGAGGTTTGTCTTGGCAAAATAAACCCTCTAAAGACCTAAAAATGTGCTTTACCTTAAACAGTTTGGTTGTGTCCCAAGGTACAAACACATACAATATGTTTAAGTGTGTTAGAATAAAAAGTTTTAAAATCACGCATATGCATCAAGCATATACTGCAGTACAGGCCTTAAAATATCCATCATTTTTCCTCCTGTATGTGTATGTGGAGTACTTTTCTCATACTGCTGCTTGGCTTCCTCCAGAACTAGCGAGAGGTACTTGGGTCGGACTGGAGCAGGCGCACGATGGAGGGATCACTCTTTGCACCTTTGATGAATTCCTCGAGAGAAAGTCTCCCTGTGGTATTAAAGACGTAACAGGTTTTATCTAGATGTTTATATATTTCCAAAGTCACTAACAGAGATTATTATTATATAATCCTTAATGCTTCCCAAGTTCTAATAAGTGTATGTCTGCACTTAAGTTATACAGAATCTCTGTATAATAAACACTTTTGTTTTAAGATCCCAAATCCAACTTCTTAAATAATACATATAAAGTACATTTCACAAATGAGGACCCTACTTACTGCAAGTGGTTGTATATAAGGGGTTATGTAAATAATAGTTTAGGTCATAAATGAGAACAGACATGTTATGCATCATTAAAAATGTTTACTGATTGCAAATGTAAGGAATTTTATTATTGTGATTAACTGAAGGGCTTTCTGCTTGATGTTATTATTATTTTTTTTTTACAGAACTTTGCATTAACATATTGGCTTTGTAACCAGTTTCGATAAATAACATCCTTTCTTTTTACAATGTTTCTAAATTCAGAACACTTGCTCAAAATGCTTAAAACAAATTTTAGTCATGTTGAACATATTAAATAGGATGTACAATCTAATGAATAATCATTATTACATAATTTTCTAAACATGTAGTTCATTTTATTGATTTAAATATTTAGATTTTAACTGTGTAAATAACTGTGAATCATACATGGGACAAAGCCATGCTTACATTTCTCTCTCTATCAAACTCTTCCTGCTTGTTACTGATATTTATATTTACTACTGTGTTAAATTGAGTCCCTGTTATTTACTCTGCATTGCATAAACCTAAAACCCAGATTTAAAAAAAAAAAAACAGAAAAACAGATTTAACAAGCAGTGCTTGGATTATTTATAATAAGATGCTGTAATTTATATACAGACTATAAATGTGATGCGTCACTTGTTAATCATGGTGTGGAAACAAGACACTATTTACTAATAAATTGTTTGATTTTAGATTACAGCACACATCAGGCAGCATGTTTAAATTGAAGTTTCTCTTTGCAGTTGGACTACATTTGTGAAGACGCAGGTTCGGGATGTATAAAATGTAGAGATGCTGAATGCACATGCTTGCTCAGCTGCAGCACCACTGGATTACTTCTGCTTTTCCTGTTTAATGTGGTGTACAATTTCAGGTCAGACCACTTTTTTACTTAAATTTTAAGGCAAAATCACAGCCCTGGTGAAAGCATGTTGCCCTGCTTATGTTTTTGTATTTGTGATATTACTTACTTGGTACTTTTATTATTATTTCTTTAGATATCAATAATCACTGAACATCAACTAAAACAAATTTTATGATTATGTATATGCATCCATAAACATGGCATGCTACTTGCACAGGTTCATGTCTTTTTGGTTTAATCCTATATTATTTCATATAATGAGGCCCCTGGTCCCCACATATTTTGCTTACCTAATCCAACTCTCAGAATAAGGCCAGAATATAAAAAGCTTGGTCTTATCTAAAACTAAATAGAATCTATGTAAGGAAATACAGACATTTCACCCACCAGCAAATTAGTAAATCAGTAATTCTTCAAAAATTTTAATGTGGGATTCGCTGGGAACATCGGCTTAAATTAATTCCTGAAAAATGACCTATTGAATGTAACAAAATTAACAAAATGGCTCACAGGTCAACCTAAATATCAGCTTTATGCCTAAATCCTCTAATACAACTAAGAGGTAGCAATGTAACACATATTTACACATTTTTAAATCACAGCTAGATAAAACTGATCCAACTTTGTGACACTGTAATTGAACACATTTGGCTTACCATCATTATCTGTATCCATTTGCCTGAAGATCTTATCTGTGCGTTTTTCTGGCGTTGACTCATCTTCAGGCATCTTCATTACTGATGACACCATTTTGTAAATGGCCTGTGATCATGAAGACAAAGCACTTATTTGTGACCTAAATAATTTTTTTTTCTTAGGAATGTATTTATTTCTGCTCTTATCAAAGCATGTCATTAAATCTTTAGATGTGCGAAAATGACCACCCACTGAGTCAACAGTTACTAACACAGAACAGGCTTTATACTCGATTGTCATTTTAACAGTGCCATATGGCTCATTGAACACTTACTTGTTGATTCAGACAGGCATTATCTCAAAACATTAAACTGAACCAATACTGATATAGAACAAGCTGCCTTGGAAGCAAGGTCTCACTGAGTAAACAAAGCAAGCAAATACTGAAATTGTAGGAAAAAAAGAGCGAAAAAAGAAAAATTATTTGAAACAAAGTATTATCTCAATTATATGCATTTACCAAATTGTTCTTATTTATTCTTTTTTTTGCTATTTTATCTTTTTTTTTTCTATGATTGTATTATAACTGTGCTGTGCTATTATTCGTATGTACCTGCTACTGCCTGTAAATTTCCCTGTACAGTATTCTGTCTGTCTATATCTTTTACATTTGAGTTTGAAGATTTAATAAATTAGAGAGGGCAGTTTCTTCATGATTAATGTGTTTACTGGGAAAATAGTACAATAAGCACAACTAAAATAACCATAATTGGATCTAATGCATCAAAACAAATTATTAGCTTCTAGGCAACAACAAATCCAACAATACTTTCTTATTATTTTTCAAAAAAGGCACCTGGAGTGCTGTATTTTTGCCGCTACCGTAAATAAAATTGGCTTATAGCACAAAAGGGCATTTTCACCACTTACAATGAGTAATTTCTCCAATTACAATTTTAAGATAGTATATACTCTTATGTGAAAGTGTTGATACCACTGGTCAAATTTCATGTTCTATTGATTTTTTAAAATAAAAATAAGTAAAGAAAAAGAGCCTTTATTCTTTTGCCCTTTTTCTCTATGTGAGTCTAGATTTTTACTAGCAAAAAATAATAATTACAAATTTATCCAGTATTAATAAAAATAAAATACAGTAACTGCAAAACAGCCATGCAACATAACAGAACCAGTGTCTGTTTCAAAGTGATTCACAGTGCTTCCCACTGTTTCCCTGTTTTCAACTGACCAGATCAGAATGTTGTTATAAGGCCATGTTTACATTTGGTTTTAAAGCATGTCTTTGCAACCAAATTTCATACGGCCAGTGTCATTAACAATGTCAGTCTCAATACAACAAATTTAATTTATTAAAGCCTAATGCTAAACAAGCGAAAATGTTGCAACAGATTATATTTATTTACACACTACTGCAGTAAAAGTGGAGGACAAGACTAAATACTGGTTGTTGTGGTTATTAGAAAGATGACTCTTACCAAACAAGCCTTAGTAACAGAACATACAATTAACCTGCAGCATCTAGGTTGGTCTGATGCGCTACGGTAATGATTTCCATCTCACCTGAACAATTTCCAGCATCTCAGCACGACTGATGTATCCGTTCCCATCCAGGTCGTACATGCTAAAAGCCCAGCGTAGCTTCTGCTCCAGTCCTCCACGCGATGTCACACTTAAGGCAATGATAAACTCCCGGAAGTCAATGGTGGCATCACCGTTTGTATCAAATGTACGAAAAACATGCTCTGCAAATTTCGAGGCATCCCCATATGGAAAAAAGTTGGCATAAATTTTCTTGAACTCGTCCACTGTTAGGTGGCCAGTCGGACAATCTTTGAGAAAGCCGCGGTACCACTCGTGTAGCTCATTGTCTGTGAACTCTGTATTTTCCCTCAGGTCACTCAGAACTTCGGGACGCAGTTTGCTATTTTGCTTTCCCATGATGGCCCAACTGTCTGGCTTTTTCTCACGGGACCTAAAATAATATTTATAAAAACATATGCATGAATAACAAATAGCATTTAGTGGGCAAAAATCAATAGCTGTCAACTTTCAAGAATAGATTGTAGGCTGTAATATTTAAATGTGAAGCTCAGTTTTTAGGTTAGTAGTAATGGAAAGTAAATGCATGCCTTCTATTCCCCCTCTTTGTCCAGCTAATGATTTGGCAATTCTAAAATAGGAGTTATTATATTACCTTTAATATCCTGCTAATACAACATCCCAAGGCTGTCTACAGACTTTTAAACCATAACAGATATTCCTATTGTTTTAGAATAATGTTTCAATAAATGTTTCCTATTTTTCAGTACTTATATGGAAACTGTAGACACTTAAAAACATGGATTACGAGACAGCAAGTCTATATAACTAAAACATTTTGTACCCCACCCTGACAATAGATTAAGGTCAAAGGCCTTTTTTTGGATCGCAAGAACACATCCTGGCTTTTATCTCTTAAGACCACATTGTCCAGGAGTAAATCACCACTTTAACTGCACATATTTAGTCATATGTCCTTCTACAATGACATGTTATCTAACACACTCAACCTGTAAATATATTAAAGGACAAAGAAATGTTTTACTGATAAGACAAGTGTATAAAAGACTATACATTTCTACAAGAAGGAGGATGTGCTATGTACTGGAAAAGACATCAGCTCTTTTTATAGTCCAACAGGAACACCACTGACAGTGGGGCCAAAAGGTGCCGGAAAATTCATTATAGCAAAGTTTTCTTAACTCTTTGTTGTTTGTCACTATGACTTTTTAAAAAAGAAAAAACATAGTTCAATTTTTTTATAGACTGGAACCAAGTTGTCATATCATGCATTTGGATAAAAACAAATTAAACCACTTTCATTGTTTTTTATTTTGGATGATAAAATCTGCAATTGCTGCTTTATGTGTTCTACACCTGTGGAGTCCATAAAATCCACATTAAGTAACACTGCTTTATATAGATCTACCAGTTTTGGTTCCTCTCTTAATATGCGCTCATATTTTTACGTATCATAAAAATATTTCTTATTCAGAGTGACTAGCAAAATGAATCAGTTTACTGTTAACTAACAAAAAATTACCTTTTTTTGATCATAAGTGTCTGTTTAAGAAGCCATGTAGTTCTAAAGTCTTTAGATGATTTGCGTTTTATTTTGCTGCTTCATAAACAAAAGTAATTGATTTTTAAGCACAATAATGATTTAGAATATGCGAGATCAGTCAGGCAGTAGATGCAGGGCGAAAAAATTTAATGATACACCATATGGTTAGGCTACACCCTCCACTTAAGCAATAAAAACTTTATGGAACACAAACTGAACTGCCCATGTGTGACACATGCTGTCTTCTATTCATTCTCGTTCCTACGTTTAGCTCTTTTTTTCTTTAACTGGATTTGAACTGGTTAATCCCACTGCACGTCGACCATTACCATGGCTCCTTCAGCCTGACAGTATGATGACAACAAAACCAGATTTAGAGCAAAATTTCCTGGCAGGAAATGAACTCATGAGTAAAAGCAGAAGATTTTTTCGAGTTGCTGCATGCTAAATTGTTTGAATGGTTTTTGTTCAGTAAAAGAGTCAGTGAGTGGTAATTTCCAATGTTTAAATTACTACGGTACGGCATGAGCAATGTCACGAATAATTGATTATAAGTCATACACAAAATTTATCCCTGACATTTCAGTCACCAGAGTTACATGGTATTTTACCTAAATGTGTCTGTATTGAAACTTTCTGCTCCCCTTTTCTTTCCCCTTAGATGTTTGCCAAACCACAAGAAATTCTAACTTGTTCAGCCTGCTGAATAAAGATGCTGACTAAAAATGTAGTTACATGGGAAAAAATGTGTCAAGTTAAAAAAAAAAAAAAAAGTTCAGCGAAGACAGGAGTGTAACACTTACAGGCTTCAAAAATGAATACCATCAACTTCATATTAAAAATCTATAATTACAACAATAACTAATTACTCTTATTTCCAGTTTTTATGATCAGATTGACAGTACTTGTATGATACACAGTTTTATAGCATTATAGAAGTGTGAATTATATTTCCATTCATGATGTAAAATATGCCTTCATTGTCTAACTAATCACACAAGTTTAAAAGTTCAGTCTGTTATTCCGATGTCAGCTTTTTTTTTTTTTTTTTTTAATATGCCTTTAAGTTAGCAGTCTGACATTAGACACATTAAAAAGGTTTTAGTATGTATCACAGTTTCTCTAGTCAGGCTTTCAGTGAACATGTAAGTTGTTTATGTAACACTGGTGCTCTACAGACCATGATGGCTTTTGTCAATCCCTCCTTCTCTTGCACTCACAGACACACAGACACACACACACACATCCTCTGTCTTAACAGTACACATTTCTGACTTCTAGATTTCACCACCTGGTGCTCTTCTTGACCACCCGGAATATTCTACTAGCGTTGTTTTTTTTAACTTTATTTAATCGGTTTATTTTACTTAAACATGTTTTCAACTTATAAAACACTCTTTAGCATCTTTCTACACTTTTTTTCTACACTACACTTATTTGATCAGTTTCACTTACCACATAAATGCACTTTCTAGCTCTTTACAATTATAGACTGTAGTCTGTTTCTCTGTGTATTTTGTTAGTCCCCTTTACCTACTGGTCTAGACATTTATATTTTTACTGCTCCACTTTGTACATGTAAAATCCAAGACTTGTGAATTTGCACAGTTTGTGTTAGTCATTCTTTAATCCTTCATTGGTGTTCACAGGATGCTGCTTACAAGATGCTAGTGCAGAGACCCTAATAGTTTGTAGATTATCCTTATTCTGGCAACGTAACTCCCTCCAACACACACAGACACACCACCAATATCACTGCATTGGTACTGTTACTATTAGAGAACACTGTAAACTGGAAAATAAAGTATGTAAATAAACAGACAGTTTATAATTGTACAACAGCATCTGTATGGTAAGTAAACAAAGAATGTATGAACAATGAGGTGTACCTAATATTTAAGGTGTGGTGCCCCCAACAGAATGGAAATTTATTTATTAATCTTTCAAACTGGATTTTTTTTTCCAAATTGAGCTATATATATAAAATATAGTGAAGTTATAAGACTTTGGAGTGTATTGAATCTGTGTAAAGAAGGTTTTTCTTCATCTTTGTGTTAAACCTACACAAGTATAAAACACGGTAGGGAAACAGCGACTTCAGGAGTATACCGTTAGCTCGTGTGTATTTAGTTTTCAGCATGTAGAATGAGCAGCTCGCTGCAAACTAAATAGATTTTTAACCAACAGGTGGGCTATAGATAGACTTACCGGGAGATAGCGGGGGAAATGTGTCTGTAACCGGAGGCTTCTGTCGGTCTGCAAAACAAACTCAACCGCCCGCATTCAAAAAGAAAAGACGCTCCCTCCGAACCCAAGACGTTTAAAGTAGACAATTCACAGACGTCGCCGTCGCATATCGCAGAAAATATCTTAATTGTCTGTGTCTTTCGCCAAAAGAACGAGACGCCTGCGCTTTACCAACTGAAAACTTCCAACCTCTTCATCATTTCTTCTTCCAGCTCACCCAACACCCTGAAGCTGCGTGTGCGTGGACCGCCGCCGAGGGTGCGCCCAAAAACAACCGTAGGGGGACTTGAGGTAGGTTTCGTTGTTTATGACGTTGCCGGGTGATAAACTAATACATGCAAAATATTGGATGACACGATTATAGAAACATATCATATTTGTTTAGCACGCACTCACGCGTATCGTCGTTTAATTCAAAATGACACCTCCCCAGGTGTGGCGTGGTTCAGTCCGTACAGTGTCGACTGGGAACGCGACAGCCACAAACATTAAACAGTGCTAGTGCAATTGTGTGTACGTGACATTATTAAATATCCGTTAAAGTTTACGAATTTAATGTATTTGATCAACTACAATTGTAACCTATTGTTAATATGGCTATCCTAAATGTTTATTCAGGTGTTCGTGGCCAAAAGTATATAGACGGGTGGAATACGCCATGCAAGTTCAATTAAACCCAACGTTATTGCGACAACATAACCATTTATTTTTATCATTTATTTTCATATTTGAGGAAGATTTCTTTTTTTAACCAACTTGATACACAGTGTTACCTGTATGACATTTTTAGGAGAATATTCTCCTAAGTAAACTTCACTAGTTACATCGAATGCATCACATTTATCAATACACGTGCACGGTTACATATTGTGAAATTTGTATAATCTTTTGAATCGAAAGCTGTTATTTGTATTCGTATTTGTAAAGCACACTCTTAAAGCATAAATTGATTTGTTACACAAAATATTATTTGGTGGAAATCAGCAGAGGGCAGCAGAACTGTATTCGGTGGAGAACAAATGTAATGGAAACGTTTACCTTCTTCTTTTGTGACAAAATCTGCAGATATTATACCCAACAACAAACTGTTTTTTGTTTTGGAATACAAATATTGAACGTTTTGCACATGTGCCTAATATGCTCAAGGAGGATGAGTCCCCCATTGAGTCTTGGTCCTCCCAAGGTTTCTTCCTTAAATAACAACATAAAAGGGAGTTTTTTCTTGCCACTGTCGCTTCGGCTTGCTCTTTGGGGGTTTAAAGGCTTTTCATTCTGTAAAGCTGCTTTGTGACAATGTACTGTTGTAAAAAGCGCTATATAAATAAATTACTTGACTTGACTATATGTAGTATAGATAACTAGTGTGATGTGTTTTATAATCTAACACAGCACCTTCATTCATTGTTTCTGTAGTATTTCTACAGCATTTATTCCAATAAAGCAGCATTACATAAAACCAATTTATTAGCTAGCAGTAAACCTAAGGCATAGTTTAGACAAATTTAAACATACATTCAGGATTCTCTTACTAAAAAGACTAGATTAAAACCACTAAGTAGATGAGTGGAATGTCAGACTGTCAAACTTTTATTTTCACTGCTTTTACACCTATTTTATATTTCCGAAAGTAAGCACAGTCCCACCTTGATTTTAAAACTTGAGACCCTTTCCTGTTCCAGCATGACCTAGTTTCTTGTGCATGATGCAAGATCTATAAAAATGTGCTATTAACTTGGTTTGTTGGAACTGTAGTAGCTTTCACAAAGCCCTCGATCTTCATTTTATTTGGCATTAATGACTGTGAAGCTGGGCTTCTTATCCAACGTAATTTAATGGCTTTACAAGTGTTCTTCCAGTTAATAGAAAACAAATGCCCAGTTACAGTCCATCTGTAATATGAGTTACTTTATGTAATAGAGGAACAGCAAAACAGAGTTTTAAGCAGGACATTAAGAGTTTCAAGCAGTTAAGGTGTCTACAAACATTTGTTTGCATTTTGTATACTTTTGCACTAATGTATACTTTGCTTTTAGTCTGTCAGTAAGGGACACTGATAACACTTGATATATAAAAATGGGTCAAGAAAATTCTATGTAATACCATTGTTATGGTTTATATTATTTAAAAATCTTATTGTCTGATTAACAAAAACAGAGTCATATGGCCACATGATTTGGTTGAATGACTTCTAAAGCTGATGTTTGGTTACTCTGCTCCCTTATAGATACAGTTGTTTCTGTTTTTAATTTTAATGTTTTATTTATTATATGCACCCATTAAACATTAATGCAAACTATTTTTTCACAGCTTCTTGCACACAGCTGATTAGGGTAAACAGTTTGTAATAACTAATTAGTAAATAAAGTGCAATCACCAGCCAAGTCCCAGATTTTTCCACATGTGGATGCCCCATCATGCAGTTGTTTTGGCTGACCTGATGATTCATAAAGCATACAAAATGTCTAGACTGTGCCTTATAAGTTTGATCTACAAGAAACCATAGCAGTATAAATACAGCAATAAACAACATGGTAATATAATTTAGAGGATATTATGTTTAAGCAACATGTTAAAGCTGTAATGCTTTAGACTGAACTTTGAGCATATTTACTTATCCACTAGTACATTTAATCAATAAACTCCAAAGGTTAATTCCTGCTTTTTTTCATAAATAGATACAAAAAAGCCTTCAGTACAAAGACATGGTCTTAGGATTTACAGGTTATCCACAAATAAATGCATGCATTAATAACTCTTTTGTATGCATTGCAATGTCATTTCCACATTTTTATAATTTGTTGTTAACCATTATTTTATTATAAATAGGTGTCATTAGAAAATGCATAAAAACCTTTGTCAAGCCTCTCTGTTTGTTAGCATAGTACTAAGGTTTTACTGTAATTCAGCTAAATGGAAATTGCCTGCCATGCTGAGATTTTGGAAAGGGCCACTAGGAGGCATTACATGAAACACTGTGATATTAACCAAAGGTCACTCAGAGTGCAGTAAATAAGATAATAGTTAACTATTAAATAAGATAATAGTTAAAAAAAACAATAATTGTTCGATTGAATAGTTGTGATTTTATATAAGACACATACAGTTACATAAACTGTGAAATTTAAATACATATCTCTGTTTGTGTGTGTGTGTGTGTGTGTGTGTGTGTGTTCCGTTATTATCATATGTTAAATTTGGATACACCAGATAAGTGGATGTGTTGCCCCGACACAGTCGATGCAAGATGTACATTTACCCTTCCTTCTGAAATAAGATAAAACTTGTGTAAGAACATGTAAAAACACATAAACTTAATATATAGTACTGTATAACCAAACATTAATGACATTAATGATGTGACAGTACAGTATATAAAGCAATTGTATTTTGTAAGTGCATCTGGTACAGCAGCATTACGGGAATTTATATTTTAAAAGTGTGCAGGTAATGGCCCATAGTAGGCATTATCAAAAATTAACTATTTAGTCAAAATGCAATTAACACTAACCTTATGTCAGAAAACGAGAAAACTATGCCATAAAATAAAGGCTTAGAAACTTATACTTATAAATAAAATAAAATAAAAAGATGGATAAATTTGTAAAACTCAGTTAATACAGAATTTTGGGTTTCACAGTGCAAGACTCAAGACTGCAAGACTGCAAGACTAATAATTAATATTATCTATATATAATATTGTGAAAACGAGGTGTGTGAGCTTTAAGTCCCTAGATGGCATTACATGCTGTTCTGATAAATAAAGTCACATGGGCTTTGGATGTACTAAACCAGCACTGCAAACTGCAACCTACCAAGTTACACAAGAAAGCCATGCTTTTCTATACAGAAACACAGGTTTGAGTTCCACTAAAATGGTTGGTGGTGTCAAATTTCAGCTTGTTTTTTGTAAAGATGATACTTATCTGAAAAACTTTTTTTGCTGCTGCATCACTGACAAAATACAGATTATAGAAAATCAGTAAATAAGCAAAAGCTGCTTTAAATTTGAAGAATCGTTTACCTTACAGAGGATTTGTTAATAATTTTTTTAAAATTAGGTCAATTATATGAGGATTATACTTTATATTCCCTGTTTTATTGATATGGTGTATTTCCAAATAAAACAAGTGACTTGAGGCATCAAAAATTGTATTTGTATTTTTCCATTTAATTTTAAAACTGCTTTAAAAAATCAGTATTGCTAATCACATTACAAAACCTGACTGCAACCTTCATTCAGGACAAAGTTGAGAATTATTTGCTCTCGATGCTGTCATTACAAATCAAGGCTATGGACTAAAAAAAGTTGGTCAACATTTACTATTGCACAAACCCTCCACAGTTAGATTGGATAAATCCTGCATAATCCAAAACGCATATAAAAATACATGTACTATTAATTATTTTATTTTATTACAGCTCTTATTAATTATTTTAAATTATTTTTGTATCATATTTTGATGGAATACATTTAAAAAGTGACCTAATATAATTCCAGAGAATACCAGTTTGCTTACAAGGTACAGTTTGTACCATGTACCATAGCAATTAAGTAGTTAGCTAGCTGACTAACACCAGTTATTTCTCTGATAATAATTTAGATGACTTAAGATTAGAGTAGAACTCTGACCACATATGTCTGTAATGCATCTATATTATTTTCAGTATTGGGGCAAAGCGATCTGTAGCAATCCCAGTTCACATTCACATGCCTTTTTTGTGGTTTTCTTACATTAATTAAACAAAAAGATTTAAACAAACTGTAGATTTATTAGGCACAAATCTGGTATATTATTAGTAAAGTTATAAGTGTTCAAGTACAGAGACTAACTAATGAAACTTTTTCTTTTTACCATTGTATATAATTTAGTAACTCATATTATTTTAGAATTGTATATTATTTAATAGAATTATGTTCAGAAAGATGATTTCTGCTACAAAAAATGTATTGAAACTGATCTGCAAATCGTAATAGTGGCCTTTACAAGTATTTAATTGTTTAAGGTTATCCAGAAATTGTAATGTTTTGTACTAACATTTGTTTATTTGCATCATAGTTACATACACTGAATTTTGTCGGTGATCCTTCCCAACAGGCATCTTAAATAAAAAGACGTGTCCTGGGTGTACCTGCCCAGCACCTGAAACGTTCTCTCCTGAATGGACATGGAGAACCATTTCCCCCAACCCTAGTAGAGGATTAAGCGGAAGATGATGAATGGATGGATGGATGGTTAAAGGCATTGTTTTATGACTGTCTTAACCTTTGACACCTAAAATTCAGGTATTAATAAAAGCAAACCATTTTTTCTTATTTCATTTTAATACATTATAATCATAATCATTACATTATAATCTTTATCATCAAAAACAGATTGTTTTAAAAACAGATTTTGATATATATCGGACTTAACTGTCGCTATGGCTATGTGGGACACTTAAGGTACTTTCAGGTAACCTCTACACTTAATGTAACATTGTACATAACAGGAGCTTAACAGCTATTTGTGTCATATTTATGTTCATTTTTTAATAGCTCTTAGTGCTCTCCTTGTGGTATCTCTCATGTTAGTAATGTTGTAAATATTCACAACACTAGTGCTCCCACATACTAAACATTAAAATTTAATTAGCCTGTGCATGATGACTGAATGCATGCTGATATTACTTCTTTAATTTTACTTTTAATAATTACTTTTAATAATTACTTTTGTCGTACTATTATTACAATACTGTTCTAATTAAACTAAAACTATTTGTATTTTTGGTTAACTATAAGTAACACCAAGTGATTTGTCTAAAACCAAATCACAGCCTTAAGTACAATTGCCTCTCATTACTTCATTTTGTTATTGTCTAAAAGCTTATCTTACATCTTTTGGCTGTTACTTAACTCTCTTGAAAGGGGTGAGCTCAGCAGCGCTGGTCCAAAGGTGTGTCCAACTCAAATGTGTTGATCAAAGTCCATTTATAATATGAATGTGTGCATTATTTTGTTCTGGTATTGTAGCATTTTAAGTGTTAGCTGTTACATGTTTTTACACCATTAATTCTGCCATGTATGACATGGTCATCCCAAAACCTAACATTTATTCTTTTACAACCTTTATTTAAACAACTTGTTGTCAAGTATCGGTGTTGCCATAGTTCTCTTGAGAGTCCATTTACAGGCAGTTGTTCTCAGCCAGGTTTTGATTTTGTCAGAAATTGCTATGACCAGCTGACGTGGCCCAGATGCAATAATACTACCCTCACCATGTTTTACAGATTATATACTGTAATTACAGTGGAACGCTTTTACTTTCTACAACCAAACCTTTTATTTTAAAACATAAAAAATTTTCCTTTTTCACCGTGTTCCATTTTTTATTATTGTGATATTAAACATGTCAATTAATACTTATGTTGGAAAACAAAACATTTACGTAGGAAGTGAAACTAGTAATTATGACATTACTCTAAAGAGCAATTTATAGCACCTATATTTATGACTGTTTATAGTTTGCCTTGTGCCCTTGTGTGCTTAAATAAGATTTGAATCCTTTTTTTCCTTAGCATAATAGCTAATCCAGTCTTATAAAAAAGTCAACCCAAGGGGCTGATTAAAGATACATGATCAATATGCTAAAAAAAAAACTGAAGCAATTTTTAATGTACCTCATGACTATGCTCTGTGAAATAACTCAACTTAGTGATATAGGTCATACATCAGGATAAGGATAGATTAGATAAGAAATAGGACTTTAATCTAATGTCAGAGAGGTAGAACAGATGTTTAGGGTTAATCACTGGTCATTTGAATAACCGCTTCACTGTACCTTGAAAAAAAAAAAATATATATAGGAAAACCACAAAGTTACTGAAAATTACCGATGTAAAAACACAAAAAACAAATTCAATGTATTGAAAGAAACCTTTACAGTGTCAAAATGTATTATATGGTCATAATTTTTATTACAACAAATAGGCTATTTGATTAGATAATGGTTATGTAATAGTCTGGTTATACCTTATACTGTTCATCATATGTACACTCATAAGCTTGTAAAGATTTTTAAAAACTCTTTCTTTTTTATTTTATGAAACTACATTTCTTCAGTTATGCACAAACATTATTTTTAGTAATATTTTTTACACAAACAATACTATTTCAGTTGTCCATTGGTTATCCACTAGTGTTTTAATATTACCTTAATTTTTTAAACCCTTTCCTTGCCTTTTTTTTGTTCTTGCCCCTTTTTATTTATTATTTTGATTACTATTAGAACTCACATTTACACCTTTCTAAGTTTTTTGGGCAACTTTATCCCAGTCTGTAAAGCATTTTCAAATATGATTTTAAGCTAAGCAATAGTAGTCATTAAGTGGTATATTTGCTATCAAAACCCAATATGTCCCAGTTAACATTACCGCCATAGCTTTTTACCCCATTACAGTTACATTTAATTTTACAGCATTTAGTAGACACTAATCCAGAGTAACTTTCAGAAGTCATTACATCACACAATCAAGGCAGTTCTGGGTTAAAGTTCTTTCTCATGGGCCCAACAGTAGCAGACTGGTTGGGCTGAGGTTTGAATCATCATTATCACTATTATTCATAGTCTAGTCAAGTCAAGTCAAGTAATTTATTTATATAGCGCTTTTTACAACAGTACATTGTCACAAAGCAGCTTTACAGAATGAAAAGCCTTTAAACCCCCAAAGAGCAAGCCGAAGCGACAGTGGCAAGAAAAAACTCCCTTTTATGTTGTTATTTAAGGAAGAAACCTTGGGAGGACCAAGACTCAATGGGGGACTCATCCTCCTTGAGCGGCCGGGCAGCAACAACAGTGTAGAACAGCCATGTCCAGATACTAAACAAATGGAAAAACTAACAACTAGAAAACTATATGTGAGTCCATTAGGGGGCGTCCTGCAGGACCGCCTTGTCAGGATCCATACAGTATTCGTAAGCAGAGCCATGGATCTCCAGGAAGCCGGGGGACACCTCAAAAGAAACAGACAAAGGAAGGGAGTTAGAGCTAATAATAAAGCACGGCATTTAATTAATAAGTAATTAATTGACACAGTGCAGCATGTGACTCCGGCATCACTGACTAGAGCAGCAGAACTAAAAGAGGCAGATACTGCAGACTCTACATAGTTGAGATGGCGCCCCGGAACAGCATCATTCCAGCGCCACACCCCCCCATTAATGATGAGGTGGGTGAAGAGGTGAAATGCCAGCATACACTGATCAGAGATTACCCCCCAACACAGCCAAGTCTGAGATCTACATCTTTATCTACAGGGGATTAGTTAAACGCAAGATTAAATAAATGTGTTTTTAATTTATTTTTAAAGATTAATAGTGATTCAGAATCACGAACAGTAACTGGAAGGCTATTCCAAAGTTGAGGAGCCTTGTGGGAGAACGCTCTTCCACCAGCAGTAATTTTATTTATTCTAGGAGCTAAGAGTAAGCCAGCACCTTGAGATCGGAGCTCACGTGTCGGCTGGTACAATTGAATCAGCTCACTCAGATACTGTGGAGCCTGATTATGTAGAAGTCTAGTCTAGTACATGACCACTCCACCCCTGCCCTCAAATTTACACATTGTTTTTGTATTTCATGCAAATTGATTACATATATAGTACATTCTCATGACATACATTCTCATGACATTAAAAGTCTGTGTGATCATGTACAAAATAATAAATATTCTGAATAATAATGTGGGAAATCATTGATTTTTAAATTTCAGACAACTAAGTAAAAAAAATGTAACATTTTTATAGCAAAACTGTCATATAATATATGTCATGTATTCCAAGGTACAAAAAAGGCTTGCTTTAAAATTATATTGGAATATTCAGGAACTGAGTTTCTAAACAAACCAAAAAGGCAAAAGAAGAAAAAAACAAGCTCAAAAACAAATTATACTTATTTTACTTTATTGATATATTGCTTTTATACAGTACATTTAATTGACAATTACATTGAAGACACAATTGAAATGTGCATGTAATTAATAATTAATCATAAATAATTAACCAAACCAAATTAATATGAAAGGATTTTATATAAAATTTTGTTTATACTATGTCAAAATAACTTTTTTAAACAATTTTAATATAAACATTTACAAAATAATTAAGCTGTGATTTTTTTTCCCCAATCCCCTTTCCCCTTAATTTTGAACATTTGATTTATTTTTTTCATACATTAACATGTAAAGATTTAAAGGCAGTTTTACATTAAAAACAGATTAAAAAAAAGAACAATGAATGCCAAATTGCAGCAGTATTAATGACAAAAACTTACCTGCCCAGACATCTCTGCTACTATAATGAATGTGTGTGCAGGCTCAAAATGCTGAGTAGATGGTTTTCTACTCACCAAAATTCAGTACTTCAGTACTTTTACTTATCTACGTTACTCTAGTCTGTCTAGCCTTTCTCATCAACACAATGTTTTGTCCACACAACTTCCTTTTCTGTGTCCCTTTCCTCTGTTTTCTAATTTTACAAACTAAGCAACAACAGATAAACTTGTTACAGATTTTACATTTACAAGGTGTATGTGTCTAGAAGATTGCACATTGAGTGGATACAAAACTCCAAAAGTGATACAAAACTCCAACTTTTGTGTAACATCCACTTCACCAAGCACAGCACAAACTAACACATCATCAGTGTCAGTGTCAGTGCTTAGAATGATCCACCACCCAAATAGTTCCTATATTGTGGAGGTATTTTTTGGGGTCCTGAGCATCAGAGAACCAGCAACAGAGTATAGTACAGACACTATATAAGTCTCTGTATGATGTCTCTGTAAAACTGGAAAGTGCAAGTGGAGCTGATAAAATGATATTTAATAACATAATCCATCCATCATCTTCCGCTTTATCCTATATTGGGGTCGCGGGGGGGACGGGGGGGACGGGACGTTTTGGGCACTGGGCAGATACACCCAGGACAGGGCTCTAATCTATCACACTCACTCACTCACACAGACACACTCTATATGGGGCAATTTGGAGAACTCAATTGACTTGATCCATGTTTTTGGACTATGGGAGGAAACTGGAGAACCCAGAGGAAACCCACGCACCTCCACCCAGATGAGGATTCGAACCGTGAATCCCTAGTGCTGAGAGGCGAACGTGCTAACCACTAAGCCACCGTGCCGCCCTTAACAACATAATACGTAACATAATAAAAATGTATTATTCATGCCTTCTATGATATTAAAAGAAATCTATGTGAAATAAAAATGTTCCACTTCTCTTTGGACACCAAGGGTAATAGGGCAACCTCTTTGTGCATTTATCAGAGCATTGATATTAAGGTGGACTTTTATACACAGCTATGATAAGCCTTAGATTCAGTGGTGCAGCATAAAATCCTTTGCCCTGAGGGCATCACATAGAACTCTGCACTAGTCTTTGAGGAGATTGATATGGCTGTTTTTGTTTTTGCTGACATATACTGTCTTGAAATTATAGCCTTTTGTTTTTTATTCTGGAAAAAAAATGCTATATAGTAAGAAGTGTTACAAATTACAAAAAAAAATTGTGTGGGTTTTTTTTTTTATTTATTTTTAATTAATTTTATTTTTTTTTTACATTTTTGTCCATTTTCTTCTGTTTTCAAATTTCTAGACATTAGAAAAGCCACTCTTCTTGCTCTTCTGTGTTTGTATTATGCCTCTGTATCCTACTTTAAGGATATTAATTTACAGAATTTAGCAACCACTCTTATCCCCTCATTCAGAGCAACATCATTGTAATTCATGCGAACCTTGGTAATTAGTGTTAGTGTGACCCCTAAATATTTTGGTTACCAGTCTGGTACCGTAAACATTGAGCCTCTACAGTCTATATGCTATATACCTCATCTTTTGCATAAAAACATTCAATTGGTAATGTTTGAATAATAAACATCCTGCCTGACTGAACACTTGTGTACATGTTAAGCATATATTGATCATTGGATGAACCTTGCTCCACTACAAGAGATTTGAAAATAAGAAGTATCTGCTTTTTAGTAATCAATTTATGTGACATACAACCCACAAAGTTTGGAGATCAGGAAACGATTCCTTCCCTTTCTTTGTCCTATGGCTCAATTTTTTCCAAGACTGGGTCTTGATGCTACAGTCCAAAACTCTAGTCTAACTGCCACAAATATATGAATTTTAGACATTTGGCTGCTTCCAATTTTGTAGGAACAGTTAACGAAAAGCCATTTTCATACCCAGCATGACTACCCTAGTGTGGAAAGGGTTTGGTAGAGTTTAGGGTGTAAAAACTTGAGCATTCATATAAAACCCCTATCTGAACCATATCGATATCCTTTGAAATAAACTAGAGAAGAAACTCTCAAACACTCTCATCTGATTTCAGTGTCAAACTGATAATAAAATACAAACAATACTCTTGTGAATAGACAAAAATAGACAAAATAGACAAAAAGGTTTGGGGAGGAGGGGTTCAAAGGGGTGGGGTAATTTAGAATGGAATGTTATAAAAGCTTGTGTAGGTGTTCCAATCATTTTGTCTAGTTGGTGTATGCACATATTTTGTCTTCACAATGGCTATAATCGGTCCAAATTTAACCTTAAAAACATATAATGCTTTCACTTTAGGGCAAATGCTTTCACTCTGTGGTGAATGTGCATGTCCTTCTCCTGCCTTTTATTACTTCCTCCCACATTTCAATAGCATTGCAGATACTGTAGGTAAAATGGACTGTTGGCAATGTCCTTATTACTAAATCACTTCCAACAGTTCCTGTTAACATATGGTCACTATTACTACATAAAAAATATGTTATTTGCGTGTAAATGTAGGATATACAAACAACTGCAGGAACTGATTGGAGGGAATTAGTTTATTAAACAATTTGTAATGTATACAAAAATGTATACATTGTGACCTATAAAGAACTGTCCTGACAGATTGTAAATACAGAAATGATGTTCCTAGTTAAATAAACAACGTATAATTAAGCAAACTATAGGGACTTTGAAAGAGTTATCAGTATGTTCACATGAAACTCCCTTATGTTATTAAACCTGTTGCCTTTGGCCTGCCACAGTTGTTCTGAACTTTGGAGCAGGCTGGACTGTCTGCTCCTGTAATTGCACCTCCCTCTTTAGCATGCTGAGGTATAAAAGGTCAGAAAAATAGGTATAGGTTAGTCCATCTCAAGAACTCTGGTGCCAAACAGGGCAGCAGCTTCTGTGAACCCATTATGGGGGATTCAAAGCTCTACCTTTTGCTGCTCTTGTGTACTGTTGTCTTGGCTGGTGAGTAGCGTTTTCGGTCTTGCTTTAAATGATTTAAAACTTTGTTCATTCACAAAACTTCACAGACATTCTGCCTAAACTTAAAAAAATGATTAAGTGGTTATATGTAAGTGGTTAAATATCTAGAAAGATATTTCTAGAAAGATTTTAGAATTTAGTATTACATCTATATCACTTTATATTAATTGTATATTAATTATAATGAGCCTTAAAAATTAGGCTGAATAATAATAATAATAAATAATAAATTTTCCGAATAAAACCTTAGCGTAAAGAAGCATATCTTAAGGTTTAAAAGGATTTGTGACCAGGATGATAGAAAAATCCATTTCTTTAAGAGATTTGCATAACTTTACTATTCATAATATGTACCCAAAATTTGCTTAAGTACATTTTATATAAATATTTATATATTTTTTGGTGTTCATGTTTTATGTTTACTAGTTAAAAAAATAATTTTATATATATAAAATACATATTTATATATATTGTCACTCGCTAACAAAATTAATTTTTTCTTTCTCTAAATTCATTTTAGATGTCCAAGATGACACAGCACCATGCCTTTGTAAGTGACTTAGTTACTAAAAAAATAGTCCTAATATATTATAAATAATTACATTTAAAACAATTGTAAAATGATGCTTGATTATCTGAAATCTATAGACCTAATATAAATAATGAACATTATTAATGATAAACATTAAAAAATGTTCTCTATACTAAAACACATTTGTATAATCATGATATTCTGGCAGATTTTAAGTCAATTTTAACCACATTTAAATGTGTAAATATAAATGACATTTTTTTCTGTAATATAAATATAGTACGTTGTAAACATTATGATCGAGCGCAGGTCAGTTAATGCATACTTATTACATGTGTATTTAATATTGTGTAAGAACAGATAAATGCAATATTTAAGTATTTCACTTTATGTTTTTCTATTTACACTTTTCATATCTTTTATAAGATGTATAAGTTTGACTTATAGATGGAAAAAATTTAAAATTAATTCATTTTATATTTATAGTGGATAAAAGGTACAAGAGTTTTCACAAGTATGAGTACCTCTATGAGTCGAAGTCCCTGAACTCCTTGAATGGAGCAATCAATGGCCCCAAAGTCAGCTGCAAGGTACAAATCAAGCTACTTTCCAATTATCCACTTATTTAAAAAAAAAAAACACTCACATTCATACAGTTAATACTTGGGATGTGTTTATAGGTGGAGATTGAGGTTCCTAGAACTTGCCACTATGTTGTGCACACCAAGGAGTGCACAGTTAGTGAGGTCGAAAAAGATGCACAAGGAAACCTCATCTACACACCTTCTCCAGGTGCTGAAACATTCAAGACTCAAATGGAGAGGTAAATCAAACAACGGAAAGTTATCATTTACAGCAAGTGATGCTGCAATATTGGGAATTGTATCAATAATCAAACTGTATTTAAATGTATATATATTTTTTTCCTTTTGAATAATTAATAGTTTAATATAATTCATTCATTCATTCATTCATTATCTCCCGCTTTATCCTCTATTAGGGTTGTTCCCCATGCCCATCCAGGGGAGAATTGGGCAGATAGACCCAGGACAGGGCGCCAATCCATCGCTGGGCACACACTCACTCACACAGACACACTCTATATGGGGCAATTTTGAGAATTCAATTAACTTGATCCATGTTTTTGGACTGTGGGAGGAAACCGGAGAACCCGGAGGAAACCCACGCAGACACGGGGAGAACATGGAAACTCCACCCAGATGGGGATTCGAACCGGGAATCCCTAGCGCTGAGAGGCGAACGTGCTAACCACTAAGCCACCGTGCCGCCAGTTTAATATAATTGATATACCAATTTGATCTCTACATGTACATTTCAAAGACATTACCGTAGTAATACAAAATCGAGGAAAACTGTAAACTTGTCATAACCTTTTTATTTTTTTTATTTCAGATACAAAACCGTTTTTTTAAATATATTTTATTTAAATTTTATTTGTAGTTATTTTTAATATAATATGTTCATAATAACAGATTTATAGATTCAGAGTCATAACTATGATAAAACACTGTAATTGCCCTAATAATATTGCATGTATGAAATATTAAAATATTTTGGCAACCCTTAAGCAGAAATGATACATTACGACTAACTTTCTGAAAAAAAAAAAAAATGTTTAGAACTTTTGATGAGATTCTAGCATTTATCCTACAATAAATGTGATATGGGAGTAATTTGTTAATATTCAGCTGAGCATTGATTTCCTACTCAGGAACCCGATAAAAGTCATTGTGGAGAATGCAAATGACATCAAGCTGTTTCCTGAAGATGATGAGCTAATCAACATTCTGAACATCAAGAGAGGAATAATTTCTGCCCTTGCCGTTCCTGGAATCCAGGAGGAAAAAATTAAGAGAATGGTAACATAAATAAATGTTTAAAATATATATAATATTAAGCTTTTATTATTTAATTTAACTGGAAACTTATCTAACTTATTTGAATTGCAATTTAGCCCACAATATATGGACTGTGTGAAACTGACTACATCGTTAATTCAAGAGAAGATATTGCCACCAATGTGACCCTGACAAGAGACCTGTCTAGTTGTGACCAGTTTAAGCCAATGAAGGATTACACCAGCCCTCTGGCATATGCTACAGGCAATGTGAGTCACCTTTTATTTACTTGCCAATGATTTCATAAAACTTTTGTAATATTACAAAGTTTTAATAAAAGTCCATTCACCTTGCTCCATAGCAAAACCTCGCTCAATTCATCGATAGCAGTCAGACTTGCAACTACAAATTTGACAACCAGCAGAAGCACATGATTTCCGGTGTCTGCACTGAAAAGCATCGCTTTATGTCTCATACTAACAAGTATGTAATTCAAATCATCTTAATTAAGTTTTTTTTTATTTTTTGTGTTGTACTAATTATCTATCTTACTTACATCACCTTTGATTATCAACAGCGATGACCATACCATCATCAGTGTTGGCAAACAAGTTCTGACTCTTTTAGGAGTATCCGTGTACAACGAAAGAGTGTTTGATCACAGTAAGCACCATCCAACAGCCTTATTAACTGTTACACCTCAATGAAAAAATCCCGTTGCAGTTGATTTTTCTGTCTCTGGCAGATGAGGCCAACATGAAGCCCTTGTACCTTGATGCCAGTGTTGACATGAGCCCTGTTCAGGATGAGAATGCCATCCTTGATGTTCTGAGAGAGCTGGCTGAACTTGCACAGACCACTGATGGACACAAAAGAGGAAATCTGGCACACAAGCTTGTGACCATGATCCGCAAATCAAATGCTGACACTCTTTCTGCTGCACTGCCAGATGCACTGGAAATTTCTCCTTTCCTCACCTACCAGGCTTTGTTCCAGTGTGGAACCCCAGAATGTAGTGGTGCCTTTTTGAGAACCCTCAGGAGCGTTGAGCGGGCTTCTTTTGAAATTGATGCTGTGGTCTATGCAATGGGAATGCTGCCCAAGTCCTCTCGCGCTCTTGTGAAAGAAATGCTAGAGATGGCTAAGTTTAAGCCAAGCAAACTTATTTACTATGCGACCAGTAATGCTGTTAGGAGGTGAAAATAACTTTCTTCTTTTAATATGTTTTAAGATTCTACTACAGTAATTTCTTTTACATATAAATCATTTATTAATTTATTAAAAATGAGTGTTTTTTGTATGACACAAGGTTGTATCAGACTGAAGGAAAAGTCACCCCTGAAATTCAGGATGTGGCTGATTATTTCCTTGAAAATATCAGAGATTGCACAGGGGAACAAGAGCGCATCTTTCTGACCCTAAGGGTAAGGCTTTTTTGCTCTGCTGGACTGTAAAATAAATCAACAAATGATGTGATTTTTTTGTTAAACGCAATTAATTACATTAATCTCTTCTTCAAAAGGTTATTGGAAACATGGCTGCAGCCATGGGTGCTGCCAGTCCTGCCCTGACATCAGCAGTTGTCCAGTGTATTAACCAGCCAGCAGCCTCTCCTGAAGTTCAGCAGGCTGCCATCCAGGTCTTCAGAGCTACAACTTTCCCTGAAAAGGTATGTGTATATGATATTGCGCCAGAAAAAAATCCATGGATTCCTTATTATGTGACTAATATAATTTTATATATATTTAATATATTTTACAGGATAGATCAGTGCTTTTAAAGGTGCTGCTGGATGGAGGTGCTCCTGTGCAGAAACGCATCGCTGCCTACCTCATCCTAATGAAAGATCCAAATCCTGAAGAACTTTCTCAGTTAATTGCAGCTCTGAAGACTGAGGAAAACCGGCAGGCCAAAAGCTTTTTCACTTCACATCTCAAAAACATTCTCAGTTCCACTGCTCAAGAGACCGCTGAGTAAGAAGCATAACTTTTGAGACCACTTCTACCTGTATTTACAACAGTCTAACTTAGGAATTTAAAATATAATAAAAAAATTTTCTTGTATTAAGGCTGAAGAAAAAGATTCTGAACGCACTTCAAGATAACAAGATTGAAAATGTCATGGATCCATTCAAGTTCTCCCGCAACTTCAAGTTTGGCACCATAGAGGGAAACATGATCTTTGAAGATGACCATGACCTACCAAAGGAACTCATGTTAGAGATGACACTGAGTGCTTTTGGATACGACCTTGACATGGTTGAGGTACACAAAAAATGTTTTTAAATTGTTGACTAGGTAACTGACCTCACCCATGGCATTCTTGTTTTCACGACAAATTCTTCTCACATCCAGGTCGGTATGGAGGGTAAAGGTCTCGAACCCACTGTTGAGGCTTTGCTAGGTCCAGATGGTTTTTCCCTGATACTGTGCTCAAGACCATTTACTTTGCCACTGACATGATGCCCTCCCAAATTAACGAGGTCCTTGAATCCATGATTCCAGCCATGGCAAATGACAGAAAGAAAAGACAGGTATTGTATTATAACTATTTATTTTTTGTCATGATTTCTAATTTAGTCATGTCCACACTATATGATCAAATATATGGTACTGTATTTGGACACTAGAAAAGTACCTGTTTTAATGACCATTAAACAATAAGAACAAATTCAGTTTTAATAATGAAGACTGTTTCAATATTACTATGTTTTTGCTTTTACAGTGTATAAGTAAAGTACATGACATAATTATTATATCCATGTAGAGTTTAAATTCCTTGAATTTATCTTGTAGTTGTTCAGTGCCTTCTTATCCATAATTCATATAAAGATGCATAGTGATAAACTGATTTTAAAAAATCAGTTTATTTATTATTATTATTATTTTTTACTTTTGTAGGCCTATAAAAACATTGTCGGAGAAATCGGTAACAATGTGAACAAGCTAATTAAGGACCTGAATGCCCATGATATACCTGAAGCCATGGTGTACCTGAAACTCATGGGAACTGAGCTTGGCTATATTAAAACCCAAGATTTGGAATTCATGGCCTACTCTATGACAAAGATGGCTGAAAACCTCATGAAGACATTCCCCACTGGGGTAAGCAGTTTGAATGTTGGTTGGCATTTGCAGTGTTGATCCAGTATTGATTTTCTTTTTTTTAATTTCACTACTCTTCTCCACTTGCAGTTCTTCAAAAGCCTATTCTCAAGTACAGACAACAGCCTTTTCCTTCATTACATCTTCATGGATAATGAGTTTTACCTGCCCACTGGTTCTGGTGTTCCACTAAGGCTTGCTCTTTCTGGTACCTTCACCCCTGGGTTCAAAGGAGGACTTAAAATTTCGCCTGCTCTGGTAAGTCAATCTGTAGTGAGAGTAGGTTTTCTTTTCAATATAATGTGAATATTTGAATTCACGCTTTGTTTTTGTCACAATTTGCAGAGTGAGATTGCTTTTATGCCTTCTGTGGGCACTGAGTTTGTCATCGAGTTCGGAGCTCACCTTCCAGATTATGTTCAGTCTGGTATAGAGATGCACACAACTATCTACCATGAGAGTGATATGACTGCTAGATTTGCCATGAACAGAAATCAGCTTAAGCTGACAATCCCAACTCCTAAGACACCAGCTACAATATTTAGTATCATGTGAGAAAGCTAAGCTTCATCTACAACAAATTATTCAAATAATATTCTAATAGATAGAACATTCTAATAATTGTGCAATACACCAGTAACAGTTTCATTGAAAATATTTTTATTTTGTATAGGAACTCCTTTGTATCTGTCGGTGGTAATGAGATCAAAGCCATTCCTCCTGTTGAAGCAGAACGTGTAGACCTGAAAAAATGTGACATTTTTGAATTCCTTGCCATCCCTGGTTTGGAACTTTGTAGCATCGTTCAGATCACGGATGCCACGCCAATATTTTTTACCGGTGACAGCAAGTAAGTGAAAATTTAGTATTACTGTCAGAAATAAACCTATATGCATAATAAATGCCATACTCATAACCTCAAATCTACAATATGAAATAATATGAATATATATATATATATATATATATATATATATATATATATATATATATATATATATATATATATATAACTTACACTGTACAGTGATTTCTCTATCTTTCATCAGACTATGAATTTCACTTACCTACAATATTTTTTTCTTTTTTCTTTTCTTTTCTTTTCTTTTCTTTTTTCTAGGTTTGCCCTTCAGTTGCAGCCCACAGGTGAAGTAACAGAATACACAGCCATTATTAACTATGCACATGCGGACAACACTGACAAAATTACAGTTGCTGTGAAAGCAGAGGGTAAGCTACAAATAACTTTTAAACACATATTTTCTTAGGTTTAGGAGCCAATTTATTAAATAAACTACTGTCTGTCTTTATCCCCTATTTTAGGTGTGCAATTTGGGGCCACAAGCAATTTTATGTTCAACAGAAAAGATTATTTGGTTTCTGCGGATCTCCAAATCCCTAACTATGACATTGATGCAGGCATTCGAATTGGTCCAAGCAAAAAGAGTAAAGCCTCATATTCTATCCAGATCGATTTAATCAACAAGAACTTCAATGAGGTGTCTTTGACTGGCCTGGCAAAGTATGTACTTGAACTTAAACTTTTTTTTATCATAAAATTTTATTATTGTTTATACCGAAACACAAAACTCTGTCCTTCACTTAATCCACATTTTTTGTTTTAGTTTTAAGGAGCTGAATGATGCATTATTCCAAGTTGAGTTGCAAATTCCAGCTTTAGAGGCTGAATCCAAACTGTCTGCTACTATAATGGATGCTGACGGTTTAAAATTTGAAGTGGAAAGTGACCTGAAACTCCTTGATATGTCATCATTGCAGAAACTCACATTAATTTACGGTATTTTTTTTAACCAATTAAAACAGCTTCATGTACAAAGAACTAAAATATATAAACAGCTGTGTTTAGCATTATTGTTTGTATTTCAACTATATTACTTTTTACTATTAATAATTTATAAATATTGGTAAATGTCATCTAATAGGCAAAATCTGATATAAATCAAATGTAAAGATTTATTATATTTCATGAGTTTTCTTTTTTTTTTTTTTTTTTTTTTTTTTTTAGATGGGAACCAAATAGAAGCTCATATTAAATCTGATTTCAGCAGTGATTTCAAGTCCAAAATTCTTGACATCAAAGATGTGGCCAATACCATCATCAAAGAGTATATAGCTGAAGAGGGTACAACTGAACTTATGGCTTTTCTGATCGAGGTAAAATAAAAAAAAAAAAAAATGTATAAATGTCACTACACACATAAAGGGTTTTTTCAGAATTAGTTTTGAATACACACGCTAACATTTATGTACATGTTTCAAAATCAAAGCATTTCATATTCTTAAATGTCATTTTTAGCACTGAAAATTGTTTTGTTGTGAGAATCTTGAATTTGTACCTAATTTTTTATGTGAATTCATAATGCTTAATAAATGTTTAAATGTATAATAAATGTATAAATAACAAGATAATATTTATAGCCATGATACATTTCAAATGTTCCAATGAACTCATAGGAGTTCATATTTTCATAGAACAAATAAGATTTTCTTTTTGTATTACATATAATATGAAGGGTTAGCTGCACACGTTTTTTTCCAATGCACATGTTATTTCCCCAGTTGAATTATACATGTACATGTACATACATGTATTTTAAAAACAAGCATGTTAACAAATTAATGATCAAATTGACTGCAACAATTTGTTACCTTGTAGAAAACAAATACCGCCCTTGAAACTTCCAGTATCCCATTAATGGAAAATCTGAGGGTGCCTTCCATCCAGGACACTGAGCTGCCTGAGAAGCTGTATCTAAATATGTAAGTTTAAAAATTTAATCCATATAATGCTAGCCATATATCTACATTATAATTTAAACATGTTTCACTATGTGTTGAGCTCTAGAATCATTTCTTTTTAACAGGGATGCTGGTGCTAAATACCACTTAAGTCAGCAATACTACACAATTAGAATTCCTATGCCTCAAGGTGGAAAATCTTTAAAGGATCTAATATTTCCCTCAACTACGACCACTCCCGAAATTTATCTGCCTCGTTTTGGTCTGGGAGTTGACTCCGTTCGTCTTTCAGAAGTAGTTATTCCTGATGTTCTCTCATTGTATTTGCCCAAATTTAAAAAGGCAGAGTTGTCTGGGAAGGTTAGCAGCAATCTTTACAATCTGGATGCTTCAGCGTCAGCTGAAAGAGATTTCACAGAATCTCAAAGTTACTCTGCCAAGTATGATGTGACTGGAACGGGCCCAATGGATGTTTTGTCCTTCAATGCTGATGGTGAGTACATATAGGAGACTTTCAGTACAACACGATATAACTTGAATTGATTTAACAGTCTATTTATTATTTTTGCATTCTTCTTCTTTCTTCTTAGGATCTGCTCTGCTAACTGGAATGACTGATACACTAAAGGCAGAAATGACCACTGCGGTGAGCCACAAATTTATTAATGCCAGAGTCAGCATTGTTGAAGAGATAACAATGAAGAAAAAGTTCAGCTTAAAATCAAGCAGTAAATTTGGAGCAAAAAGTCCATTAGGTTTGAATATATCTCTGGAACATTCCGGCCACATTGAAGTCAATACAGAAGAGATCTCAGGGGATAGCAAGTTAACAGGATCCTTTACTGGACCTTTCAATGGTGATCTGACACTTACACAAGGACTTACTCTCATACCATTTAAGCCTGAGGCACTGGTTGAATCTTTATGTGAAATCAATTCAGCACTTCTCCAAACTCAGCACCACGCTAAAGCAACCTTTGCAAATGGAGAGCTATCGTTGATGTCAAGAGCAGCTGCAAATAATAACATTCTGACAAACATTGCTGAACTTACCCTCACAAGATCCAAAATTGCAGTGAAATCTGACACGGCTTTAGCCTCGAGGCTGAAAATCCAGAATATTGCTGAAGCAAGTGTTGATGGCGGAAGTATTAACCTCAAGTTTGAGACCACAACTGGCAGTTCTGAAAACCATATTAATTCCATGGTCATCACAACTATTAATAAAAATGGACTGTTAATAAACAGTGATGCTTCCATCAAGCTTGCTGAACACAAAGGTACCCACAAGGCAAGTCTGAACCTAAACAAAAATGGCCTGACTACAAGTGGCAACACATCGGTAAACAGTTTCCTGACACTGCAGAATACCTTTGATGGCACCATTCATTCTTCTAAGGCATCTCTATCTGTTGCGACCAAAGGCAACCTCGGTCTGATGGCACTTGACAACTCCAACACCATGTCCGCATCTTTCTCTGCTTTTCATTTATCTTCCAAATCTCGATTTGACTTGGCTGAAGATGTATGGTACATATACGATGCCAAGATTCACGCAGAGCCTTCCTCGTCTTATGCTGACATCAAAAACAATTTAAAGCTTACCTCTGACATGGAAATAAAACACTCTTGTGAGATTAAGTATGCAGATTTAACCGGAACAGCTAAATGCAGTGCAAATGGGAAACTCATGGGCGCTCACTTAAATCATGACTCGGAACTGGAGGTCATTGGTCTTAACATCAAAATCAACAATGAAGCCCGTTTTAATTCTCAGCCTGTTCGCTTGACCACTTCCCTGAAGGGCACAGCTGGTCCATTCTACTTGAACATGCATGCCTTGGCCAATGGAGATGGAGAAATAAATCTATTTGGCAAACACAGTGCTCAAGTGTATTCCAAACTGCTTCTAAAGGCAGAAAACCTAGCCATTGCCCATTCTCATGAAAACAGGGTGTCCGTTACACACAAGCTGTACAATGATGTCATTCTTGACACCAACTTTGACAACAAGATAGAAACCCTACTCTCAACCTCTGTGCAATCTGCAGCAATAAAAATGAACTCTAAGATAAACAGCAATGTATTTACCACAGCTCTTAGTGTCTATAATAATCAAGACAAAATTGGACTGGAAGTTTCTGGAGCGGCCACCAGCAGCGGTTCTAGTAAAAGCCAAGATTATTCTTTGTCAACATATTTAAAATATGACAAAAACACTGAGATGCATGTCATCAGCCTGCCATTGCTGGAAACTTTGCCTGCCATTCTGGAGAAGGTCAGAATTACAACTGCAACTTTGGCTGAGGCTTTGCGCGACTACATAAAAAGAGAGGAGTTTGCTGTAAAAATGGAGGCCCTTCTGCAACAAATTTCAGAGTTCCTAACTACATTAAATCTGGAGGAAAAAACTCTGCAGCTAAAAGACAACTTAATTTCAATGGCACAACATTGTCCTGTCACTAAAGAGAATTTAGAGTCTTTTGCAAAGGAAGCAATAGACTTGCTTGAGAATTTTTCGAATCAGATAAATGGGTTTACCATGAAAGTGAAGGAAATACTCTTGGAAGTTCATGATAAATCAGTCACCCAGATTCTGGATACAGTCACTGCCCTCAATGAAAAATATGATATCCGTAGTTCATTCCTTGCTCTCATTGAAACCATGGAAGAATTGGTCGATCTGATTGATCCAAAGAAACTGCAAGACAGTGAAGTTCCTATATTTCAGGACAGTGACATTGTCCTCAATATTAAAAAAAATCTGAAAAGGCATCTGAAAGAACTGAAGGATATGGTGAAAGAATTTAATATACACAGATTTTCTGAACGCATAAACGACTTCATTTCTGATTCAAAGGATTTAATGTCTCAAATATCTGTACTTTGTTTGCATTTCATTGATCAAAAAATAACCCAACTTGTAACTGACCTGGACATTATTGGCAAGTGTGAAGTGCTCCAGGAAGATGTTCGAGCTCTCTTCCTTGAACTTGAACTTGATAAGAAGATCGATAAACTTCTAAAAAACATTATAGATCTAATTAAACAGTTCAATGTTCAAAAAACAGTCCAAAGTTTTGCCAACAACTTCAAACCCATCTATATCCCCATGATGAAATTCTTGGATGATGTCGTCAAGTACTTGAAGATCACTGACGTACGAGAATTTATTGGAGATCTAAATAAAATGATTGAGGCTTTTGTAAGGTCTCTGAAGTCTTTTGAATATAACACATTTGTGGATAAAGCTAATCAGAAAATTAAGGAGTGCACAGCCAAAATCAACAGCTTCTTTGTTTCACTTGAACTTCCAAAGAAAATGGAAGCAACTAATGAATTCCTTAATTATGTCTTGTCCCATGTTTCCAACTTTCTAGAAAAGTTGAGAAAAACAAAAGTCTCTGATGTCATAAAAACTATGAACAATCTAATGGTAAGTCGTCTGAATATTGTTAAAGAATTTGCCAATGATTTGAAGCAGGCTCTTAATAATGTGGATTTAGTAGACGACCTTAATGAGGCCTTGCAACAAGTGAGTTATGTCTACAACACTGTAGTGTCAATTCCCATGGTTGCCTTTAAGTCTATTTCTACGATGACTGAAAATATCATTGGCCCTCATCCAATCATCAAAGAACTGGAACAAATAATTCTGAGAATTATCAAGGCTTTGGAGACAGCTGAGCTTGAACTTCCTTCTTTCACTGTTCCACTTACTGACCTAGTTGTTCCCTCCAAGAAAATTATGCTGGCCGAGCTCAAAGATGCAATCCCACCAGAGTTTAACCTGCCACAGTTCACCATTCTAGGAACTTACACAGTTCCAGCAATAACATTGACATGCAATGACATCAAACAGGAACTTGTGGAACTTATTGACTCCATTATCAACTTCAGACTCAATGAATTAGATGATGTGTACTTTGGAGAATTCACACTGAATTATTTGCCTGAGCTCCCAGATATTAGACTGCCAGAGATTAATATGCCACACATCTCATTTCCAGCACTTCCCAAGTTAAACAAGGAATTTATTCTTGACATTCCTCTTCAGATTCCTGAGATCAAGGTACCCAAAATCCCAACCAAATTTATGCTGCCTGCATTTGGAAAGCTTTCCAGTGGAATTGTACTCAGTAGTCCCTATTACACCATCACAACCTCTGCTGAAATTTCAAATTCTACTGACAGTCAACAGATGCACCACTTTACAGCATTTGTTACATCAATTGGCAACTCTCCAGTCCTCGCGATACTAAATTATCATTTTGATGCCACTGCCCGCATTGGCATTCCAAAAATGAGCAGAGTGGTTCTTGCAGAATCCCTAAAATTTATTCATAGTGCACTTTCTGTTGAACACCAAGCTTCAGTTACCCTGTACGGTTTGTCCGCCCAGGCCACTGCCCAGTCTAAAGTAAAGGCAAATACCTACCCATACAAAGCAGACTTTACAAACAAGGCCTTCTTTGCTATGGAGGGTGGTATGTCGGCATCTTTTGATACTATTTACAACCATCAAATCAACTTGCCTTACATATCACTGACAAATGACGCTGCTGTAACCCACTCAGTACTTGTTCTACTAAAAGGCACTACTATCAAAGTAACAGTTAGTACCACAGGAAATGAAAAATACAACATTTTGGACCTCACTGATGAAATTTCCCATAAAAGTGAACTTCAATGCACAATGGAGGCAAAGACAGCTAAAATCAGCTTTACAGGAGAAACAGACAGTGGATTGTTGAACTTGAAGAAAACTTTAAATGTTGATGCTGTTCCACTGAAAAACATTGACTTTAAAAGCAGAATTGAGGCTAAATCTCCTTTCATAAAAAGCAGTTTGGTGGTCACATCTGGAAGGTTCAGTCTTCGAAAACTAAAAGCAGAGTTTGAAGCCACACATGATACAGAACTTGTTGGTCTTGTAACTGGCACCCTGTCCAATGGACTTAACATCATGGTACGTCCAATAGAAATAACTCTCGATTCCCAGAACAAAGGAAATGTCAAAATAAATGACCAAGAAACACTCTCTGCTAAAATTGACCTTCAGAATGACTACACCATTATTCTTAACTCCAACAAGCAGCATATCAGCACTGGCGCTATTATGCGATTCAACCAAAACAAGTACAACTACAATTTTACAATTGCCAACAACAACGCTGAGGCAGGCATATATGCTGCTGCAAATGGTGAGGCTGACCTTGAATTTTTGACTGTTCCTGTCAATGTTCCAGAAATAACCATTCCAGGCACTGATTATCAGATTACTTCCATCAATGACATCAACCTGTATGAAAAGACTGGCCTCAAATATCTTTTATCTACGAAGCCAACCTTCGACCTAAACACCAAAAATGTCTACCAAAAGAGCAAGTATGCACCAGTAGCAGATTTTGGCCTTATTTATATTCCATCTATTGGTAATTTTAACTCAGAAATGTCCTTCAAGTCCTCCATTTTAAATGTAATTACCAGTGTTGGATTGCAGAATGAAAATGACCCTGTCATCCGCATTGCTGCCACTACCACCTCTGTGTATCAAAATCTGAATGCTAATCTTGAAGGTACTAGCACCCTAACTTTTAAGAGAGGTCTGAAACTGGCCACAGCTTTGTCTTTGAAGAATGCCTTTATTGAAGGAACACATAACAACACTTTGACTCTGAACAGTGATAATCTGGATGCTGCAGTGGCTGTGTTCACAGTTGCAAAGATGAATCTGCCTGTCCTCAGCTTTGAAGCTGACCATAAGTTGCTCGCAGACACTAAAACTCAACCAAATGCTCTCTCTACATTGAAAGTTACACATAAATATAACCTTCCTTACATCAATGCTGTTGGAAATGGTGCAGTAGAACATACAATGAAGGTAGACAGCACATTTTCCTACCTTTCTGCTGAATCTACAGCAAAGAGCATGACAGGGACATTCTGGAAAGATGGAACTGTAACAGGGTCTTTATTGAATGAGGCATCAATGTACATCAATGGGGAAGGATTACGCTCCAAACTAAAGACAAATGGAAATCTGAAAATAAAACATAAAGATCTCAAAGTAGAGTTTGACCTTGATGAAAGCATGGACACAGAGGCAGCCCTTAGTCGTGTCTACATTATTCTGAATGCTCTCTCCAACAATGTAGTTAACCTTAATTCTGGTAGCACAAGCGGTAAGCATGTTTACAAAGCCACCATTGACCTGGTCCCATTAAGCTCCTTCTTTGGAGAAGAAGAATATGATTTGTCTCAAACTAATAAGTTGGGAGATAACACAGTCTACCAGAAAACAACTGTGAATATAAAGCCATCTGAGCAGAAGTTTTCCTACATCTTAAAAGCAGACTCTCCTTTGTATTCATCAAATTTTGATGTTGAAGGAACTCTAAATATTCCACATAGTTCTCAAGTTGTTTTCAAGTCATCATGCAAATCTCCAGTTGAGCTTCTGAAATATGATCTCAATGGTAAGAATCTGCAATTAATATTTTACACATTAATATGATAATTTTAAACAGTTCTGTAAAAAAGCTGTTAAACAATTACATTTCTAGCTTTTACAAACTTACAGTCTTAACAATGTTTGATAGTTATGTTATTGTGTTACGGATCTTTATTTATATATATCCTTAAATATTTAAGCCTAAATCTTGAAGTACTTATATATGTTTTATTCTTAAAAGGCTACCTGAGCCATAGCTGCAGTAAAAACAGTGCAACAGCCAAGGTCTTCTTCAAACACAGTGATCTCAATATGAATTTCAGCAGTGTTCTTGCGCCAAGGTATTTTTCATGTTGATTTTACTTGCAATAATTTTGAATCACTATCACTGATTCTTTGTTCTGACTTAATATTATCTAATGGTTTATTGTAATTTAGGGATCTCAGCCATGAAGTCAATCTGGACCTCACCAGCGCAACATTTACAGATATGAAACTCCATTATGAAGCTAAGAGAAATGCTCTGAGTGGAACGGTTTTCACACCATCAGCCGGCCTACTAGGTTTCCAGCTCGCCAGCAAGATGCCATTTCAACTGACTTCACGTCTTTATGGACGCTACGCAGTAAGTGAACATTTCAACGTCTCATGACAAGAATTGAATTTTATTTATTTTCTTACTGACAGAGTTTTTCCCTTACAGTCCGAACCAGAAAAGGACATTGACATACTGTTTGCCAAAGCTTCAAGGGATGAAGAAAACATTCATCTCCAGGCTGATTACAATCTGGGCTTACTCAATGAAATGATTACAGGCCTGAGGGAAAGAATTCCTGTTATCACCTCTGCATTTATCAGTGTTGCAGAAAAATTTAACGTTGTTGAATTAATTACAGAATTGAAAGTAACCATTATTGACATACTTACAAAAGCTCACACTTTTACATCCAATCATATGCCTGAGCTTAGCCAGCTTTCAGGTCTGTTCAAAGATGCTGTAGTGCAATACGAGAAGGCCATTCAAAACCTATTTAATGCTGTTATCAAGTTTCTGAGGGAGACCAAATTTAAGCTGCCTGGCATGGAGGCAAGTACTCTGCCTGAGATCTGCAAGCAAATTAGAAGCAATATTGGTGACATTATGGAAAAAGTTATTCGTGACCTTACTGACAACTTAAATACTATCCTTGAAGATGTATTGCCTACTCTTCTGTCCACTGAAATACACCTACCTTGGGGTGAAGTGATGACTGGGGATCAAATCATTGACCTTATTAAGGAAATTCTGGACGACATAGTGAGCATGGTGAAGGACGAGGACACCCTTGATTTCATTTTGTCTGAACTGTCTGATTTACATAAAGAACTTGCTGAAGAATTCGATGACATATTTGATGACCTCACATTAATTAATGAGCTGATTGAAGAAGCTGATAGTTTGTTAACCATCGAGACCTGGAATGAATTTGTTGATGACTGTCTTGCTGTTATGTCGGCCAAATTAAATGAATTCATAACAACTATCTCTATAGAGCCAACAGGAAGACTTGAAATCAACCTTCCAGTTAAGTATTAACAGTAAGACAGTCACTCTGTGTGAACAAACTGTGTGAAGGACAAGATGGACAACTAACTTGTCAGTAATATCTTGCTTGCTCAGCTATATTTCATTGTAATACTATTTTATGCAAACATGAATTGTAAATGAATGCAACATAATAAAAATGTTATTATTGTGATGTGCTTTTCAAGTGCTTTCATGGTCTTTATTGCTTTGTACAAAAATATTTCCATATGTTTTAATAAATGAACCTTACATTGTGTAATATAAAACACACTTCACATTAGAAATAGTGGATATGAATAATGATATGAATAAGCAATGTGAATTAACTTTTTACTGTAATTTAATACATTTTTTTTATTTCTCAAATTTAAAATCCTGAATAATAAGAACTTAGTGACCAACTACATGGATACTGTTGATCTACAACTTGTGGTACATAATTACATCATACAACCTACTTCAAAATTAAGGATTTTTTTAAATAGCAAAAGCTGAATCAAAAATGCATTTCATTTATTGCATTTTTTATTTGGTATTTTAAATTTATATTATTATGTTAAATAGGGCGGCACGAGGGCGGCTTAGTGGTTAGTGGATAAATTACAAAAGTATAATATTTTTTCCTCCATTGTTTATCTGGGTTCTCTTAATCTTATTTCTTTCTGAAAATCTGATGTTTTAGGTCATATTTCTGCAAAAATATATTTTTTTAAATTATTTGTAAAAATTAATTAAAAAAAAGGGGTTAATTTTTACTAATTTAACAAACTAATATATTATTCATTCATTCATTATCTCCCGCTTTATCCTCTATTAGGGTTTTCCCCACATAACGTCTCGGGCGCTGGGCAGATAGACCCAGGACAGGGCGCCAATCCATCGCTGGGCACACAACTCACACAGACACACTCTATATGGGGCAATTTTGAGAATTCAATTGACTTGATCCATGTTTTTGGACTGTGGGAGGAAACCGGAGAACCCGGAGGAAACCCACGCAGACACGGGGAGAACATGGAAACTCCACCCAGATGGGGATTCGAACCGGGAATCCCTAGCGCTGAGAGGCGAACGTGCTAACCACTAAGCCACCGTGCCGCCTAATATATTATATTTCACAAATTAAAACGATAATTAGTCTTAGCTCATTATACATTTTAAGCATTTCTACAGCACCATTTTTCAGCACACAGCGTTGGTATGTTTGCTGAACTGGATGTCTTAATTTCTTACACAAGGAAGGGCACACATTATTTTGACACTCTGATATCAACTGGCAGCATAATGCAGTCAGTAACACTGAATACAAGTAGGAGTTGAAGGCCTGCAGTAAGAGGTCTATCCCCTACTGGCAGTGGACAAAAGTAGAGGAGCGACAGTGATACCTGCTCTTTATCCCTTCTGGAGGGCAAATACTTCCCCAAATTTTTAAAGATGGTTGTGTAACCTCTTTCAATCTAACGAGCATCAATGGTACTCAAAAATATTCTGTGTTTATTTAATTTCATTAATGTGTATATATAATGTGTTGTAAAGATCAGACTTTATTACAAACTTAATTTTGCCACTCACCAATGTAATATAGGATCATTTTTTTAATTTTCTTTTTACATATATGATCAAGTCTAATTTGTTTGTCCTTTTTGTTGGGATTTATTCACTTTAACCTTCAGCTACTGTGACCAAAGTGGAAACCAATGGGGCCTGACGGAAGGATTTCTCAAGCACAGGAATGCACTTTATTAACAGAGTGCATGAAATGCAAGACTGATGCCATGCAATCACTCTTATAATAAAAGTGCAACAACACTATAATCGCAATCACTTTTTTTTTTTTTTTCAAATGTGTACATTTAAATATTACTTGTGTTAAGTAACCTAAGTAACCTTGCTCATGCTGATATGTCGGTACTGCAGTGACCTGCCTGTTAAATTGATTAATGTCCGTTGCATTAATTGTACTGTTCTAGCAATTTATCTGGGCATAGTAGCTCAGTGGGTGTTGGGCTATCAATCTGAAGGTTGTGGGTTCAAATCCCAGGTTCACTGTGGTTACCAAAAACCACTGTGGTTACCACTGTGGTTCACTGTGGTCCTTGTGCAAGACCCTTAACCCTCATTGCTCCAGGGATGCTGTGGTCAACCCTGTGGTGGCTTTGAATAAAAGTGTCTGCTAACTGACAGAATATAAATATAAAATGTAAATGTAATTTCGTTCGGCAGCACGGTGGCTTAGTGGTTAGCATGTTCGCCTCTCAGCGCTAGGGATTCCCGGTTCGAATCCCCATCTGGGTGGAGTTTCCATGTTCTCCCCGGGTCCGCGTGGGTTTCCTCTGGGCTCTCCGCTTTCCTCCCACAGTCCAAAAACATGGATCAAGTCAAGTCAATTGAATTCTCCAAATTGCCCCATATAGAGTGTGTCTGTGTGAGTGAGTGTGTGCCCAGCGATGGATTGGCGCCCTGTCCTGGGTCTATCTGCCCAGCGGCCGAAACGTTCTCCCCTGGATGGGCATGGGGAACCCTAATAGAGGATAAAGCGAGAGATAATGAATGAATGAATGAATGAGTAATTTCGTTTCGCTGCATACTTGTATGAATTATGACTTGACCTGTAATCCAGCAGAGGGCGACACAGATGCTCAGCATTGTGAATGACGTTGAAATTTGGATGACGTATCAGAAGCGTTACGTTTGAAAAAAGGCTGCATCTGGTCACGTGACAGTATTTGAAAATAGACCGGGACTAAAGCGGGTTTAAACTCGAGCCAGAGCCGCGGTGTCTAATTAAACCGGAGCAGAAACAACAGTGTAGCCTCACTTTGAGCTTACGGCCTTTTTATTTTTCAGAATTGATGTTTTTACTTTGTTTTAGTTAGCTTGTCGTGGTATTTTTGGAATGGAGCGAGTGAAATCTAGCACGCGAGACCCGAAAAGGTAAGCAGCTATTAAACCCAAACTTAATTCAGACGCCAACAAATGAGATTAAACGTTTACTAACGCTGTACGACATGTACCACAAACCAGAATTTAATCTCACATATCCGACCGAATAATACACCTACAACCTCTCTGTTTTTATTGTTTGTGGTCGTTAAACTCTCAGAAATGAAAGGTGTATAGATAGAGATGACTGAACAAGTAGCCTTATGTGAAAAGTGATCATGATATAATATGGGTTGTTATTGGTAATGGTTAATATTAATTGTTTATTTATTCATTTTGTTCCACTCAATCCTTTACTGGGGTCGTGGACGCTCAGTGGTCAGGATGTTAGGCCATCAATCTGAAGGTTGTGGATTCAAATCCCAGTTTCACTGAAGTTACCAGTGTGGGACCTTGAGCAAGAACTATCCATCAATCCATTATCTTCTGCTTTATCCTATAGTAGGGTCGCGGTGGGGTTCCCCATGCCCATCCAGGGGAGAATGTTTCAGGCGCTGGGCAGACAGACCCAGGACAGGGCGCCAATCCATCACTGGGCACACACTCACTCACACATACACACTCTATATGGGGCAATTTTGGAGAATTCAATTCTTGAATTCTTGATCCTTGTTTTTGGACTGTGGGAGGAAACTGGCGAACCCGGAGGAACCCCACGGGGAGAACATGGAAACTCCACCCAGATTGGGATTCGAACCGGGAACCCCTAGTGTTGATTGAGCAAGACCTTAACCCTCATTTCTCCAGGGATGCTGTGGCAAATCCTGTGCTTGCTTTGTATGTCACTATGGATAAAAATGTCTGCTAAATGACCTAATGTAAATATAGGGTCACGGTGGGGTTCCCCATGCCCATGTTTATTGAGTAATTGTTCAGGTGTGTATCAAATTTAATAGCTTGCTAAGAGAGAAAGGTGTAGAATGTGTTGATTCTATTTATTTTTAAGTATTAAAATACTTCAACCAAATGCTTTTATATTTTGAATGTTAATTACTTCATGTTGTTTTTTAGCACTTTTAAACAATCTGAAACTTTTCTTTGCCCTCAGTTACCCAAACAACACTTTGGAGGCTGTAGCTCAAGAAGAAAAGGCGTCCGAAATTGTACAGTTCATGTACTGTAAGGAGCTTGTGCTTTGCAGCGGTATGGAGTTCTCTTTTGAAGAATTGCGGGCTGAGCGCTATTACAAGCAAGTGAAAGGTATGTTTGAAATAATCACATCTCATTCATGCTTTAAAAGTCTCTCATTTGGATATATACATTAACATTTATAATCAATTTATTTTTATATATTTTAAAATTATTTTTAGAAAAAGTTGTACAGTTGAGCAAAGTTAAAGCGGAGCTGAAATTTCAGATTGAGCAGAAACAGAAACTTGTTCAAGGGCGAAGCAGCAATACCCAACAACTGGTAATACATTAAACCATTCTTCCTAAAACTTCTAACATTTTAAAATGTTTTTATATGGGTTCTGTATATTAAAATGTATAATTGAAATAATTGCTTGTTCAGAGAAAAAGTTTTACGAACTGGCCAAAAACAAAAAGACAGGTTGCATATCCATTGCTGGGCAGTCACTTATTTAGATAAAACCAGCTGTGAAAGAATTATTTATATTATATAAATATTTATATAATATTTATTTGCTTTTGTAAACCCTTTGCAATTATGACAATATTTATTTCAAAGGAACCAAACACGTCACAGTTTTCAACGCAAAACTCCTCTGCTCCTGTTCCCTCTCGGACACCGTTTCAGAAAAATTTCCAAGCTCCAGAAACATCCAGTAATTCTCATCTGAAGTAAGTGTAGTGTTAAGGAATCACTTCATATGTTGGTTCAGTATTTAAAGTAGTTTTCAGATTTTCACTTAGCTTTTGTAAAGCTGGTCAGGGTGCAAAATGTACAAAATTAACTGTGTTAATGCCAGTGTTAATGCCAGTGTTTAACAAATAATTTGTGTGACTCATCAATCATGACAATATTATTGATTTAAATAAAAGAGTTCTGTCAAGATTGACTAGTTATTTAAAACAAAATTCTGGAAAGTAAATTTCTAGAAAGTCTATTAATCTCATTAAAATGCATTCCATTGAAATGTGTAATGTGTTTCTACGAACTATTTTGAAGTAATCCTGGCAAAATGTAGTTTTAAGTGAAAATTAACATTCTGCTGTTTTTGATTAGGAATGGTCTAACGAATCAAGATGAAGATGTGGGACAAGGTAAGTTTTGTAAATAAATTCAACCCGTCCACATCCGTTATTCCAGTGAATGTGACATTAATTATTAAGGATACAGGGAAATTAAGTGCAGTCTATTGACTGCTGGGTGAAATATTTTCACCAAACTTACGAACTACCCAATGTAAAGTTTGGTGAAGGAAGCAGTATGGTCTGCTTTTGCAACTCTCAAAATACACCGGGCTAGAAAATTCTGTATTTAATAATACATATTTGAAAACTGCAGTATCTTAACAAACTTTTATGAATAAAACCAGAGATTTGTGTAATTTTGCCCAGTAAAGGGTAGATTTTCTTTCTTGAACAGTATAGTTCTATTTTTCACAAACATGAATAAAAAATACAATTTACACTTTTTTTTTCCCCTCGAATGAATAGCTTTCAAACAGAGGACTACACAGGACTCAAGACCTTTCATTGTTCACAATAAGAATGCTCTGCCAGAAAAGCCTCCTCTAAGGTGTGTTCAGAGAATAGATTTATATTGTGTGTGTGTATATGTGTGTGTATGTATATATATATATATATATATATATATATATATATATATATATATATATATATATATATATATATATATATATATAAATATAAATTATTATTATTTTTATTTTTAAAGATCATCCTCCATTAATCATAAATCTCTGAAGCTGCCCACCACCATTCTAAAAGCCAGACAGCCAGCTCCTACGTGCCCCAGTGATAAAGTACGTCTGAATTATTTAATGCTTTCAAGAATATTGTCATTATGGCTTGGGATTCAATACTAAGCCTAGCTTAAATGTGATGGTCTGTTACCATTTTGTTCTTTTCAGGATGCGTCTCTCTCCCGTTCTGAAGAGGCCATCATTAACGGCCACTGGAATAAGACTCTCTGTCGAAGCCCAGATGACACCTGTGATTTTGTTCGTGCAGCTCAATTGGCATCTACTCCCTTTGGAGGACAAATAAGGCCAACTTTATCAGATAGAGAAGAAGCTGAAGTCGGTCCCAACAATGCAGATTCTGGAAATTTTCAGGTGTCAAATCCCGAGGCCATAGCAGAACCAAATAAGCTAAGGTATATAAGATTAAATACATTATATTTATAAAAAATATTTATTTGCTATGGACTTATTCTGGATCGAAGTTGAGTCAAAATATAAGAACAGAAGTTCTTAAGTACAAATTTAATACAGTTTATTGCAATAAAATATTTAAGATTTATTAAATTAAATGTATTTAACATTATTTTCAAGATTAAGCTACATATAGTATTAGAAATAATTTGAATAAACTGTCTACAACAAAAGGGAATATTATAAGCTTCTTCACACATTATTTTAATTTTCCTTCTCAGCCCAATACAAGAGATCAGTCACGAGTGGGCTACGTCCTTTGCCTCCACTGTCCCTGTAGACCCAGCATCCCAAGGAAAAAGCACAACCACCAGAATTATGGAGAGCATGCAGTCTTCGTCAGGAAGAAATGAGTCCACTGCTGTCTTTCGTGAGTTCCTTAGATAATGAATGTTAAATCTATGTAATTTACCAAACAGAAACGAAGAGGCTATGTTATTGGGTTGACTCACTACTATATTGTTTTACTTTGGGGGCTTTGGTGTTACACCAGTAGAGGGCAGTGAATCATCCTAGCATAAAGTTTGGACATATTTGAAGTTAGTTTACATGAGGTTAATTTGAGTAATCTCATAGGTTTATTGATACATGTAAATAGAAAAGTGTGAGCTGTTATGGCTTTTAATTTTGTATTAATAATTCAAAGCACAAATTAGAATTGTTAATGGTTGTTTTAGTTATTTATTAATCAAAAACATAATATATAAATATTTACACTGTATTTGCATTATGTTATTGGTGGTAGATGTTTTTAAAGTACTAAATTATTGATAAGATTTTTTTTTTTTGCATTGTATTATTTATGTAAATTTATTTGAATAAGTGCCTGAGCTTAATGCTGAAAATTTATCTTTTTTTTTTCAGGATTTCCACAGTTTTCCACTAAAATGCCACTATATCTAATAACACATTGTATTCACTTCTACTTAGTAATAAATGTTTAGCATGTATGTTACACACGCTCTAATAGTATGATGTAAATGTGCCACCAGAAACTGATAATGTGACTCCAAGTATCCAGGAGGTCAGAAAAGCTCTACTTGATAATGTGGATCTGTGTTCCTTCGTTAACTTCAGCAGAATGGTTGGACCTTTGCCGGAGTCTAAAGATGTTCTTCAACTCGGTACCATTTAAAAGCTCATGCACTAAGTTTTATTCGTATTCCCCAGATGTAATAGATCTTTATTCACCTATCTTACTGTGTTCTTGTAGGTGATGAAACACTGGTCCTCCTGGAACCAATGGAAAACGACTTGTATCGTTATCACTCAAATAATGGGATGGTGCTTGTTAAGGTACACAATATGAAATTTAGCTGTTTGTATTTAGGTTGTTTATTTTGCATTTTTTACTCAATTTCTTTCTTGTTTAGGTGGATGAAACTACAGTACCTTGGGATTTTTACATCAGCTCTCGACTCCAAGCTTGTCTATCCACTGAGCTCCGTTGTTGCCATGCTCAGATCAGCTGCTACCTGTACGTGAATGGGTCGGTCACCCTGTGGAGAGGCCCTCATGCGAAAACAATTCAAGTATTTCACATTCTTATTAAAATGTGTTAAAGTTTGCTGGATCCCTTTCATTATGGCATCATCCTGGTTTGTATTATTGATCTTTTATGGCTGATTTTGAACAGGACTTGATAGATGAGCGCATGCACCGACGGGACGTTTGCCTCGTGGTTATTCATCTGCTGGAGATGGTGAAACAGATGCACTCATGTCGGCTTGTTCACGGAGATTTGCGACCTGAAATGCTAATGGTTTGTTACAGGTACTGTGATGCTTTTTTGGTCACCTATATCTAGGAGATGGCTGGGAACATTCAGAAATGATATTTAATATGATTTGACCAGAAAACAATGGCAGTACATAGCACCAATATTTCATTTTGTGTAGTATGGTTAAAATTGATGTTTTTATTTATTTATTTTTTTTTAATACAATTTACTATCACATGTATTTCAGTGTTAAATTGAATTTATTGGTATCATTAACATGTTAGATTGATTTTAATATTTTGCACATTATCAAAAAGTGTTGTAAGTAATGCATTTATATTTTTCATGATTTCATGATTTGGATAACACCATTATTGTGTACTGCAACATAATTTGTATACATGCTCTTCAATAATTTTGGCTCAAAACGCTTAAAAAAAGCGAAGAGTGTAGTTTTATTTGTAATTGATAAACCATGATTTTTGACCAAGTGCTGCCAAATTAAACCATCCTGGCTGGACATGGATGATGGGGAATATTCATATAAGTATGCTGTGTTTGCGAATTACAAATGTTTATCAAAATAACAGCAACATAACAATCCTTCATATACAAAAAAGGAATAGTTTATTAAAAAGTGGTCTGTTGTAACAAATATCAGCATATCGTTTTCACACCAAAATATATTATGACGGTGGCATGTTGCCAAGTAACAAGTAGCACGTTTCCTTTTACTAAATGTATCACTCTTTAGGCTCTTCTAATATTTTTTACTTAATTAAAATAATCACATACCTACAGTGTATTCACATTCTTAATGAAATATATTGTTTGTTTCCCAGTTGTGAGCATCGTGTTTCAGGGTTTGCGTTCTCCAGCACACTGGACCTGGAGAGGCAGACTGAGGTGAAGTCTGTGCAAGATATTCAGTCTGCTCAGAAGTATATCAATCAGGGTTTATTGTTGCCCACAGATTCTCCTTACCAGGTAAAGGTCTTTGTACAATATAGCGAGCACTAAAGCTCCCCTCATTCAGCAGATCTCAGACCTGTCCTGCCTCTCCACAGGTGGACCTCTATGCTGTTGCAGAAATAGTGCACTTACTGCTGGTTGGAAGAAGCATGGAGCCAGTAAAGGAAGGTTCTTGCTGGAGACTTGGTGTGCAATCTGAACTAAAGTAAGACCAATCAATCTGTTAACCTGATCTTAAATAAGATGGTCAATTAGTTTTATATGTAAATTTAAACTTTACTCTAAAATAAAGATTGTCTATTTTTGTTTCTTTAGTGAGTCCCTTGACCCCATATGGGAAGGCTTTTTCCACAAACTCTTAAATCCAGAGGACAAACCAACAGTGTCTATATTATCTGAGCTCATCAACAACGTAAAAAACACAACCTAGTAGAACGTGCTGTGTGTTCTCTGTATATTTCTTGTCTGTCTTTTTTAAAACTGTTTAGTCCATAATTATTTTAATAAATCAGAAAAATTACACTTTGCCTTAAGTCACAGTAATTTGCAACATAAAATAATGTCTTGGTAATATGTATTAAAGTTATTTCAACTATACCTCTGTGAATAAAAATCAGTTTTATTAAAAGTTTAAAAGGTCGTGTTTGTCTTCTATAAAATCTTATGTCAATCAATACAGATTCAACAGTTTTAAAAAACCTGTTCGAAACATATCTGAGGTTTTGCACAATTTTTTTGAAAATTGCACAATGTTGGAAATTAGCCACTGTTTTGATTCTGTTTTAATTTTAAGATGCTTACATTTAAATAATTAATTGCATTAAATAAAATTGTTTTTCCAGTTGATGTAATTAACTCCTAGTCAAAAATTAAATAAAAAGAAAATCCAAATAATTACATAATTTACTGTCATTACACATACAATAACGGCAATAAAATACATTTTAGCATCTTACCAAAGTGCAATATGAAGAATGTACAGCATATCCAGTGGGTGCAGGATATGGGAGTGGTATGGACATAATCTACAGATGAATATAATACTAATGTACTATAAACATGATGTACATTTGGATGTGCTATAGTCTATTTTCAGATTAGGGTGATTTTGTAGAAAAGTGCGAAGAGAAGTTCATATTAACTTGATAAAAACATACAGTACCAGTCAAAAATTTGGACACACCTTCTTGACCAATGTCTGTTTTCCCCCTTTACCATATGGATGGACTTTGTAGTTTTATAATTACAGACTGTAGTAATCTGTTTTCTTTGTTTGTTAGTCACCTGCTGGTTCTCTTTTTCTGATTGGTCAGGACCATCACAGAACAGGTATAATGTGGGTGGTGGATTGTTTATTTTCAGTTCTGCAGTGGCACTGATGTGGTGATGGGGTTTTAGTGCAGCAGTGCTGCTGTAGTTTCATTTAATCACCACAGTGACACTGCTGGGATAGGAATAATGCACCAACCAAATACCTGCTCTGTGGTGGTGCTATTGGGGTTCTGACCATTAGAGAACAGAGTAAAGCGAATTAACACATTATCTACTGTAGTCCATAAACAGATGGACTGTCTGTAGTTGTAGGACTACAAAGTCCATCTTTACAAAAGTGGAACTGAGAACATGGATCCTGCAGTTTCATTATTGATTTGCACATGCTGACGCCAAAATGATATTTTGTCTGATAGTTATCTGTATTTTTATTAACCTGATTAGCTAATTAGGTATTTGAGTAAATGTAGAATATCTTGTATGAAGAGCACATGCCTGCAATATCAGCCTTGAGGCATCTGCACCTCAGGTCTTGTATCTAATTACAAGTTCGTATTTACTCATGTTCAAGAAGTAGCTCCACATTTGCCTTTTAAATAAGCCTCAACTTCCTCAAAGCTGTGTGGGGGCAGAGGGGGAGCAAAAAATATGTTCAGCATTTTTACTCCACTTTAAATTTGGAATACATAAAACATTGATCACATTAACAGAATTTGCTCTGACCTGTACATTAGTAAGGGATTCAAATCTGGTGCGCGGAGAGTACCAAATCTATTGGTTGCAGATTGCAAATATTAAAATAAGTATATGTCCATAAGCTAACTTTTGCTGGCTAGCACAAGCACCAATATTCTGTCTAGCTATGCTGGCTGTATCGTGTATGTACATGTCTGTACACATAGTTGGCTTAACCCAAGTTCTACGTGTCTTTAGGGTGTGTCATCATTTCAACTGTCTTCAAATAAGCATTTATAAAAAAATATATTGCTGGTGGATAAAAGTGATTCTGTGCTTTTCCTGAGCACCTCAATCAATTCCTTATGACTTGTTGGAGATCATGTTCCACATCTCTGTGTACTGACAAGAATGTGGTTCTCTTTCATTTTGAAGGCCTTCACATTTTAGAAAAGGATTTATGGAATTCTTTAAATATATACCGAATTATGGGATTTTACCTGTTGGTTTCAATAAACCTAATTGTAACTCAACAAGACAAGTTTTGTTATCTATAAATAGTTGGTATTTGGCCCTGTTTCTGTAATAAGCTCTTTTTCTACCCTGAATCACAAATTATTAGCCGGACTGACTCTTGTATAGAACATAAAGTAAAGTGTGTCATCATTTGTTATTCAACAGTTTTGAACCAATGATCTAAACTGACTAAAGATATTCCAAATGTCCTGGAAGTGATTACCATATATGTTTCACTCCACTTCAGTTTCCTATGGATTTTACAAGTTTACACTGCAGGTACCTCTATCAAACTTTGAAATGTTCCCCTAATTTTTTTTCTTCTGAAATGCAAATAAGAAATAGTTCAGAAGTTCAGACCATTAAAGTAAAACATATAATTATCTGGAACAAAACAGAAAGGTAAAAACCTGCAGATCCGATTTACAAATTTACTGTAGCGTTAGTAAACACACATTAGTTACGCACTGCAGTTAAGATTAAAATTTGCCCTGACATAAGTCTGAATTCCGATTCCATGAGTCTCTCAAAAAGGGGAGGACTTTCATACAGAACATCTACATGACAGTGAATTAGTAATAAATAACAATAATAAGTTGTGTTGATAAGCGAAGGTTCACACTCAATTGCTGCACAGTATTTTTATTAATTAATAAATAACCGCCCAGCGATGGATTGGCGCCCTGTCCTGGGTCTATCTGCCCAGCGCCCGAGATGTTCTCCCCTGGATGGGCATGGGGAACCCCACCGCGACCCTAATAGAGGATAAAGCGGGAGATAATGAATGAATGAATGAATAATAAATAACCAAGCATAACATTTTGTCTGATTTGGTTTATCAATTTCCAATGCCACTATACATTGCATTACATTACATTTACATTTAGTCATTTAGCAGACGCTTTTATCCAAAGCGACTTACAAATGAGAACATCACAAGTCAGAAGCCATGGAGAAAACCTATACTGTAAATTCATCAAACCTGATTGTTATTCGATGCTGCGGCCCCTCCCCCTTTATATATATATATATCCCCCTTTATATATATATATATTTTTTTTTTCCTACAACAGGTATTTGATAAAGAGATGCGTCTTCAGTAGTTTCTTAAACCTGTTTAGTGATTCTGCCTTACGGACAGAGTTGGGAAGATCGTTCCACCATTTTGCAGTGGTGAACGCCATGGAGTGAGAATTGGTTATTGGTTATTTAAACGAAAATTTGGTTGTCAATGAATTTCATATATAATTCATCAGCTTGCAATAGTTCTGTCTCTGTGTTTCTATGTTTTTCTGCTCATTTAAGTCATTTTTTGCTTTCAAAAGTTCTTATTCATTTCTTGTTTGCACACCAAGCTGCAGAATAGAATTATCTATTATAGTTAGGTTCTAGATGTTTCATGGTGAAAGCAGGTGGGACCTGCTTTGTAATCTTTAATTAGCCTAAAATTCAGATTTTTCAAAATGATTTATTTAAATAAATTCAAAGCTGTTGTGTTACCAAGTACAAGAATGTTTCTGGCTCTGGAATTCTAATCAACTGACAACTTATAATGATTCCTGTCCTTACATTTACATTTACATTTAGTCATTTAGCAGACGCTTTTATCCAAAGACCTGAGAACAAAATTCAGACTTTTTCAACCTGATTGTTAAATGATTTTTTTTTTTTATTTAAAAATAAGTAGTATCTTAAAACTGTTTAAAAGCTGTTGGGAAGATCGTTACCAAGTACAAGCTCCTCGGAAGGTGAATTCGTCACTGGAGCGAAGTGAACGAGTCGGAGTGTATTTTGAAAAGATAGAGTGAAGGTAAGAGGGGGAAGATCCAGAAATGGTTCTGTATGCCAGAGTCAGCGACTTGTATTGAATGCGAGCTCTACAGGAAGCCAATGGAGGGAAGTGAGTAATGGGAGAATTGGGCTGGTTAATCACTGACAGAAATTAATTAGGTCTGATGGTGGAATTTGGGATACCGGCTGTCCTTCCTACTAATTAAATTTTAACCTATTAATTAAATCTTAATGTTGAAATGTTTCAGCAAAAAAAAAAAAAAAAAAAACTTTTTCATTGAAATGTTTTCATTTAAAAGGTCTAACAACCTTTGATCTGTAATCTAACCAATCTGTGTGTTGTTTTGGTTTCTATGCTTGCTGCTCTCGGATGGATCCAAACCCCGAGGCATACCAGAGGTCTGTTGTGGTGGTGAATCAGTTCTGCCAGAGACTGCTTTTACCAGCTTCACACCTCCTCCACAGAAGAACGCACCCAGATCATCCTGACATGTGCTGGCCTGTGTGCTGCATGTTGACAGAACAACCAGCAGAGTTTAGTCTGAGACAGACAGTATGGGAAGTACTGTGTGAGCGTCTTTTTTGAAGCATATATCTCTCTTCCAACAAATAAGGGTATGTATTTTTTTATTCTCTGTATCCCTAAAGAGTTCTTCAAATTAGCTTAAAGTGGCTCTGTACCAATTAAATCATTTAGACAAGATTTGAAGGTGAAATCTCGTAGCCAGGCCCTGTGACTGAGTGAATGAGACACCTGGAAAACGGAAAGCTTGTGACTCAGCAGGCGATGATTCCTTACTTGAAATATATATAAATATAATATTTAATATCTTAATGCACTATAGTGTTGCCTCTCTTATCAGAATAAATTGTAGGTAGGTGGACTTAATTGTGCATGGGCATAGATATTTAGCAAAGCGTCTTTGATTTTCTGCTCTGATTAAATCCAGCAGAATGAGTGTCAAGTTAAAAGGTTTGTCTGTGTTGCACTAATTGAATTAAATTGCTATCAAGGTGAGTGTAAGCCTGCATTGTAGGTAAAAACACAATTCTAACCTTATTTATTAATCTTAGTAATTGTTAAAAGGATGAGACAATAATGACTTTTTTTTTTAGATACATCCACAATGTCCAAAAGCCTTGTCTGTTTTTTTTAAGCTTTATTACGACCTGCTTTCACCTTATGCAAAAGCTTGTCAGCAGCATAACCTGGACGGTTGAATTTTAAGAGGCGTTTTAACGTTGCTGACTTGCATTTTTTTTTATCCAATGGAATATTAAAGAAATAATGAATTGCCCTAGATCTACCAAATGCCAAATTTTATTACTTTGTGCACTTTATTTAAAAAAAGAACATCCTTTTTTTATTGAATTGCAACAATTAAGCTTAAATAACTGGACAACAAACTGTGAAACAACAATTAGCTAGTTTCTGATTGTACATCTACATGGCAGATTAATGAGGTAGATATATCATACACTAATACCTCACTGCCACACCAGTTTCACCACTGTCCTTAGACTCATCCACCACCCTAATAATACTTGCTTGTTGGAGTCCTGAAGGGATCCAGCTCAGAAAAGAACGGAAGAAAGGGGAATAATCAAGTATTAACAGAAACAGAAGAATATTTGCAACATGTTACAAGTTAATAAATTTACAAGACAGGTCTAATAAGACAGGCATGTTAAAAGCTCATTTTATTTTTATGATTATTGTGTGAAATAAACCCTTAATGCAACTTATATAGTTCAGTACAAAGTATTATATTTCCTTCTGCAGTGTATTGGAATAAAAGTATACTGTATAAAAATTTGCAAGTACCAAATATTGAACTTAGGAAAAATACTCTTAGGTATTTTAACCTTTAGCAATATTTAGCAACAAGTTAAAATTGCAGTTTGGATTTGTAGCTTAGTGGATCCATCAGCAATTCTGTAAAAAGTTTTATTTGCAGATTAAATTTTGCAGCCGGGGTGTATTTCTGCTACCCATCAGATGCTTTTTTTGTGGTGTTCACTGAAAAGGTCATGGTGTTATACTTGTAATCCCATAAAGCCTGTCGCAAAATCAGAAGTTTTTTTTTTTTTTTACAGAAACTAGTTTCCCTTTTAGGTTTTAGGTTGCAAGTTTTAATGGATAAAAAGGATTGTTGGCAGAAATTATGTTGCATTTTTCAAGCTTATCATACTTATGTTCATTCATTCATTTATCCACTTAATCCTCTACTAGGGTCAGAGGGGGGTTTCCCATGACCATCCAGGGCAGATACACCTAGGACAGGTCAAAAATCCATCACTGGGCACACTCCACCCAGATTGGCATTTGAAACTGGATCCCCAGTGTTGAGAGGCAAACATGCTGTGCCGCCCCATCATACTTATATATTGTGTAGAATCAACCCTTAATGTAAATTGTGTATAAAGCCAGGTCAGAATAATATATGTTTTGGGGATTGAGATTATTCTGATACTGAAATTATCAGTACTTTTTTTTTAGCCAGAAAAAAAAATAGATATGACTTACTGTCTTTTTCATGCCCTACACATCTACAAGGTGGAGCAATATTTGTTGACTCATCGCTCATCACTGACAATGCATTGTCGTAAGTAGCGGTGTAAGGAATTCTAACTTTAATAGAGTTGTTTGAAAACAAGAGAACCATACGACCTGAGGGTACGAGAAGGACAGTGTGAATGAATTAGCTCTCAGAGTTTGAAAGAACAAGACCAATAAATAAAGATAAAAAATATAAATAAAATTAACAAAAATAAAAAAGAACGAAAACTGCTATGAAATTACATGTTCAAAAAATAATAGTCTGTAAAAGTCTGTAATGGTGAATCATAACAACTACTTTTGTCAATATTTAAAGAACTCTCTCTAGATAACTGTACTGTCTCTAAACACACCCATGTATTTTGCATACGAGGCACTAATCACATTGCGCTGAATATTACCATATGTTGACAGAAAAAAATTGCAATACTCAAATGCTGTTATTTCTTCTTTCAGTCCAGACCTGTGGACTAACTTCACCAAGTTTTACTGAGAATCATATGATGACTCCATGATGTGAGCACTATTTTGGATACAGGTATGGTTTAATGCATTGTTTTTCTTGACATCCACGCAAAACGGTATGATTTCTTGAACTTTATTAAAGTTAGGATTAAAAGCTTGTAGCCAAAATGTGTATATGTAACAAATTGTAGAAACATTTAATTGGGTATGTAAACACGGTTTTGGGAAATTTAAGGCAGAAGGTATCAGAATAATAAAAGATAAAAAGAAACTAATCTAATTGTTGAATATATGCAAAGCTTATGAAAAAATAAGTTACATTTACACCTGTAATGTTTTATGTGTAATAGAATTAGAAGTATTATTGTATTAAGCATACTCAAAAAAACATCTGTTAAGATATTGACACTAAAAGTCAACGAATCATGTAAATAAAACAGCTGGCCAAACCTTTGCCCCAGACAACATTAAATTCTCTTACAAAAGTACATTTATTAAAACCTAAATTCTTTATTAACATGGAAATATGCTTATGATGCATGCTACACATTCAATATCAATCTTGTTGTGTATATGATTTAAACTCCTGATAGATCTGTTAGGTTGTAGCTCTGTTAGCTCCATTATTTCAAAATGTTGCAATCCCCTCATATGATTTCTTATCTTAATATGTGTGTGACCTTCTGACATATTCCTTCTGCATTACTATTTGATGTTCTCTTGGGCAAATATTGACTGATCAGCTAGAACAAGGATACAACATGGGGATTCAGATAAAATGTGGACACAGCATATTAACATCTTAACTCTTGTACAAAGCAGGTCTATATTTTAAATATCATATGATATGTACACAGTATATTACATAATATTGTTTAAGCACACCTAAATACAGAGAATGTTCCATTTACAGTTCTTTTTAAGTAACGGCTTATATACTCAACATGGTATTCAGAAAGGTCATGAATTAACATAGCCATATATTGCACAGCTTTTAATATAGTTTATATACAAATTAGATATACAAATATAAGTTTTGCAATAATGTTACTGTTATGATGGAATAGTGTTTTGTTTACTGAGAATGCACAGCATATGGTCACAAGTATATGAAAAATCTAAAATTTAATTTAATTTGAAATATGAAATTCAGTAACCTGTACAATGATTCATAACATTTATTTTCATGAGAGTTTCTGAGCCGAGATGGTTAGTAGTTACATTCAGCATGAAAGTGACATTAAAATTTATTTTCATAATTTTGTAACCATTTTTGGCAAAAATTAACATCAACTTGGTTTTTGAATATGTCTAAACTATAATAGCAATTCATTATTGGACCTCCACAACTGTATAGTTGACTACTGTAATATATATAATTTAAGCTTCTGCTAATAGTCTACAACCACTACTGAAGTTCCTCTGGTTTTCATCTTACTGGTTTAACATACTTTGCCTTTTTCTTTAACAGTCCATTTGACTTTTGAAGTTTTTATTTTCTCATCCAAAAACATAGATTCTAAATTAATTGGCTGCTCAAAATGTCCCTCATACATATAGTGTGTGTGTAGATTGTTGCCCTGTCCTGGGTGTATCTGCCAGTGCACAAAACATTCTCTCCTGGACGGATCTCCCCCATGACCCTAGAATAGGTTTAAGCTTTTTAACATTTATTTTTTGATAAGGCACTTTTTTGTAAACTTTAATTTTAACATTGGATTGAGTGTGGTTCATTATGTTATTCATATCAGGGTTAGCATGAAGCCATGTGCCATTCCAAGCTATTTTAACAAATCAATATAACATAGAATGTGATCAATACAGCGCTAATTATACAAGTGATCAATTTCAGGGTGGAAAAAAAGGCAGGGACCATATGCATTAATTCAGGGTCATGCATTGCTTATTTGTTCCATCAACACCAGTGTACATGGGGTTATAGCAGTGCAAATGGAAATGAGGTCAGGCAGCATTTCTATAGCTCCTGTCTTTCTTGTTTCAAAGACCTTAAAGCACAGCTAGTATTCCCTCCAAATTCATATCATTTACTGCGTTACTAAACTGTGTCACTGTAAGGACTGGTTTTGGTTCTTTACTTGGAGGAGGTACCACCTGCTGAATGTGTGACTATGTTTTCTCCACCTTCTTTTTAGAAAAGTATTTGAACTCAACACTCACCTGGGTGCTTTTGTTTGTTTTGTTTCCTCATATGTTTTCAAAAGAAGTGTTGGCCGTGAATTTGTCTGTCAGTTCAATCGTTTTAGTCGTCAGGTTATAGGTAGTGCTGTTCATGGCAAGCCTTGAGAAGATGAGGACTACACAACATCACAGACTTTATCTGTGTTTTTCACAGGCCTTCAAAATGTTTCAAAAAAAGAAAAAGAAAAGGAAGTTGGAGATTTCTGCACCTAAGAACTTTGAGCACCGAGTACACACGTCATATGACACTGCACGAGGCTGCTTTGTAGGACTTCCCCCACAATGGCAGAGTGTAATAGAAACATTAAAAAGACCCAAGCCTGTGGTGGATCCCTCCAGCATCACATCTGTACAGCGTAAGCAAGACAAGGTACAGCAACATTTTATTCTAAAAACGATTTGTTTTTACTGTAATGGGAATCCGTTTTCGATTTAATTCTCAGAAAGTTAGAATTTTACTTTCCTGTGTATGTTTAAGCACATTCACTTTACCCCGCTTCTCACCATAAGTTTCTTGCCCCAGTAGGAAAAACAATGCATAAATATTACCTGCTATTTTCCTATAGTCGTCATACAATTATAAACACATTGACGTAGCCAGTTTGTCCAGTTACATAATTAATGTAATTTGAAAATGATCATTATGATGCAGAAACTTAAAGTAAGTCTTAAAGTAAGTCAAGTTTGCTTACACACAGAGCAATCTGTCCTCCACATGTGCACACGTGCCCGGAGAGATGGGCAGCCTTGTATACAGCGCTTGGGAAGCAATTGGGGTTAGATGCCCTGTCCAAACCATAATTGGAAAGCCTGCGACTTCAGCAGATGGGGTTCATGGTTAGCATGTTCGCCTCTTACCGCTGGGGATCCAGATTTGAATCCCAATGTGGGTGGCGTTTCCATGTCCTCCCTGTGTCCGCATGGGCTTTCTCCGGGTTCCTGGGTTTCCTACCACAGTCCAAAAACATAGATGCATGGTAAATTAAATGCTTCAAATTACCCCATATAGTGTTTGTTTGTGTGTGTATTTGTGTGAGTGTGTATGCCCACTGATAGATTGTCATCCTTTCCTGTGTGTATCTGCCCAGCGCCTGAAACGTTCTCTCCTGGATAGGCATGGGGAACCCCCCCCCCGCGACCCTAGTACAGGATAAGGATAATGAATGAATGAATAACCATCAACTATCCATGCATAAAATTTTGTTTATAAAATTAAAAAATATTTTTACCAAACAATCTAAGGGACAGTCCAAAAAAATCTCTTTTAAACTACACATTAATATTCCACTTTAACTGTTTGTATATACCCCTGTATTAAACCTAACATGAGTGTATAAATGATGATGGGATTGTCTGAGGTAGGAGGACCTATGATGTCATCTAAGCACCACCACATCCCAGGGGCTAAGGTGTAGCATTTATACATAACAAAAAGTGCATGCAGTGACATAATGTCTATGAAGGCTTGACAAATTAATCGCTGACAAATGAGTAGGACCTTTGAAACAGAGGACATGAATCATAAGCAAGAGGTTTAATAATGTCATTGCCCAATAATTCATTGTTAAATATACTTTATATGGGGAGTAGCTCATTACCAAGACAAAAAAGACTGACACAACACTGTACTAGGATGTTGCTTGATATACTTTTTATATAAATTAAAGTAATAAGCTGTTTACTGTGTTTGACATCATCTTTCTGTTTACTGTGTTTGACATCATCTATTGTGTACAGCAGCATTCCTTCACACGTAGAATACTTTTATTTTTACCTTTGTGCTGTGCAGATACACCCAGAACGGGGCACCTATCCATCGCTAGGCACACAAACACATTCACAGACACCAGATTTGGAGCAGTCAATTCACCTTAAAGCCATGTTTTTAGATTGTGGAAGGAAACCAGAGGAAACCCACATGATCACGGGAGAACATAAAAACTCCATCTAGATTGGAATTCGAACCTGGATCCTCAGCACTGAGAGGCGAACGTGCTAACCACTAATACATATGTGATTTTGTTTAACCATAACTAGCAACATTATACTCCATAAAGGTGATTATTATTGCTTAGGATCTTTTTAATTTTGTTCTATTCTCTCAGGCTATAGTGCGGGGAAGCTTTATTGGTCATGGAGACTATATCTCTGCAGCTATTGCTGAGATGACACGACTGACAGTTACCAGTTCCAACTCTCTCCGAAAGAGAAGCCCGTCACTCCGAAAACGAGCGCAGTCCATGGGGCGCCTTGGAGAGCTGCTCGAGGGGGATTTGTATCAGTACCAAGAACTAGTTGCGAATAAACAGAAAAATGGGCAACCTATATTAGACTGGTTGGAAAGATCACAAGAAGCTTATAGTGAGAATGGGGGCCCCAAAACTGTAGTTAAAAGGAGTACCAGTCTCCAGCCAAATGGACTGCCACCCAAAGCTAGGTCAATTATTGATGTCAATTTGGAGTCGTTAGTGCATCCCCGGCTCATGCCAAGAGATATTCTGGGTTTAACTGAACCAGGCCAAGAAACTAACTACTCACAAAGTGAGAGATTAAGATCTTGTCAAATCAGAATGGCTCAGAAAAACAGCAAGGCCAACCAAAGACCCATGTCCTGTTTGTACAATAATCCTAGATTAAATCAAGGATTATACACCAATCCAGATGTGTTACCCAGCCCTGATCTCGTCGCTGTGGATACACCAAGAAGACCTTCTTCTACATATGATTTTAAGGTAAGATCACAGATTTTTCATTTAAATCTCAATAGAACCATAATAATACCTGATCACAAGATATTAATAGTGGGAAAAAAAAATTAATAAACATCTATCATACATTTTTATAATAGATGACAATATCTCTAAGAATTAAAATTAAATTTTTTATTATTTTACCTTTGCAGACACATTCAGGAATGTTGCAACCAAATAGCACTAATAGTATAAAACCTGCATCTGTCACCCAGTCCCACCTGCCCTGTTCCAGCCACTCAATAGCCGTTTCTCCCATTAAATCTCCTGGACCCTTCATAGAGGGCAGTGCTTTCCAGTGTCGGCCCTCCCCTGCTGGTTCTCCTGATGTCAAACTATCTGGAACCCTGTCTCCTAGCATGAATAGCCCTGAGCCTATCTGTATCCTGTCCGAGCAACCCATGGTCTCTCATGCACAGTTCAAAGCTGCTCTAAGAATGGTGGTGGATAAAGGAGACCCCCGCACTTATTTGGAAAACTTTGTGAAGATAGGTGAAGGCTCTACTGGTGTGGTCTGTATTGCACAAGAGAGGCACAGTGGCAAACAAGTAGCAGTGAAGATGATGGATCTAAGAAAACAGCAAAGAAGAGAGCTTTTGTTTAATGAAGTATGCCAGACTATATATTTTTACATACAGTGTAATTACTGGTTTAATAATAATAATAATAATAATAATAATTCATTCATTCATTATCTTCCGCTTTATCCTATATTAGGGTCGCGGTGGGGTTCCCCATGCCCATCTAGGGGAGAACGTTTTGGGCGCTGGGCAGATACACCCAGGACAGGGTGCCAATCTATCGCTGGGCACACACTCACTCACACAGACACACTCTATATGGGGCAATTTGGAGAACTCAATTGACTTGATCCATGTTTTTTGGACTGTGGGAGGAAACCGGAGAACCCGGAGGAAACCCACGCAGACACAGGGAGAACATGGAAACTCCACCCAGATGGGGATTCGAACCGGGAATCCCTAGTGCTGAGAGGCGAACGTGCTAACCACTAAGCCACCGTGCCGCCCATAATAATAATAATAATAATAATAATAATAATAATACATTTAACTCAAAGTGATATAGTGACAAAGACACAAATTGAATTTGTTTTTCATTTAATGTGCAGGTGGTCATCATGCGAGACTACAGGCACAAGAATGTGGTAGAGATGTACAAAAGTGCTCTAGTGGAGGAGGAGCTTTGGGTCATAATGGAGTATTTGCAAGGTGGTGCTTTAACCAACATAGTATCTGAAACCAGGTGAGTGATCAAACAATTTAAAACCAATTAAAAACCAATTACAATTTAAAACAATTACAAACAATTAAACAAACAATTTAAACAATTTAAAACCAATTACATCAATGTTCCAAAATATTAAACTGTTATTGTGTTTAATCTCATTATCTTCCACTTTATTCTATACTAGGATTATAAAGGGGGGGGGGGATAGGCAGTTACACCCAATCCATTACTGGATACACTCAGTGTGCCAATCTATCTCAGACACACAGTATACAGGGGCAATTTAGATTTAGAGCTGTCAATTCACCTTAAATCCATGTTTTTTGGGAGGTGACCAGAGGAAACCCACGCAGGCACAGGGAGAAATTAAAAACTCCACCCAGGTCACCGTGCTACTGTGTGTTTAAACTGAATTTCTATCTGCAAATTATCTCTTATTTATATGCAGTTGGCTTATATGATAGATTTGTAGTTAGAATGTGAGGCTATCAATCCAAAGGTTAACGGTTTAAACCTCTGTCCACCAACACTGTCTGCAAAATAAATTCATGTCATGTCATGGTTCGAAATAGAAATTGAGCCCTTTAAACAATATTCCATAAGAATACCCTGCACATGCATTCAGAGGAACATCTCTGCCTTAGTGGTCTGGACTGTGGATTAGTGGAACATAAAATAGTTAATGCTGGCTTTGTAACTATTTTCTTATACAATGCTTTAGCGATCTTAGTCTGTGCACATTTGTCTGTTTCTTTATTTCTCAGTAGAATATGGATGTCAGTTTCAACAAGTTCAGTCAAGCAGACACATTGTGTCTGAAAACTATTCTATTGTAGCAGGTGCAGAATAAACCTTGATCGTGTTGTGCTAAAATCACCACAGAGTTCTCTAAGAATGCTTCTGCATCGGTACCTTCACATCCATGCAGATATTGACATTTGCATATAGGACCCTGAAATGCTCTGGTCAAATAAATGCATGTTCCTGCCCTTTTGTATTCCTGCCCTGGCACAAGGAACTCTTTTTATCCTGATAACATGCTGAAACAAGAATCTTTCTAAAGACAGCATATCTTTGCTATCTTTTAAAATAGCCATGATAAACCTAGAACCAGATGACCTAGTGTTTGTGTATATATAGTTAATGTATGGCTTATACCTTGTGTAATATGATTTCAGATTACTTAATTTAGACGCTTTAAAATGCCAGTTAATATTTAAAGTACTCCTGAGTGTGACTGTAATAATCACAACTGCATGATGATTTCACATAAATTGCCAACCTTTTGTGCTCTGTGGTCACACATAGTGAACAGTGTTATTTTAAGATTTTCCAAATTAGAATTGTAGCATATTCCATTAAGAAATGATCTTTGAACTTTTATATATTTCACAACATAACATGAGTCATAAACTTTAACAATCTTTGATGACAAATAGTGTATCAAACATAGTGTATTTTAGAAACACATTTTCTTTTGTCCTATTTTATTTACTATCAGCACAGTTATATAAACTTTTTTTTTTTTTTTTTTTGTCAGCTATATAAAGGTTTAATGAAATATGGATATGGGTTTTTTTTAAAGGTTTAAAATGATGAGCTTTTTCCACTCCAAAAAATGAATTTTATGAGTTACTGATTTGTAATATAAAGCTATTTAGTGATATATATGAGTTTACAGCAAGATTCATTTTCATGTGACTATGAATTCATATAAATAATACACAACAGATCTGGCTCTGTATATCTGGCTCTTTTTTTGGAAGTTAAGAAACTAATTCCTATCATCATTCTTTCACAAGACTGATGCATTTCCATAAATTGAACTTCCTCTATATGGTTTACTGTAAAAGGTTTATCAACTAAACTTTAACCTCTGAATCTCTCTCTCTCTCTCTCTCTCCCCCTCTCCCTATCTCTGTCTCACTCTGTCTGTCTGCCTCTCTCTCACTCTCTCTCACTCTGTGTGTGTGTGTGTGTGTGTGTTGTCATGCGTTTGGGTCATGCATACAGGCTGACTGAGGAGCAGATAGCTACAGTTTGTGAAGCAGTGCTACAGGCACTGGCCTATCTCCACGCTCAGGGTGTCATCCACAGAGACATCAAGAGTGATTCAATATTATTGACACTGGATGGAAGAGTAAGTAGCCAGAAAGCACATTTAATGGGTCCTCATTGTACTTTGTACTTATTTTTATTTATTTAGACTGAAATATCAGCGCAGCCCGTACAACCCTTAGTTTTAAAAAGTTTGAACCGTTCTCACTTACTCACTTAATTCACTTGAACCTTTATTAAAAGAAAAAACATAGTGATTTTAATGACCATTAAAAAAATCTGTTAAAGACAAATAAACTAATGCCTTTCATTTATTTAAAATATATGTCATTACAGGTTCTCATGTTGTCATCAATTAGACCATTTACACTACAGATGCCTTAGTTATAGATCAACATTTTATCAGCTTATACCTTTAATATTATCAAATAAAACACCTCAATTAACTACAGCACCTGATGTTTGGTCAACAATTCAGAATGTTACTTAATTTTTTACAAATATATGCACTTATACAGATTTACTTTATACACTGTCATGACCTGAACATCATGCCCCATGTGAAACAACATGGTATGAATGACTTTAAACCCATTTTAGTCATTGATCTTTGATTTTAAATCAACATATTTTTTTTTTTTAGATTAAGCTGTCAGACTTTGGATTTTGTGCTCAGATCAACGAAGATATTCCAAAGAGAAAGTCTCTTGTTGGAACTCCATACTGGATGGCTCCAGAAGTTATCTCTAAAACCCCATATGGAACAGAGGTACAAGCACTATAGAAGTAACAACCAACACCATATGTAAAACCAAGTACTTATGTTCTCAATGTAAGAAAAAAACAAAACAAACAGCTTTTACAACAACAGGAGATCACTGTTTTCCAGAAAGGATGTTCTCACTTGTTCTCACTTTGTAGCATTATCCACAACATACACTTCAGAGACTATTATTAAACCAGGGTCTGGGGAATATGTTCAGACACCTACAGCTAATCTCTTATCTGTAGAGTCATTTTAAGTTCATGATTAAAGAACTTTTTAAAGTGGGTTTGAGGGTGATGAATGAGGAGCAAATGGACCTGCAGAGCAGAACAAATGTCTAACTGACTTGTTTATTTTTTTTTATTTTAAAGCTTTTATTTAATTATACATCTTTTAATTACAAATACATTTAAAATCATTATTGTTGGGCAGTGAGATATAGTAAATGTCATTCTCTGCATTATTCTTTGTTATTTGTAATAGTGTATTTTAATGTTTACAGGTAGATGTATGGTCTCTGGGAATTATGGTGGTGGAGATGGTGGATGGGGAACCTCCATATTTTAGTGACACACCAATTGCTGCTATGAAGAGACTTAGAGATGAATCGGCACCTTCAGTCAGGAACACACAGAAGGCAAGAGTAATAGACCATATCTAAAATACATATACTGGTCATTTTCCATGAAACACAACAAATTCAATAATATTAACAGAATTTACATTGGGAGGATTATTTTTGTTATTATTGTTATTATTTAGTCAATAAATTGTAAGGTCAATAAAATAAAAATAAAACAAAATAAAAACTGTGATAAAAAGTCAATAAAGTACATTAAGAAATGTGTTTTAAAATGTTCTGACAAGACTAAAAGAATAATGGCGCCCTCTTGAGCATCTAAAGGTTAATGGCTTAGAAACCGTATAGACGGCATCTGGTCAGGCCTGGGAATTAAACATTAACATACTGCTTAATAAAGGCATTATTGTTCTAGTTAGAAATAAACATTCATGGGAATGATTTTGATTATTGACAGAAAGTTGTGCCTTTTCACAACAAGTCACCTAAATGACATGGACAGATAATAAAATGCAATAAAATATAATTCACCATTAACAATGAATTAAAACCCCCCAGTTTGTTATGAAAACCTTTATCATTTGCTTTAATTTAGTTTTCAATTTAATCTTTATCAATCAATATTTCATCAAAATGAAAGCATATTGGATTATTAGTATATATAAATGTTATTTTTTTATTATTACTTATGGTATTTCAAAGTTGATGATCTGAAATTCCTTTTCGTTTCATGCAGGTCTCACCAGTGTTGAGGGACTTTTTGGACTCTATGTTAACAAAAGACCCACTGCAAAGAGCAAGTGCGACTGATCTACTCAAGCACCCGTTTCTGCTGCAGAGTGGCTCACCGCGTTGCCTGGTACCCCTGGTGGAACATTATCGAAAAAGAATGTCACGCAGCTGAACGCTTAATGAACATGAGGAATTTATCTTCATACGCTGAGCAATCCAGCATTTTATTTCAATGCATGCAAATGTGAAAAATTACTCATGTGGACATTTCCATTTTGTAGAAAGCTGTGTTAAATATTTTTACACTGTTGTGACAATAACACAACTGAAGACTTACTGGAGCCACTGCCTTTGTACATTACATTACATCATATTGCAGATGTTTTTATCCAAAGTGACTTACAAGTATCCTTCGCAGAGTACAGGGTCAGTCATACAGCACCCCTGGAGCAATGATGGTTAAGGGCCTTGCTTAGGGGCCCACAGTGGTCACTTCAGTAGACATGAGATTATAACCAACAACTTACAGATTAATAGTCCAACACCCTTACCACTGAGCTGTACCTTTTTGAGTAAAAAAAAATATATATATAGGGTGTTAATACACATACAACAATTAATGGTTTCACCTACACTACTATACAATATAAAGAATAACATTTTAAAACTTTTAAAGTGATGGAACCATCATAAATAATTGTCCTAATAATATTTAACATTAAAACACAGCTAAATGTGTCGGGGTTTAGACTTTCGGTCCTCAGTTACAGTGAGAGAATTTTTAATTACACACAGTGGCACGAGTTCGGGAAAATATTTATACTCTCCTAGCATGACCATGTCTCTGTTCAAAGTCCATAACGTCATGGTTTGACAAGTTTGCCGTCAAAGGTTCTGCACACTGCCCTGACCTCAATGACTTTGACACTTGCGAGGTGGAAAGAATTGCTGATCTCACAAATTTTCATTTGAATTAAGTGCAACTAATGGTTTACTTCAAAGTAGGATGGGAAGCATTCCAAAAAGAGTTGGGCTGAATAGTAAAGCAAGGTTTGAAGTAAATGTCCAAGTTTGATTGTTTTTTTTGCTTTGCTTTGCCATAATTGATTACATTCAAACATTTTTCCATGTACATTATTGCATGTACAGTATTTCCTGTGACCAAATGAGTTAAATTCAACTATAGTATTTATTTCATGAGGACACACGTTTATACATTGTTTTTGGGATATTTAATAGGGCATCATGGTGATGCAATGGTTAGCCTTTTCATCTCACAACAAGAAAAACATGGGGTTTGATCCCCATGCAGAGAATACAGATGACTTTTTGTGTACGATTTGCGTAGTGTATGGGGGTTCGCCTTTCATCCTTTATTTTAATTTAAAACATGCCAGTATTTGAACTCAAAATGATAATTTTGTCCAAATGCAAATATGTGTATGAACACGTCTGTGTGTTAACCCTGAGCTGGCAACAGTCTAGGTTTACACTGCCTTTTACTAATTAAATGCTATACTAGGTTTTTCACACTCTGTGACCTTAATCAGGGTCATCTTAAAAAAGGAATAAATTATATTAATTAAAAAAAAAATAGTTTTAAAATAGCTAAACGACATACAAATATTTAATATAATCAAATAAATAAATGTTTTTCAAATAAATAATGACCCTTAAGGTGATGGGCTGACATTGAGACATTGCCATAAGACTATTTTGAGGACAGTGTTTAAACAGGGATGAGCTGAGGTATTCTGTACCATGATATCTACAAGAGGTGTCAGTGGTTTCTATCGCAAAACATTTGACCAAGGAGTGGTGTGCTGTCATGTGCTGATAAGAACAATCCAAACATGTGGCTCACACAAGATTAGTTTACATACGTGGGTAAGTACAAGTTTTACTTGTTTATCTAAAACCCAATAATAATAAAAGTGTAAATTTAGTATTACACTTTTATTATTATTATTATTACATATTGTAATGTGCAACAGTATTAGACCGGTTGAATATATGTATATTATATATAGTAATAAGTATGAAAGAGACATTGCACAGGGTAAGGTATCCAAATAAGGGAAGAGTATCAACTAAAGGTCCAGGTGATGCCCTGTACCACTTAAAAGGGTTGATAAAATGGTTCTAACTGTTTGAATGTTTTTCCTTATCTAATATCTTGCAGTCATTTCCATGTTTGGCACCTGCCAACCATTTATAAAGTGTTGCACTCCTGCTTTTGTCAGTATTCCACAGTGCCTTGCGCCAACAACAGCACCGAATATTGTCAAGCTATTCTTTCTGTAGCACAATGGGTGATGCTATCATGGCAGAATTTGGAAAGGCAGCTCCTTTCCTAAGGAAATCAGACAAAGAACGACTTGAGGCTCAGACTCGACCATTTGACATTAAAACGGAATGCTTTGTGGTGGATGAAAAGGTGGAATATGTTAAGGGGCAGATTCTTAGCAAGGATGGAGGCAAGGCAACTGTCAAGACAGAGGATGGAAGGACTGTAACAGTTAAAGAGACGGATGTGCACCCCCAGAATCCACCCAAATTTGATAAAATTGAAGACATGGCAATGTTTACTTTCTTACATGAGCCTGCAGTGCTGTTTAACCTCAAAGAGCGTTATGCTGCCTGGATGATCTATACTTACTCTGGGCTGTTTTGTGTCACCGTTAACCCCTACAAGTGGCTGCCTGTGTATGATGCAGAAGTAGTGGCAGCTTATAGAGGCAAGAAGAGATCTGAAGCTCCTCCACATATTTTCTCCATTTCAGATAACGCATATCAATATATGCTGACTGACAGGGAGAATCAGTCCATCCTGATCACTGGAGAATCTGGTGCAGGGAAGACTGTTAACACCAAGAGAGTAATCCAGTATTTTGCAAGTATTGCAGCTGCTGCTGGAGCAAGTAGTTGCAAGAAGGACGTAAACAAGGGCACACTGGAAGATCAAATCATCCAGGCTAACCCTGCACTTGAAGCGTTTGGAAATGCCAAAACACTGCGAAATGACAATTCCTCCCGTTTTGGAAAGTTCATCCGCATTCATTTTGGAACCAGCGGAAAGCTTTCCTCAGCCGACATTGAAACATATTTACTGGAAAAATCACGGGTGACCTTTCAGCTCAAATCGGAAAGGAATTATCACATCTTCTTTCAGATATTGTCCAATGCAAAACCTGAGCTGCTGGATATGCTGTTGATCACCAATAACCCCTATGATTACTCTTTTATCTCTCAAGGAGAAGTAACCGTTGCATCCATTAATGACAGTGAGGAGCTGATGGCCACTGACAATGCTTTTGATGTGCTTGGATTTACCCCAGATGAAAAAATGTCAGTCTACAAACTGACAGGTGCCATCATGCATTACGGAAACATGAAATTTAAGCAGAAACAGCGAGAAGAACAGGCAGAGCCTGATGGTACAGAAGCTGCTGACAAATCAGCCTATCTAATGGGTTTAAACTCTGCTGATCTCCTGAAAGGACTCTGCCACCCAAGGGTTAAGGTAGGCAATGAATACGTCACGAAAGGCCAAGGTGTGGATCAAGTGTACTACTCAATTGGTGCGCTGGCAAAGTCAGTGTATGAGAAAATGTTCAGTTGGATGGTGGCCAGAATTAACCAGTCACTAGACACAAAGCAGCATCGACAGTATTTCATTGGAGTACTTGATATTGCTGGATTTGAAATCTTTGATTTTAACACCTTTGAGCAGCTGTGTATTAATTTCACCAATGAAAAACTGCAGCAATTTTTCAACCACCACATGTTTGTTCTGGAGCAGGAAGAGTACAAAAAAGAAGGAATAGAATGGGAGTTCATTGACTTTGGGATGGACTTGCAGGCTTGCATTGACCTGATTGAGAAGCCACTTGGCATTATGTCTATTTTAGAGGAAGAGTGCATGTTTCCAAAAGCAAGTGACCAGACCTTCAAAGCCAAGCTTTATGATAACCACCTGGGAAAATCAAGCATGTTTCAAAAGCCCCGCGTAGTCAAAGGCAAAGCAGAGGCACACTTTGCATTGGGTCACTATGCTGGCATTGTGGATTACAACATCACAAACTGGCTGGTGAAAAACAAAGACCCACTAAATGAAACAGTTGTTGGACTTTATCAGAAATCCTCAGTCAAGCTTCTAAGCCATCTCTTCTCAAGCTATGCAGCAGCAGAGGCAGCTGAAAAGTCAGGTGGAAAAGGAGCCAAGAAAAAGGGTTCCTCTTTTCAGACGGTGTCAGCTCTGCACAGAGAAAATCTTAACAAACTTATGACCAATCTAAAAACCACTCATCCACATTTTGTCCGCTGCTTGATTCCCAATGAAAATAAGACTCCTGGAGTTATGGATAATTGCCTTGTAATGCACCAACTTCGCTGTAATGGAGTACTGGAGGGCATTCGAATTTGCAGAAAAGGTTTTCCAAACAGAGTACTGTATGGTGATTTCAAACAGAGATATAGAATTTTAAATGCATCTGCTATTCCAGAAGGCCAGTTCATTGAAAACAAAAAGAGTGCCGAGAAGCTTTTAGGATCCCTTGACATTGACCATACTCAATATAAGTTTGGCCACACAAAAGTCTTCTTCAAAGCTGGTCTGCTGGGTACACTGGAGGAAATGAGAGATGAGCAGCTCGCACGTATCATCACAAGAATACAAGCAAATGCACGGGCTATTCTCATGAGAGCAGAATTTCAGAAGCTGGTGGAACGTAGAGATGCTCTTATGGTCATTCAGTGGAATCTTCGCTCCTTCCTCAGTGTGAAAAATTGGCCGTGGATGAAAATGTTCTTTAAAATAAAGCCACTATTGAAGAGTGCTGAGTCTGAGAAGGAAATGGCAAGCATGAAAGATGAATTCAACAAACTAAAAGAGGCTCTTGATAAATCTGAATGTCGTCGGAAAGAGCTAGAGGAGAAAATGGTTACCCTACTTCAAGAAAAGAATGACTTGCTTCTCCAAGTGCAATCAGAGCAAGACACGCTAACTGATGCTGAAGAAAGGTGTGAACAGTTGATAAAGAGCAAGATCCAACTTGAAGCTAAAGTAAAAGAGCTGACTGAACGAATAGAAGATGAAGAGGAAATAAATGCTGAACTCACCAGCAAAAAAAGAAAGATGGAAGATGAATGCTCTGAGCTGAAGAAAGACATAGATGACCTTGAGTTGACTCTGGCTAAGGTGGAGAAAGAAAAGCATGCCACTGAGAATAAGGTGAAGAACCTCACTGAGGAAATGGCTGCCCAGGATGAGATTATAATGAAACTCACAAAAGAGAAAAAAGCTCTGCAGGAAGCTCAGCAACAAACTCTGGATGATCTTCAGAGTGAAGAAGACAAAGCAAATACATTAACAAAAGCTAAAGCTAAGCTTGAGCAGCAGGTGGATGATCTCGAGGGGTCCCTGGAACAAGAAAAAAAAGTTCGGATGGATTTGGAACGTGCCAAGAGAAAGTTGGAGGGGGATCTCAAATTGATTCAAGAGAATACAATGGATTTAGAAAACGATAAACAACAGCAAGAAGACAAGCTAAAGAAGAAAGATTTTGAAATAAGTAATCTAAATGGAAAGATTGAGGATGAACAAGCAGCTGTGGTGCAACTTCAAAAGAAGCTGAAAGAAAACCAGGCTCGTATAGAAGAGCTAGAGGAAGAGTTGGATGCTGAGCGTGCTGCCAGAGCTAAGGTAGAAAAACAACGATCTGATCTGTCAAGGGAGCTGGAAGACATAAGTGAGCGGCTTGAGGAGGCAGGAGGAGCCACATCTGCTCAAGTTGAACTCAACAAAAAAAGAGAAGCAGAATTCCAAAAGCTGCGCAGAGATCTTGAGGAATCTACTCTCCAACATGAAGCCACTTCGGCCACCCTAAGGAAAAAGCATGCTGACAGTGTGGCTGAACTAGGAGAACAAATTGATAATCTGCAACGAGTCAAGCAAAAGTTGGAAAAGGAGAAGACTGAGCTGAAGTTAGAAATGGATGACTTGGCCTCAAACATGGAGAGTATTGTGAAAGCCAAGGCGAATCTTGAGAAGATGTGTCGTTCCTTAGAGGATCAGATGAATGAGTACAGGGCAAAGGCTGAGGAGGCTCAGAGGACTCTTAATGATCTCTCCACACAAAGATCCAAGCTGGCGACTGAAAGTGGAGAACTAGGCCGACAGCTGGAGGAAAAAGAATGTCTGATATCGCAACTTACAAGAGGCAAAAGTTCATACACACAGCAACTAGAGGACCTGAGAAGACAACTCGAAGAGGAGGTAAAGGCAAAAAATGCACTTGCTCATGCTGTCCAGTCTTCACGTCATGATTGTGATTTGCTGAGAGAGCAGTTTGAGGAGGAGCAGGAGGCTAAAGCAGAGCTCCAGCGATCACTGTCAAAAGCAAATACTGAAGTGGCGACATGGAGAGCCAAGTACGAGACTGATGGTATTCAAAGAACAGAGGAATTAGAAGAGGCCAAGAAAAAACTTGTCCAAAGGCTACAGGAGGCAGAAGAGGCTGTAGAAGCTGTAAATGCAAAGTGCTCATCTCTTGAAAAAACAAAGCATCGTCTTCAAAACGAGATAGAAGACCTTATGCTAGATCTTGAACGATCAAATGCAGCATCTGCTGCCCTGGATAAAAAACAGCGGGCATTTGATAAGGTTATTGCAGAATGGAAACAGAAATATGAAGAGGCACAGTGTGAGCTGGAAGCCTCCCAGAAGGAAGCACGGAACCTCAGTACTGAACTTTTCAAACTGAAAAATGCATATGAAGAATCTCTTGATCAGCTTGAGACTATCAAAAGGGAGAATAAAAATCTGCAAGAGGAAATCTCTGACCTGACCGATCAGTTGGGCGAAGGAGGCAAGAGTGTACATGAGTTGGAGAAACTTAGGAAACAACTAGAACAAGAGAAAGCAGAACTGCAGTCTGCACTGGATGAAGCTGAGGCCTCTCTGGAGCATGAAGAGGGAAAGATCTTGCGAGCCCAGCTTGAGTTCAACCAGGTTAAGTCAGACATCGAAAGAAAATTGGCTGAAAAGGATGAAGAAATGGAGCAGGCAAAAAGGAACTACCAGAGAATGGTGGAAACCCTTCAGACGTCTCTTGAGGCAGAAACAAGAAGTCGAAACGAAGCATTGAGAGTCAAGAAAAAGATGGAGGGAGACCTTAATGAGATGGAAGTGCAACTAAGTCAAGCCAACAGGCAGGCTGCAGATGCACAGAAACAACTCAAGATTGTCCAATCCTATTTGAAGGACAGTCAGCTTCAGCTGGATGACTCTGCTCATACGAATGAAGATCTCAAAGAAAACATGGCTTTGTTAGAACGGAGAAACAACCTCCTTCAGGTGGAATTAGAGGAGGTAAGGGCGATGCTAGAACAAACTGACAAAGGACGGAAGTTAGCTGAGCAAGAATTAACCGATGCAACTGAAAGGATGCAGTTACTTCACTCCCAAAACACTAGTCTTATCAACCAAAAAAAGAAGCATGAGGCTGATTTGTTACAGCTTCAAGGTGAGATGGAGGACATCATACAAGAAAATCGTAATGCTGAGGAAAAGGCAAAAAAAGCTATAACAGATGCAGCCATGATGGCAGAGGAGTTAAAGAAAGAGCAAGACACTAGTGCTCATCTTGAAAGAATGAAGAAAAACATGGAGCAAACCATTAAGGACTTGCAGCACAGACTAGACGAGGCAGAACAAATAGCCATGAAAGGCGGGAAGAAACAGCTTCAGAAACTGGAAGCACGCATCCGTGAACTTGAGAACGAACTGGAAGCAGAACAAAAAAGAGGTTCCGAATCCATCAAAGGAGTTCGCAAATATGAGCGGCGTATTAAAGAGCTCACCTATCAAAACGAGGAAGATCGAAAAAACATGGCAAGACTTCAAGATTTGGTTGACAAGCTACAGCTGAAGGTGAAAGCTTACAAGCGCTCTGCTGAGGAGGCAGAAGAACAAGCAAATGGCAATCTGGCCAAGTTTCGAAAACTGCAGCATGAGCTAGAGGAAGCAGAGGAGAGGGCAGACATTGCAGAATCCCAGGTGAACAAGCTACGTGCTAAAACAAGGGATGGTGTTCCTGGTAAAAAAACACAAGATGAGTGATATCAGTCATGAAAACAAAAATCCACAAATATAAATGTATGTAAGTTTGTTTTTTTAGTTTAGTTTATACACTACTGAACATTTTATCAAGAACACATACACACCCACCTTATTACCTAATCAACCAATCATGTAACAGCAGCACATAATATTACATTAAACAAGCATCAAGTATTCTTCATATCAACCGGGGCATGAGCCAGGTGGGCTGGTTTAAGTATTTCTTGCTGATCTGTTGGGATTTTCACAGTTATCACTAGATTTTATTCTGAATAATGCAATAAAAGTAAAAAAAAAATTTTTTTTAATGTGTCATTTCTTTCAAATGTGATGCATTGTTGCTAATGGATGCATTTTGTTGCATCTCCAGCTCTTTATACTGCATTTTTGCATAAAAAGATGTTTTTATAGCTATCAAATAGTTGTTGGTAGGTGGATTTTTTCAAATGGAGCATTACTGAATTTAAATTGTAAAAATGGAGTCCATTATAGAAAATATATGTAAACTCATTTTTGATAGTTGCAATTGTGTTTAATATTACAGAACTTTTGTGGAGGGCCAAATATTTTATATTAATATAATATAATATTAAATACAATTGCAACAATCAAATATTAGTTTACATATACTTTCTGTAATGACCAATGCATGAAATTGTTATGTACATATGGACTAATTAAATGAATACCATCATTTTCAGTTAACAGTAATATTAATACTACAGTACAGAAATGATAACATAGTAGTTCCTTCCCTTAAACTTGTTTAAGTATAAAGGCTTGATCTGAACCCTGTTAAACACTGGACCTTCGAATGGCAGTGGTGCAGCTGTGGGCCTGATGGCATAATTCAGCCTTTGACCTTAACATTCATAATGTTTGAGTCTGAACTTTTGAAAACCTGAGAATGTAAAGAAATTAATCATAAAACATAATTAATAATCAGATTGTAATTCAGGTAAAGGTAATAAACACAGAAGAATTTTGATGAGGAAATAATAGCCTTTATTTTACGTGTCTTTAAAAATAATTTCGTAAAAAAAATAAAGGCGAATCTGAAAACATGTTTCACAGATGAACTTATGCTATATTACAAATAAATGTATCATTTGACAGCAAAACCACAGACTTCGACGAATCAATCTATAGACCTTAGTTAAACACATGCCACTTCCACACTTTTCCCCCCGAGTACAGTCAATAATGCCACTGTACTGGAACCAACTGCCTGCAGTCAAGATCATATATTTATATATTATTTATTTCAATAACATTCATTTTATTCGTCTTTTTTCTTTCCTGTTTATGGGAGTGTTTTAAATTTTATATATTTATAGAGTTCATATGTAAAAGAACTCTATAAGTTCTTTTACATATATACTCTATATTTATAGAGTTCATATGTGAAAAAGATATAAATAAAAAAACCTGAAAGCAACAAAATAAAAACAAACAAAAAACCCCAACCAATAGACATTTACAGATTCAGAATTAAGCTATGAAATAAACCACCTGAAGTTTTATAGGATATATAATGTCCATTATATACTCCTTACACCTTACAGTGTACTTTGCACAGTGCAATTTTGCTAATATTTTACCCATAAAGCATGTCTTAAATGTAACCCTGGATATGATAAATCGATTAGTTCAATAAAAATGCCTTAACACAATTTGTAAGTTTTTACATTTTCTATATGTATACATTCTCATTTAGGGAGGTTGTGGCCAAATAAATTATTATTTACTACAGTACTGAGAATAAAACATGCTCAAGCAGATCCCTTTCTGTAATAGTGCATAAATATTCTGTTTATAGAAGTTCTATATGAACAAATCTGATCCAAACATTTACATGCACCACAACTTTGTTTCTTCTACATTGCAGTTTTCAGCATTAATCATTGCTTTATTGCTAGTGTAACACAAACTCTTTATTTGTGATGACTTGCCTAAAATTTATTAAAAACTTAAAAATAAACCTTTAAAGTGCCTTTTATTACTGTATTCCACATCAGTCGGTGTGTTTAAGATAGATTCTAATACCTCATGGATATAAGGATAAATCATATACAGTGCAAGTGAAAAGTTTGGAGACACTTTTGACTGGTTCTGTATATATACATTATAACAATTGTATTCATTTATATCTGCTTTTCATTGTGTTTATGAGCAGTGATCACACCCACAGGGCAAAAAGTTGATTGAGACCCAATGTTCCTGACAGTGATACTAAACATTAAGGTTTCTGCCAAATGATGTTAGGACACTAATTTGCACTCTGATCATATTTACCTTTATATCATAGAGTATAAAAATATATGCACTCGTGCAAATTTTTACTGAACAAGTCAGTCATTCAAGTATAGTATTCTTTATCTATTACTATTGTTGGGGGATGTGACTATGACTAAGCGAATTTTCCCATAGTGGGAGCAATAAAGGATCTTATTTTTTCTTATACAGTTCATGGTTCAGAAGCAGGAGCAGGACACCAGCACTGGTATTTACATGCTGGTTGGGAGGGTTTTCTCCTGTAATGCAGAATCCACTGGTTTCTATTCCTTTCGTACATTCATAAGGAAGAGAGTAACTGTGGTAAATGTGGCTGCATTAACAGGGAATGCTCGCAGCAGAGTAGACGTGAGACCTCGTGTAAACACACGCCAGCCCTCTTGTTCTAAACTTTTTCGAGTACAGTCTATAATGCCACTGTACTCGAACTTGCCTCCAACTCCGTCCGCCTGCAGACGAGATTTGATCACATCCGCAGGGTATGTGGAAATCCAGGAAGCAATGCCAGCCATGCCTCCAGCAAACAGCAGTTTAGGGATGATGTAAGAATTCTCCGGCTCACAGCCTAGGGAGCGGGTTAGCACATCATAGACAAGGAAATACACTCCGAAAGCAGGTGTCTCACGGATGACGGTGGACACCATGCCCCTGTTAACACCACGGAAGCCCTCTTGTTGGTATATGCGAATAAGGCAGTCTAGTGAGTTTTTGTACACTTTGTGAGAAGTGGTCTTCTCACCCGTACCTTGCATTTGCAAGCGCGTCTTGGCCAACTCCATCGGGCAACAGACGATACACTGAATGGCTCCAGCAGCTGATCCAGCCAGAAACTGGTTCATAGGAGTGTCTTTGTTGAGGTAGCGCATTGTGTTTCCTTGCACGCCAAAGACAATGGCATTAATAAAAGTCAGGCCCATCATAGGAGAGCCAATGCCTTTGTACAGTCCAAAAACCTGGAGGAATGAAGTTAATACCTTAATTATACAGTACTTCTAAAACTGTGTGACCTGATGAAAAAAAATCTTTTTTAGTTTGTCTGTTTGTGTTCCATTAATACAAGTTCCATGCTGCTTAAACCATTGTGTTTTATATAATGTTCATCCTGTTATTGTATAGATGTTTACTGTGCTGGTTCTATTGATGTGTGCATTGTATACATTACAAGTGGATGCTGGGCTGCTTTCTTTCTTCAGTTTATTACTACAGTGAAAACCGTTGACTCTGGTGATCTAATATAAATGATGTCTTAACAAGGCTAAAAAATGTTGATCAGAACCATATAAAAAAAAAACTTTAATTGGATAGCACCAAGACTGAATATTGAATAAGTGATCCAAATCTAATACTGCTAGTTTTAGACTTTAGAGGTCTGAAAAAAACCTAATCTACATGCTGATATACACTCACCGGCCACTTTATTAGGTACACCATTCTTGCCTTCCGAACTGCCTCCATTCTTCGTGGCATAGATCTAACAAGGTGCTGGAAGCATTCTTCAGAGAGTCTGGTCCATATTGACATGATGGCATCACACAGTTGCCGCAGATTTGTCGGCTGCACATCCATGATGCGAATCCCCCGTTCCTTCACATCCCAAAGATGCTCTATTGGATTGAGATCTGGTGACTGTGGAGGCCATTTGAGTACAGTGAACTCATTGTCATGTTCAAGAAACCAGTCTGAGATGATTCCAGCTTTATGACATGGCGCATTATCCTGCTGAAAGTAGCCATCAGAAGTTGGGTACATTGTGGTCATAAAGGGATGGACATGGTCAGCAACAATACTCAGGTAGGCTGTGGCATTGCAACGATGCTCAATTGGTACCAAGGGGCCCAAAGAGTGCCAAGAAAATATTCCCCACACCATGACACCACCACCACCAGCCTGAACTGTTGATACAAGGCAGGATGGATCCATGCTTTCATGTTGCTGACGCCAAATTCTGACCCTACCATCCGAATGTCGCAGCAGAAATCGAGACTCATCAGACCAGGCAACGTTTTTCCAATCTTCTATTGTCCAATTTCGATGAGCTTGTGCAAATTGTAGCCTCAGTTTCCTGTTCTTAGCTGAAAGGAATGGCATCCGGTGTGGTCTTCTGCTGCTGTAGCCCATCTGCCTCAAAGTTCGACGTACTGTGCGTTCAGAGATGCTCTTCTGCCTACCTTGGTTGTAACGGGTGGCTATTTGAGTCACTGTTGCCTTTCTATCAGCTCGAACCAGTCTGGCCATTCTCCTCTGACCTCTGGCATCAACAAGGCATTTCCGCCCACAGAACTGCCGCTCACTGGATGTTTTTTCTTTTTCGGACCATTCTCTGTAAACCCTAGAGATGGTTGTGCGTGAAAATCCCAGTAGATCAGCAGTTTCTGAAATACTCAGACCAGCCCTTCTGGCACCAACAACCATGCCACGTTCAAAGGCACTCAAATCACCTTTCTTCCCCATACTGATGCTCGGTTTGAACTGCAGGAGATTGTCTTGACCATGTCTACATGCCTAAATGCACTGAGTTGCCGCCATGTGATTGGCTGATTAGAAATTAAGTATTAACGAGCAGTTGGACAGGTGTACCTAATAAAGTGGCCGGTGAGTGTATGTAAGATTTTTTTTTATATGTAATATTTTGTTTCAATAACTAGGCTTTCAGGTCAAAATTACATCATGTACATAAAGGAAATTAAGGAATTCATCCATTAGCTCTGTTTCAGTTACAAATTTACATCTAAGGTACTGACCGATTCTTGGCGAACAATGGACTGAAAACAATGGAAGGTTCCCCTGTACAGTGGCTTGTCTACATTCTGGACTTGGAGTCGGACCTGTAAAAGAAAAAAAAAAACAGTCACTAAAAAATGCTGAACATAATTTCAAAGAATTTATTACATTAAGTAAGTCTATTATTAACATTAAAAATACTGGAAACAAGAAGTCATCACATCGTTTCACAATCTCATGTATTACATTGTTCCTCTTAAATCTGCTACAATAATAAATCCAAGTTCTACAAGTCAGTAAATGTGTTACTCAAGGCCAAAGATTCCGTTTCATCAGATGCACAAAATGGAAATTATGTCGAGTGAGGAAAAGAAAGTTACAGAAGTAACTTGCTTCGGTGAACTATGATAAAGCTATGATGAACTTGTTGGGAGTAAGAAGCATGTAGATTTCCTAGCAGGAGAGATCTTTTTTTTCCTTAAGGAGTTAGACAGATTGAGACTCAGTCGTTTACCTTTACTGTGTCAAAAGGGTGTCCGACTAACACTCCAGCAGCACCTTCAGAGGGAAGACAGAAAGCAGCGTAATTCATAAAATTATAAGTGAATATACAACTGTTAAATATACATGGAGAGCTAAATTAGCTAAAGAGTAAAATACATTATAAAACACTTATTTTTTTAAAAGAACTCACTAAATCATCAGTGTGGTAGAATAACAGATATTTAAATAATGACTTTGCACTATTTAGGTTCATATATCTAAATAACTTATTCTGAAAAAAATTGCACAATCAGTCACAACGTACTGCAAATGGTACATGAGAAAATCAAAAACTAAAAAAAAAAAAAAGTACTTGTTCAGGAAAAAGTCACGACCTCACTCAGATCAGGTGGCAGATCTTTACCACTGTGGTGAAAAACAATTCCTCATATTTAAAAAAAAAAGAAAAAAAAAAAAGAGCAACATTTCACATGGTGTTTCTCACATTTTAAACAGTTTCACTTAAGACATGAGGCATTTTAAGGCAAGGATTTCTTATAATTTGAGTCAAGAAAAACATGAATGTCACAATTGTAAATGTCTAAGTTAAAAATATTAAAAATAAAACAATTCACTTCATTCTGCATATGAGGGCAGTCATTTCTTTTGGAATCATGGCCTTGACAACGATCATGCCCAGGATTACACCAGTCAGTCATAGGGATGTCACTATAAGGAAATTTAGATTTTAATACTACGATAATATTTACATACATATACAGACAGCCTTTTGCTTGTGCCAACAATTATTATTATTTTTTTTTTTTGATAAATTTGATCCAAAAGACTACATTTTGTAGTTGTTTTATAGTTCCTGTTTTTTTTCCATTGTTGGCACGAACAAAAGGCAAGTTCGTCAGTCCAAAACCATTCAAATTAGAAAGTGAAAGTACTTGATGAATTTCCTTTTTGTTTTGTAATAGAGCCAGAGTTGATGAGAAAGCTGAAATGGGTTTTACTTTCATTATCACTTTGTAATATTATTGTTGTCATTTCTATAACAATAGTTTAAGGTGTTTCCTTGACTGCCAAAAGAACAATGTAGCATGAAACAGATTCTATCTTTGACAATGACAAATTATTGTGAGTTTATACTGATCTCATGAAAACATTCAGGAATGTTGCCACACCCAATGTTGTACAAATTCAGTTTATTATATAAGTTACAGCTATGAATATAGATATGGATACTTAGCTCAAAACACTAAGCTCAAAGTGGACCCTTTAAACACAAAATCAAATAGAGTAACATGTATTTCACAAGAATGCAGCACTTTAAATACTGTCACTTGTTTACCAGCAGCTATTATAATATTATTCTTTTTACAAATTGTGTCGCCTTTATTAAATACACTTATTTTATTTTCTAGTATTTTTTTTTATTTCTAATGTTAAAATTGATTGAAAGAGATGTAATAAATTATTCATTAAATTAATTTCTCCAAAACAACTTACAAATGTGAGAATAACACAAATCAGTAGTTCTAATAGTCATCTACAACATTTGGCAAATGTAATATTTGTAAAATCTACATTTCCATATTGTAAAATTTACAATATATTACAATAACCTATACTCATATCTGATTGGACAACTTTTCGTTAAATTTGCAGCTCCATGTTATCTAACCTGTTCTGCATTTGTGGGCAGCGCATTGAGTTGTTCATGTTTACATAAACAATACTCAATTTTTTTTCCTCCACCCTTCCCTTAGCTGTTTTGTCCTAAACAATATCAGGTCCTAGTTGAGGTATTAAGTGGAGTACCCATCATTGACACTATAGGTTGTAAATGTTCCCACATTGAGTGAATGTACTGACATTGCGGTTTACCTAATCACCAGGCCATCACTATTCACTACAAATTTGGTAATCTCTGTGAAAAAAGATGGCAGTAATGTCGCAGATGAAGAACAAGAACCATCATTCACTCACACAAGTAGACGCAAGAAATAAGACAATCAAATTAAAGATCTATAAAGATCTAGGTCTATGAACACTGCATATCATTATTCTATAAAGATGATGCCAGTGCTTTGTATAATAAGTAGTATTTATAACATATCGCCTAAATTTGTCCAGTAAGACAACACAATAACAATGACTTGCCCATTTTTATGTTTTAAATGTAACTGATTAGACACTTTAATTTTTTGGCTAGTTTTATCTTCTGGTCAACAGGTTTTAAAGGTAGCTTAGATATACAGATATATATATATTTATTTTCAGATTATATCGATGCGATTACATTCTCAAGCACAACTAAACATGGCCATAGAAAGTAGTAATCGTATCATGACCAGTTTTATCATATATATTAACTTGTGCTTTGTTTGAATTGTTGGCAGAGGCTTAAACAGAGGCTTAATTTACTTTCGATATCAATTATTTTATGGTATAGTCAGCAGTCATGAGACTCTGCCCAAAGAACAAACCCTGATGAGTCATGCAATACAATATGAAAAAACAAAAATAGTTTAGTATTGATCTCTCAAATGTTTGATGACATTGCATGGAACTCAATGAAATTAAGTTCAATTTAATATATATTTGCAGTTTTGCTAAGGCCATGTTTGGAAAAAATTTTTGGCCAATTATAAAATAATTTGGAGGTTAAAAAATATTCTATATTTTTGCTTATTTGTGTAGAGGCTGCATAACGGTGTGAGAAAATGGTAAAGGATAGGAGTTTTCTCCAATAGCTTATTTACAATGGCTTTTAATGCAATAAAATTCAATTAAGAAAATCATTGTGTTTTATGGTAATATGGATGTTAATAAGTACTCGTACTGTCATGTTGGTTCAGTGGGACTCAATAGGACATGGTGGTATTAAAAAATTAAACTGGATCAGTCATAAGACCAGACACAGACTAATGGAAAATATCATTTATAAACAAAACTAATAGCATGACATAATAGGCATCAAAAATGGAGACGGAGAAGAGGAAGAGAAGATTGGACACATGACATACTCGGTTGATCCCTATTAATTATTAGCTTTTGATGCTTTTTTTACTATAGACTTTTCCAAGTTTTTCAGTTTACATTTTTTGAAGATATGTAATGTATTTGATTAAGGAGAAGTTCAGATTATGTATCTCGATGCACTCTTGTTTGTCTTATTCAACAAGCCACATGATCATCACATACAAGTGCTTTGGTTAAAAGATCTGATCTCAGTTTCGAATGCAATCCTTTAAACTGCCGGTTACGTTGGTTCAAACATAACAAATATACACTATTAACCAAAAGTACGATTTCTGATTTTTATGATTTTGGATCAGACAATAATAAGTGTAACAGTACCAAAAGAATAGTTTCATCTGTAAAGGGAAATGGGATGATTTACAAAAAATTGCTCAGAATTCTGCAATAAGCTTAAGACCTTTCACTCAACATTTCTCCAAACTTAAGAGGAAGTTAAATTTATGTTTAAATAACGTCTCATGTTATACCCTTAGCTTATTGCATTCATTGCAATTGAATTAAATGAAGCAGAGACTATACTGCTTTCCCTTTTAACACTATACAGTTATCTGCAGGGGACAAGCTTTATACAGATTCAGAGATTATACCCTTCATGTTGCTCTATTTTTTTAATATTCATGTCCAAGTTTGCAGTTAAGTGTTAAAATTAATAACAAAACCTAGAAAAATGGACTGAGAGTAAAATAATTCATTTCAGAATCAGAAGAATTCTACAGAAAGAAATTTTAGCACTTATTTTCTAATCGCTGTTTTTGTGAAAAATGTGTTTTTTTTTTAAAGAAAATAAACAATTAATCCTGCCTGGAAAACCTTATTTCGAAATAATAATTTAGACCACAAGATTCCTTAATAGAAGACAAGTGAGGAAAACCCAATGCAATGACTTCTGAAAGTGATGTAGTGCCTAAATAACATACAAACTCTAAATTTTTTTTTTTCATTTTTAACCTGGACACCTGATCGTACATTTATCGTAGCGTTATTATTAAAAAAAAATTAAATATATATTTAACAATTAAGCCAAAACATATAATTCATTTAGGGATCCTGCAACGTATGCATAAACAGCGAGTCGATTCATCAGAATCGCTAATCGATTCAAGAGCTTATATTTTAGTGAATCGTTTGTAGGCTGACCATCACTTCACCACAAACGTTAACATGTCAGGCTTTTGTTTTCTCGTTTTGGAGGTGAGTGCAGCTTCTTGAAGACGTTTGTAAGAATATGACGGTGTTTCGTCATATTAACGGTCTTAACTTTAAACTTGGCAAACTGGGTTTAATCGCTTTAGCTCGTTAGCAGGGGAAGTGTGTTTGTGAACTGAAATACACCAGTTTGTTCGTCGGTCACTTACCTCCCAAACATCCGGCCACGAAGTCCATTATCGTCCTTCAGTCTTCAGCTGGTTAGCACCACGAGATCGCCTAAACTTCAAAGAGAGAGGTTACTGTTGCCGCTGGTTGTCACGAGCTAACCTAGCTGCCTCACTCACTCGCACGTTACAGGCCTGCACCTGCAACTTCGGATGGCCGCCAAGTACTAAGTTACCAGAGGATCTAATGGTCAGAGGGCTGCAGAATCAGATGTGCTCGTTGTGGCCTTCTCTGCATGTTCATTTCACTTTCAGACTGTCAGAAGGGGTGACGTCACGCCCATCGAAAGCGGTTCACCCAATAGCAATGAACACTGACACGCCCTCTTGTGGGCTCTCACCGTTTTTATTGCAATCCTGTTTATCCACCATCTCTGATCGAAGTGTGTTTTTAAAGCTTACATGTAGACATTTACATTGTGAAATTAGATCTGCATACATATATAGGTGTCTTTTTAAGTGGTAAGCTCCACTTATTCATATATCCATCCATCATCTTCCGCTTTATCCTTTATTAGGGTCGGGGGGGGGGGGGGGGGGGGGAGACATCCAGGGGAGAAAGTCTGGGGCGCTGGGTAGATACATCCAGGAGATGGCGCCAATCCATCGCTGGGCACACAATCACACACACTCACTCATTCACTCACACAGACACACTCAATATGGGGCAATTTGGAGAATTCAATTGACTTGATCCATGTTTTTGGACTGTGGGAGGAAACCCACACGGACATGGGGAGAACATGGAAACTCCACCCAGATTGGGATTCGAACCGGGAATCCCTAGTGCTGAGAGGAGAGCATGCTAACCACTAATTCATTCATTCATTATCTCCCGCTTTATCCTCTATTAGGGTCGCGGTGGGGTTCCCCATGCCCATCCAGGGGAGAACATCTCGGGCGCTGGGCAGATAGACCCAGGACAGGGCGCCAATCCATCGCTGGGCACACACTCACTCACACAAACACACTCTATATGGGGCAATTTTGAGAATTCAATTGACTTGATCCATGTTTTTGGACTGTGGGAGGAAACCGGAGAATCCGGAGGAAACCCACGCAGACACGGGGAGAACATGGAAACTCCACCCAGATGGGGATTCGAACCGGGAATCCCTAGCGCTGAGAGGCGAACGTGCTAACCACTAAGCCACCGTGCCGCCCGCTAACCACTAAATTAGTGTTAAAAAAAAAAAAGATTTAATCGGTGTATCTGACTGTCTATGTGCATTGATCTGACATCAGGTTCGTACAATGTGATGTGGCTTCTGAGTAGTTAATGTACTGTTGCCATATTTGTGCATGAGCATTCATTCATTATCTTCAGCTTAATCCTCAACTAGGGCCGCGGGGGGGGGGGGGTGTCCTATACCCATTCGGGGCAAATGTTTCGGGCACTGGGCACATATGTGCCCATATGACAGTGTGCTAATCTGCTGGGCACACTCACAGACACACATTTTATGAGGCATTTTAGTGCATTCAATTTACCTTGAATCCAGGTTTTTTGAACCTTTTGTTTTTATTACTAAGCCACCCTGTCGCCAATCCATATTTGTGTAACTTGTTTAATTTCTCTGGGTGGTAGCTTTTGTGTAGTGAAGCTTCATTTAATCTTTCATTTATTTAGTGTCCACTTTTAACCTACAGCCTCCAAAAATAAAATTTACAAAATAACTGAATTCAACTGAATTCAGTGCAGGATACCAAAACACTTATAGCTTATTCTTACCAACAACTATAAAACCCTGAAACCCAGGAACCCCGTAGCTCAGCTCACTACGTTTAACAAGTGGCCTGCCCAACACTGCCCACATATTTTAACCAACATCATATCTCAGTAAAAATTCTAACATTTCTCTTACATGAACATATTTGTGGAATCTTAAATGATCTTCTGGCATGTTGCAGGAGCGTTCTATGACTCACCTGAGCTTTTCTAAACACTTTTTATCTTTTACTGCTATGACAACCAAAGAGTTCTTGGGAACTTTCCATTCTACTCTGTGGACAGTAGAGGATTTACAAAACTAAGAAAATAGAGGGTTTTTTTGTAGTTTTGACATACTTCAGGTGTTTTTTACTCACTTTTTTCTCTCAACAATATTACTCCTTTTATTCTTTGATTCTTCAGTTTGAAATACATGCAAATTAACTACTATGCAAATTAGGTGATGAAGTCATTCAGGGACTTACACTTTTAGGACTGCAAGGTTTGTTTCTTAACCACAAGCCTATGACTGTCCCATACCATCCCATGTGGATCACTCATGCATTGAGCACTGATTCACCTCCATGTCATCACAGAGATTGGTTTTTGTATTTCTAATTAGTAACTATCTGCATGCTCTTTGGCATCTTTTGTATGTATATAAGTATTTTGATAAAACAAAGTAAAAACAAAGACTTGTCTGATTACACATTTCACTTATTTTGTCTGTCAGTCCATATAACTTGTCATTTCTGTACAAAATTAATATATGGCTTACTCTTAGCATAATATAACTCTATATTCTGCTGAGACTATGTGAAAAAACGCAAAGCTTGATTCCTATCTTACTGTTCCGTTGCTTGCTTCATGTGCAATAGGGAAATGCCAGAAGGTGTCCAAACCTGATTTTCTGGAACTCGTTTGTAAACTATAAAGTATGAGATAATGTTGATCTTTTGACAATTCACAAAAAATTAACATTGGTTCAATAAAAGCAATTAATTCATGGACATCATGTGAAAAAATTAATGAACAATAAAAGAAAACAAATTTAAGAATTTAATTAATAACCATCTTTGTAACTACATTACCCCATTTAGTGTGTGAGGATTAAACGGAAGATAGCGAATGAATGGATGGGTCATAAACAGTCATTCATTTATTAAAAAAAAAATTTAATAACCGTTTTCCATAAATTCATTAAACCACAGCATAGTACAAATAATTTATGTTAAGTAATATTAACTATAAAAAGCAATAAATAAATAAGATTTACTAGAATTAAATGTAATTAAATACCAGTACAATTATTAAGGGTTATTTATGTGTTCAGTTACTGTTGCTTAAAATAAATTTTATACAGTAGACACAAATTAATATGCAGTAAATTATCTGTAAATTATTAAATGTAGGAATAGTGTATTTTTTAACTTAACATGTAATGAAGTTGCTGTAATAATTTAATTAAATTGTTTACCTAATTGGCGGCACGGTGGCTTAGTGGTTAGCACATTCGCCTCTCAGCACTAGGGATTCCCGGTTCGAATCCCCATCTGGGTGGAGTTTCCATGTTCTCCCCGTGTCTGCGTGGGTTTCCTCCGGGTTCTCCGGTTTCCTCCCACAGTCCAAAAACATGGATCAAGTCAATTGGATTCTCAAAATTGCCCCATATAGAGTGTGTCTGTGTGAGTGAGTGTGTGCCCAGCGATGGATTGGCGCCCTGTCCTGGGTCTATCTGCCCAGCGCCCGAGACGTTCTCCCCTGGATGGGCATGGGGAACCCCACAGCGACCCTAATAGAGGATAAAGCGGGAGTTATTGAATGAATGAATGTTTACCTAATTGAAATTTCTGAAAGGCATGTACATGGTCTGATATTGGGAGATAAGTTATGCTGACCCAAAGCATATACCCATTGCATTTTACTGCCTCATAACTGCATTGTTAAACACATTAAAGGGTATATTAATTATGGCAAGCTGAATAGGTTGGCCTCTTGTGGCTGAAATCCAAGGACAGCCTTTAAATGTGTGCCAACTTTAATATAATTTATTTGTATATAATGACATTAATTATGTAGAAGAATGAATAAATATATATAAAGGAATCAACACCCTTCGAACATCCACTAGTCAGCAGATGTGTCTTCTTTATTGTACCATGTGGACATTAGTTATATATATATATATATATATATATATATATATATATATATATATATATATATATATATATATATATATATATATATATATACATACACACGAATTTAAAGCAGGATACCAAAACCCTTATAGCTTAGTCTTTTTGATTTCCAACTGTAAAACACCTAAACTTACTGCATGAATTCTGAATACAGAGCATTCAAATAAATAATAATTTAATATAAAAAATGCTTCTGTAGGATGAAGTTTTAAAAATACTTTCACCAGCCACCAGAGGGAGCACGAGACGTTTACTTTTTACCTCTATACATTTCAGCGTATTTGCAAATGAAGCTTATTTTAGTATTGGTAAATTTATACTGCATGTACATTAAAACCTGTAATTTAAAAAGCATGAATGGCTAGTACACTACTACAGACTACAGTTTTGTTGGTTTTAGTACAGGGCTTGATGTAAGGTTCAGTGGTACATAAGATCAATTACAAATTTAATAGACTAAGAATATGTATTTGTTATTTTTTATTTGTTTTATCTTTTTTGTACAATTGAGTGGGTTTCAAATTATGTTTTTTATTTATTTTTATTATTTATGTGTATGCAACACACACAAACACTGGAAGAACATTCAAATTAATGGAAGTACATACAAATTAAGGACAGAAACATTATATTATTAAGACGCTATATATCACCTCTATTCTGTTATTTATAATTTATACACAATAATGCATACAAATAATCCTGCCTCATTACTTTAATATATAATACATTGATAGTTGTTTATTCTGACATCAGTTTAAATATATTAACATTATATAATAATCTGTTTCCATCAATTAGTGACTACATTTGGGTAGCTCAGGGCTTTAATAACACGTGTACATGTATATGTACTTTTGTACTGTTCAAATACATTGTTTTATCTTCAAATCACTCAAGTTTTAAACTTGTACAAAGCCAATTACATGTAACAAGACCTAAAATGAAATGCATAAAACCAAACATCCACAGTTTGTCAAAAAATAATATAGTACATCTAAAATTTCATTGAAGCTTTTGCATTTGTCTGATTTAAAAGGTCTATTTCAAATTTCTTTAAGGTGGCAGGTGATAATTTAAAGCAGCCAGACCTCCTCTTTTAACTGTCATTCAAGGCACTGATCAGAGAAAAAGAAGAACTACAACATAAATAATGTTAAGCACCTATCTCAGGGGTGGATGCATTTTCCATTCCACCAAGTAAATATGGTCAACGCAGGATTAAATGGAAAGCAGATGCTTTATGGGAAAGCTTAAAGCATGCTATGTCTATGGAGCAGCAGGAGAGACTCCACATACAGCTGGATCTATGTAAAGAAAAATCAGGTTTAGATTAGTAGTGCAGGATTTTTTAAATTCCAATTGCTAAAATGTGCACTGGTAAATAATAGTCTATTTCAAACATATACATGCATATGTAATTAGCACCATATTTCAGTGACTGATTAATTCTGGGCAAATTTTTGCTACTGTGGAAAAGAAAAATAATCTGATTTCTGAAATCATTTTAAAATGACAAAACTTCTTATCTTTATGTTGAGCGCTTAATCATCTACTAACTACATCTACTTAGTCATCCAGAGGAGAGACACCCAGAACAGAGTGCCAATCCATTGCTGGGCACACACTCACCCACACAGACACACACACACACACACTATATAGGGGCAATATAGATAGGGGCAATTTATAGAGCCACCTTGAATCCATGTTTTTGTACTGTGGGAGGAAATGGGAGAACCTGGGAAAAAAAACCTATGCGGACACCTGGAGAACATGGAAACTCCACCCAGTTCAAGATTTGTTTCCCAGTTCAACCTCGTGTTTACAAAACTTGTATCCATTCATTCATTATCTTCCGCTTTATCCTCTATTAGGGTCGCGGGGGGTTCCCCATGCCCATCCAGGGGAGAACGTTTTTGGCGCTGGGCAGATACACCCAGGACAGGGTGCCAATCTATCGCTGAGAACATGGAAACTCCACCCAGATGGGGATTCGAACCGGGAATGAACATGCTAACCACCGTGCTGCTTCACAAAACTTGTATACAACAAAAATGTGTACCCTGATCCTCTAATCCACTCATCACCTGAAAACCATTTCTTTATTGGATATTAACTAAATAGGACATTTTGATTTATCTACAATCACCTTTTACATATCTATAGGAAAAAAATATAGAAAAACATATTCCAAACTAAATCTTTTGATTTTATGTCCTGTGATGGCCCAAAAAATATACATAAATGGTTAAAACAAATGTAAGTCTATAATTGCTATGAGATATTACAATGGGCATTTTTTATTTGGTTGTTTTTGCAAATGTCATCCCTGTAACACTGGAATTTATTTTTATTTAATTGCATTAATTGCAAAACTAATTATGTAGTCATCATCATCATATTGGTGGTGGAGATTTATTATCCATTACTTTAATCTAGTAAATGACTTCAGCTAGAGGTCTACTTGTGTTATTTTAATATATCCCAATAGACAGCTGACAAAGTAACAAAGCATTTTGTGTGGACTTGGTTGTTCTCTCCATATCTGTAAGGGTTTTTTGTCTTTTCTACAGGACAACGTGGATCTCCTTTGGTGGTCATGCTGTAAGAAAAAGAGCCTTTTCAAACCATTGCCAACTTTTTTTTACATTTAAACATGTAAAAATCCTATAAATGCACACATTTATTAGAAAGGATGTTATATAAAATTGATATAAGACTTCTTCTTTGCAGGATTGAGTGTAAATCATTTTCATGATCATCTATAAAATATTGTTGTCTTAATCCCCCACCCCATCTTCGCATTTCAGATTTTCCATTGCCTCTGTCCTCTCAGTGGGGGGCAGCATGTGCTCAGCAGGAACGCTCAGGCATTTACTCACCCGCAGCAGAGAGATGCCATGCTGAGAAAAACCCATGCTGCTTGTCCGTCTGCACCCTCCATGCTCCTGTTCCTCCTCAGCAACTAGTCCATGTGACAAGCTTGTACTCTCATACCGGGTTCAGTCAAGGTTGATGTCACATGAAACACAGACCTGAAAAAGATGGATTCTGACTTCTCAGAACAAACTAGAGTGGTTAAAGCTCAAAGGTTTGAATTTCCATACATGTTAGAACAGGCACGCTTGTATTCCTCTGCATCTTAATTCTTTAGGGTTTGCTCATTTGATTTATAAAATCTATTTTTTTAAATACAAATGTGTTGAATTGTGGATTCATAGGGATATGATGTAATAGTCCACCCCCAGCCAGACCTCAACTTCAGGTAAGCATGATCATTTTATTAAGCAGGTATGTTTTCTTTCTATTTGAAGATAGAGATAGCATCACTAAACAAAAACAGAAGTGAGTGTTGAAACCTGTGGAGTGCAATGCGTCACCCTGCAGGGAGTTGTCAGGAAGGCAGAGGTTGTGTTACTATCAGATTCGTTGTGTGAGGCCTTGACCTGTTCCTGGATTCACATTTATCTCAGAAACACAAACACATGGGATAAACCTGGGATGAGGTTCAACCAATTTCATGCCGGGAGACCACACAAAAAAAAACCTTGTCCATCTACTTAATAATAGTTGTCATACAACTCTAGCTAAACCCATCCCACCTCAAAAGACCTCACTACAGTCATGGAGACCTTGACCGATAAATCTTATTCATATGCATTATTCAGAGTTTCACTAAATCCTGAGAGAACCCAAAGTCTTGTGTAAGCACCCCAAGCTTAGAGTGAATAAATGGAAACTGATGTATTTGTTGTTTGTAACTTTATTTTTTTTTACTTAAATGCATCATAGCTTTAGGACAAACTACATATGGGCTTCCTTTTCCCCTGATGCAACATACATACAGCTGTTTTTCAAATCGAGAGCCTAGTATGGAGACACTGTCACAAACGTGCAAACAAGCCAAAACAACAATGATTAATACTGTTGCGAAATATTAGTCACCACCTTGCCAAAGGTTGTGCATTAGAAAAAGTAAAACTGAAACATTTTTAAAGAAACATCTTCAATGAACAAGATACTTGGTACATTTTGCCTTAGATTCAATGAAATTGTTGAGTAAGTTAATGGAAACTAATATAAACTAAATAAAAGCAAATCAGGTGGGTGGCTTAGTGGTTAGCATGTTTGCCTCGCAGCGCTGGGGATCCAGATTCGATTTCCAATCTGCCCAGCACCCGAAACGTTCGCCCCTGGATCGTCATGGGAAATTCTAGTCAAGAATTACGCAGAAGAAAATAATTGGATGGCTGGATGCTAATCAGGTGAAGATATAGTATCTATACCCAAGTTATGTCTTGGAACGGTTTCCTTTTTCCCCCCAATGGGCACAGTGTGTGTAAAACAGCCATAAACATATGTATGCTCTTACTAAGCCCTTTTTTACATACAAATCATCAAATTCAAATGTGAAATTGTTAAGTTGGCATTCATACAAATTATGAATATTTTAAATCACTGACAAACCATGTAATTTAACTTTCTTCTAATGCTAATATAAAAAATAAATGTTCAGATGCAGAGCTGCTTTGGGAATTTTAAATTATTTATATGTTTATCAGTGCCACGGAAATGGAGTTCCAGTTCTGTTGTCATTTTTGAGGTTGTAGTGCTATGTTTGCTTATTTTCTGTCAGGTTCCCATTTGACCTACATGGTAATTATTCTCTGCTTAACAACATAGTTGTTAAAAAAAAAAAACTAGGTGTTAAATATAGCGACTGTGTGAATAGATTTTGATGATTGACTCATTCAAAAAAATCAAGCTGCTGGTAAATCTGAGTTTAGTTTACATTGATTTTAGTCATTTCTTTACCATTCACCAAACAACGTAGATTTTTCTGAAAATATGTTTTCAGCACCAGGATCAGGATGTGGTTCAAATGCTGATATGTTTTCCATGTTCTTCCCGTGCCCGCATGGGTTTTCTCTAGTCTACTTCCACAGTCCAACAAGGTAATTGGCTGCTTGAAATTGCCCCTATCCAAATCATCCCTATATTGTGTGTGTGTGTTTGTGTGCCCAGCGATGGATTGACACCCTTTTCTGGATGCATCTTCCCAGCACCCGAAACGTTGCCCTAGTAAAAGATTAAGTAAAAATGAATGAGATGTTTAATATAGTATATGAATATCACTTTTCATTAATTCACTGTATTTCACTTTATCCCATATTAGGGTCATAGGAGCGTTCCCCATGCCCATCTAGGGAAGAGCATTTGGGGCTCTGGGCAGATACACCCAGGACACATCGCCAATCTGTCGATGGGCACACTCTCTCACACAGACACACATACAAACGCACACTATATGGGGCAATTCAGAGCATTCTATTTGCCTTAAATCCATGGGGAGGAAACCCGATAACCCGGGGTAAACCCGCGCAGACACAGGGAGAACATGGAAACTACCTCTAGACTGGTATTTGAACCTAAATCACTAGTGTTGAGAGTCAAACTTGCTTACCACTAAGCCGCCATGAATATTTGTTTTGAAAATAATAATAATAATAATAATAATAATAATAATAATAATAATAATAATAATAATAATAATAATAAATAAAACATATTTAAATGTGCAGTTGTTTGTTGCTTGTAAAGAATGTATACATTTATTTTACATAGAAAATCCATGAAACAGGACCAGGGATGGCCACATGTTTGCAAAAAGTGTAGATGAACATCAGACTCTGAAGTTTATACAAAAAATAGAATGTACAAGAATATAAGTATAAGAATAGTACACAAAAATTGTCTTGTGAAAAAAGGGAAGAATGATGTTGTCACAAGTGGGCAAGAAATCCAGAATTGTATTTAGCATGAACACCCATGGCTAATTTTGGACCATAATGACTGGCTGAAAATATCACATCACATCAATCCTATAGAAAGCTTGAAGAGTATATTTAAATGGGTTTTTCTCTGTGTGCCCTTCAGCGTGTAAAACCAAAATGCATCATTAAGCATTCTTCACAAGAGCATAGTCCAAATATGATGATAAAGTCTACTCTTCTTATTTTCAGGTCAAGCTGTTTTCAAGTGAAGGTTGCTTGTTATCAGCTGAGTTATTGTCTTTAAGATTTGATGTAATGACGCCTTAGCACATTGTAATAAAGCCTTGCAACCTTAAGGAAAGTACAATAGATGAATAAACAACACAAAATAAAAGTTTAAAGGATATTGAGTAACACTTTCTATGAATCTGTTATTTATGATACATTATAAACACATTCATAAAGCTTTATAAAGTATTCATTATGCTTTATAATACTTGTCATAAGCCATAAATGTACATGACCACGCTTACAAAGTGTTATAAGAGTAAGCTACAATGCCTTATAACACAAATGTGACAACCAGTTCAAATATACATTTTATAATGCATTATCAACTTGTTATAGATCTTATAGAAACCAGTGTCATAAACCTTTATAATGTTTATGGTCAACTAATGCACCCACTTCCAAAAATAGCTCATAGCTGTTTATAAAAGCTAATAAGCTCTCTTTATAAGCATTAGGTAAAGTGCTATAGTTCATTAACTTTATGGTAGAGAATGCATAAATGAGTACACAAAGTCTTATGTTGGATTGGATATATGTTTACTAAAAAAGTACATATGTCATAATATGATAATTTATTGGGCTCATGATATGTAGAGCTAACAATAATCAAAAGCAATTAAAATCAGTACCAGCCCCTACTAATACGCTTAAACTCTTTAAGCGATTGCCTTAAACATCAAGTGAAACATATTTATTTCCCCTTTTTCCCTTCACTCTTTCACTCTCTCTAAACAGAATATCATACTTTGATGGTTTCAAGATCATGATAATACTTTATAATATGTATAATATGTCCACCTGGAATCTGCTAATTATTTTCTATTTTGTGGCCAGGTACACTGGTGGCATAAACAAAGTTTATAATACTTTATTGTATCTTAAGAAAGTTATCAGAAAGCTTTACATTAGACATTAGATTTATTTGTCTTTAGGTAGGAGTTATTTCAGGTCTTTCTTTTGCAGAAAGGGGTCAAATCAGGAAAGAGGTCAGTGAGCAAGGCACTTTAACACAGATGAGTCTGTGCCAAAAGAGCAAAGCCCCTCGATACCAGTGACCTTCAGAAATGTTTCACTATTCATGTTTGCCAAATATAGTGATGGCTTCAAAAGTTACTCTGCTTCATTTACTCTTGTTGAAGTCGAAAGCATCTGTTAGCAATGTTTGAGTTTTAAAGACTTAACTATGCCTAACTGTTCCTTTGGCTTTTTCACTGTGAGATTGAAAATGGTTGAAAGAGGTTTTTTGTTTGAATAAGCTTTACTCCAATATGAGGATAAGATAGAGGATGGTTCTTATAAATAACCTTTTTTGTCTTTAAATTGTTTGTGCCAGATGCTTTGTCCTTTCTGAACGTTGCCTGAGGAGAAACTCAGCTGACCTGATTTGACCTGGTAGTACTATTGTAGTCTTTATGTGCCTTTGCTTACAGGTTTTTAACACATACAAGGTTTGTTTTGTAAGAGCTCTGCCAGGTGTAATTAAAGTGTCTTAATGTTTTAGCAAGAGAACAGACATTTGCCTCATTAGCTTCAACATAAAAAGCCCAATAAATAGTACACAACAATGCTTTAAAGTTCAGAGACACCTATCTATTGTCCATAATTAGCTCTTTGTGTGCTCTAAGACAAAAAAAAAAAAAAAAGATTTTATGTGTTGTTCAATGACTTTTAGATGTAATCAGATTTTATGAAACATCCAAGAGTTACATAATAATATGATAAAATGTATAATATTAAGACATTTTAATTTCAGAATGTATTATAAAATTAATAGAGTACACCCTTATGTACTATATAATGAATTACATTATTACTCTTATTAAATAATGAACAGTACTTGAGTACTTATATGTGGTATAGTAAACTACAGTGTGCTTTCATATATCGAAAACCATTCGATATAATGTTCATTCATTCATTCATTATCTCTCGCTTTATCCTCTATTAGGGTCGCGGTGGGGTTCCCCATGCCCATCCAGGGGAGAACGTCTCGGGCGCTGGGCAGATAGACCCAGGACAGGGCGCCAATCCATCGCTGGGCACACACACTCACTCACACAGACACACTCTACATGGGGCAATTTTGAGAATTCAATTGACTTGATCCATGTTTTTGGACTGTGGGAGGAAACCGGAGAACCCGGAGGAAACCCACGCAGACACGGGGAGAACATGGAAACTCCACCCAGATGGGGATTCGAACCGGGAATCCCCAGCGCTGAGAGGCGAACGTGCTAACCACTAAGCCACCGTGCCGCCCGATATAATGTTTTTTAATATAATATCTTCTATTGTATAAAGAACTAAATTACATGCATTTAGTGTTCTATAACATGCTTTATATTAATTTATAAAATGGGTAGTTCTGGTTCCTAAATCTGATTGGCTGAGCGGCTGACAATAAAACATACCTCTGACTACTTTATGTTTATCAATGTATGATATATAATTAATTATTTTAAATCACATAACATGAACGGAAATAATATACCACGTTTTTTATTATAATACACCTTTTTCCCTGCACTTTATTCACAAAAACCCATGCCCCGTCATGTTTTATTACTTCAATATACAATGTAATAACAATCATTTTCAGTGTCCTGATGTACATGTCAACACAACACAATTTTCACAAGGCTGTCATATCATGTCCTTGTCTAATAGTACAATGTTTTAACCAATATCTGTCTAGTGATTCACCATAATATTTTAATTTTACTTTAAACTTACTTTTAAACTCAAACTACTGCTATGAGTTATTGGAACCGGGTTCTGGCAAAAAGCCTACGATTACTTAATTCATTTGTTCATTCATTCCATTTCTTTGTTGTTTTTCCTAATTAGGTTTTAAGATTTTCATGTTCACAGAATAAAAGATGTGGAAAAAAACGCCTAGACAGATTGCCAAAAAACACACAAATGCATTTACAGCTAGAGGCAAGTAAGGATCTCGAGTTCACCTGGATTCATTTATTTGGAGACAAAGACACAAAAAGAACATGCAAATTCCATACAGAAAGGGCTCAGACAGGCCGCCCAGTAATCCAACTGAGTATCATCTTGCTGTAGGGTGACAGCACTGTGCCACTAAGCTGCCTTTTGCACATATAATTATCTCAAATTCTTAAAATACTCACCATGTTTAATTAAGTCATACAAACATAGTAACTTAAAAACTTTAGAATGTCCTTTGCCAGCCCCATTATACGACTATGTGAGACTGATTCATTTAAATTTTACTGGAGAAGATCATGTAGATTTCTCAGGTCAAAGTGTGGACCATGTGGAATGTGTGCCTTTGCAGTGAATTAAATTTTTATTTGCTTTGCTGACAGCTGTAATTCTGCAGGACCTTATTGTACCCAGGGGGCTAATTTACGGAGGCATTTTCTTTCCCCACAGCATTAGATAAAACAATTGACATATGTTTGTAATAAAATAAGACAGTGTTCCTGAGAGCATAAAGATCACAACACCAGTGATCGAAAGTGTATATAAACCATCGTCCATTTACGTTTATTTCCTATACCAAGTAAACAGAGATCATTTGTCTCCATCACGCCCCTATTATAAAATTTAATTCAGACTTATTCAGTATTTATCAATCTTTCTTCAAATTGTAAGTATAGGTCAAAATATCTGTAAGGAGCTTTCAAGTGTTTTTTAAACAAGAGTGTGACCTTGCTTTGTTTTGTATCTAACAATCTGTATTTTTTTAAAGCATTCTAAAGATATAATGTGAAAGGTGTTATACTACTAACATTGGTTGGATTTTTACAAAGTGAAACCTTTAATCCTGAACACCTCACTTCCACTTCCCAATATGGGTTACGCATTTTAGCCCCAAAGCAATAATAAATTAGACTTACAAAATGGACAGAGCTAATAAAACTCAAAGCAGAAGCATAAAATGGTAAATGTGCTATGAGTGGCTACAATTTGTGTGCGCTTTGCATGTTCTCCATGTGTCTGAGCACTGTTTAACTCTTTTGGTCTACAGCAACCAGGTTTTTTCTTGGCCTTTGTGCTCGGTAGGTACAACACTTGCTGGAGAACTAAGTACGGCAAGTTTACACAAAATCAAACATTAAAAAGCCCCCCCGATTAGTCTCTTTAATTAATTAATCAATTAGTAATGTACATTTATCATCTGTAAAGACGATAAATGTAAATGTAAACAATTTCATTTATTCTGTTCTGTTCATAGGAACCCAAAAAGAGGAAATGTATACCAATTACTCAGTGAATAAATATCGCACCAGTGTTGGATTTTAATGTGAACTAGACAATCACATGTATATTAAACTTAACTCAGCGGCAGTGATATTGTACTGCCATGAACTGCGATCAGTAATGACTGTATAATGTTAAATGGAATTTTCACTGCATGGTTTCCTTTCCTAGAAAGAGAACAAACAGGCCAGCAGTAAAACACTAGGAAGCTCTGGGAAGTCAGTCAAAAAGAAAAAACAATTCGGGATTGTGTGGAAAGCCTGGCACCCAGCCATCCATGGCAGATTTTTTGAAAGTATTAAGAGATTCAGCAGAATGAATCAAAGTACAATCCAGTATGAGTGCTTTTGAATAGACAATTTCTGCATACGTTTATTAGCTCTAATTGGAGTTTTCACAGACAACAAGATTAAATAATCATACATCTAAATAAAATGATTCCAAACTGCAAGTGGTTGTATATTTTTATTAAAATGATATCTATAACTCTATCTTTATGCTTTCATAAAATAGTATGTCAAAACTTTAGTATAGGTATTTCTATATTTCACATGAATGTGAACCACATTTTGATTTAATTGGTCTATATAAGCCTGTAGAAGTTAACCACTGATGATTTTACTGTGCCAGTGTTGGCTTTTCTTTGAAAATCCTGTGCTATTTATGGCTTTTCAAGAGCATATTCCAGATACGCACTGTGTAACATTTTAAACCATACATTTAAATTTATCTCTCCCCACTGATTAAAGTAAGTTGATGGCCCTAAACTGGCAATGAACACTATGTTTTGATGGTAAATCAGTTTTATGGCTATAATAAATCCATTTCACAGTTACTCCTTAACCCACCAGTATGTGACATTCAAGCAAACTGTCTTCTTATGTGCAATGGCCAAGCAAATGTGTATGAGGCTCTTACAATTTTTGTACACAGGTGTTAAACAGCTGTTGTAATAAAGTGACAGAATTAAAAATAAAATGCACTGATTGCTACCCATAATTACATTCATAACTCATTTTAATTAAGTTAAAACCTCTGTATAAAATTACACAAAATCATTTTTCTCACTGTTTGATCTTAAATTAGAGGCTTTTTAATTTTTAGTCAGTTAGGATTAACAAAATGATTTTTAATTGCTAAATGCCAGGATATTGAGAGAGGATTATTATCCCACATGCCCATCCAAAGGCAAACATCATAGAACAGGTATAATTTGGTTGGTGTATTGTTTATTGTCAGTTTTGGAATAACACTAATGCGATGAGGGGGTTTAGTGCAGCAGTGCTGCTGCAGTTTTATTTAAATACCTCAGCGAGGCTGCTGGGATAGGAAAAATGTAATACCAACCAAATAATACCTGCTCTGTAGTGATACTATTGGGGTCCTGACCATTAAAGAACAGTGCAGAGTGGATTTACACATACGTATGTACTGTATCCATCTATTTGTGGACTATAGTAATTATAGAACTATATAGATGGAGTGGAGTATATATGGGTTTTTTTTGTTAAATAATTCTAATAGATGTTCTTAAAACAGTTCAACCAGCTGCTTTAAATTGTTTCTGTAACAACCCAGTCACTCAAAGCTTTTTGGAATCTTCCGAGCTATATTGTAGTTGCTGTTCAGGGTGATTCTAGGTCTTCCTGCATCCTGTGCATGCTTTGGATGCCAGTGTAAACCCTTTGATATTACGTAACTGACCTTCGATCTGAAGCCATGTTGAAACGCTGCTCTGCCTAGGCAATGCCGTGCAAATCCCCAGGGTGTACTGAAGCCCTGTACTGAGGCTGTCACAAATGAAAATGTTTGTGATATCTGCAAGCAGGTTTGCTGCCAGTTCACGTTGTACAAACAATTCAACAAAATGAAAACAAAAAAAGATGCGGTCAGAGAATATTTGCTATGTCTTTGCGCCAACATTTTAATCAGAATAATAAAGAAAAAAGTACTGCCTATGAACTCCTGACACACTATACCTTACAATGATAATCTAGATTATGATAAGATATGTTTTATTGATTTTATTGTTTTTTTAAATTAAATATATTGTATGCTAAAGAGGCAACAATAGACACCATTTTTTATTTTTTAAATGTAATAATGTCTCATTAATATGAGTTACAGTATACTTTGTTGGAACAGGTTTGGGCCAGGATGTATGTATATGATACATATGATTGCTGAAGTGGACTATGGAGAGACACAGGGTTAATCACTTATACACAGAGATCAAACAATGATTTAGAACAATTTAAGTCAGTTCTGGGTTCTGGGTTTGACCCTAAATATGGGTCTGAATTCAGACATGTTTTTTTGCATGAATGAAAAAGCAAAGGCCTTTATAATAGCAAAAATGTATTTATTTGGAAATTTTGCTATAGGAAAATGTAACATTATATATAAAATGTGCTCCTGGGGTCATGGGTTGCTGTATGTTAAACAAGCAGCGCTTGTAGAAATATTAAAAAGAATAAAATACACCCTTTTTAAACCAGGAATAGCGTTATTCAGTACAATAAAATGGAAATATTTGACATTGAATATTGTGCATAAAAAAGCATTATTTGCCCTTAGATAAAAGGCACAGCCTTTATAACATGAATTCTTTGAGAAAAAATGCTAGACTTCATGCAGGAAGCCGTACATGTTGTCCACAGTGTTAGAAGCTAGGTGAACAGGGAGTTTGAGGTTATCTGTTGCACATGCATGTTGTTTCATTCCAGGTTAGTTTATTATCCTAAAATGCCACATGAACCCATATTTCACCCTAGATACGAAAGTGTTAATGGACTTTGGCTTACCTGAACAAACAGATCTTTATTTGGAGGTCTTACACAGTCCTTTTGTGTTATGTTTATTTAATAAGGACAGATAAACAAACCCCAAAGAACCTTTTTCCTGAACTCAAGCTGGTTCAAATTAACCAGAACATTTCTGGTAAATTTAAAAGCATGTTTATGCAATTGAACAGATTTTAACTATATACATAATGAAAACACATGATGGTGTGTGTGTGTGTGCACGTGTGCGTAGAACCTATTTTGTATAACTTCCACTAGCATAGTTTTATTTTATTATTATTATTTCTTTTTTTTAATTCACCATGCATCACATACACAGACCAAACTGTAACAAAGACAATGATAATTGAAGACAAAACTAAAAATCTACTAATGTATGAATAACCATGAATAATGTTTAGAATTAATTTAAAATATACTTTTGAAATTAAATACGTTTATAGCAAAGAGACCGAAAGATGTTATGCTGCTTATCGCCACCCAGTAAAGACACGCAGCTACAGTATGTCCTATAAGATACAAAGTGCAAGAAAAGTTTGATTAACTCCAAGTATGGCCTCATTTGCACTCAGTAGTGAACTGAAATAAAAGCAAACAGGCGATAGGGAAATCACATCACTCCATTACGCTTGACATTTTGGCTTTGTTTCAAAGAGGGAACACCAGTGGCGTGTTCAGGCGTTATGCCAGCATTTTATAGATTCACCTTCACCCATATGCTTGGCAGTTAGGCCAAGCAGCAAGTGGTATTCTACTACCCTTTCAACTCTATCTTTTTTTATATTCTATCACTTAATGACTATAACCTCTTCCCAACTTATGCTCGCTGCGCTATAATATTATTTTATGAAAAAAAAAAAAAAAATGCACCAGCTGTAATACATGTACATCTTTTTTGTAACACGAGCCAAAGGACAGGGCTGAGTGTAACTGTAAAAATATGCACCTTCCAGGTCTACTTCAGCTAGTGATGCATGGCATACCAATCAGACCCTCACAGTAAGTCCTCTAAAGCTTGATTTGGCCTGTGGCTAAGTAACTGACAAAGTCTTGCACAACCATACTCCTGCTCATGAAAGCAAAATACAGAAAATGTGTCTTTTTCATGCTTTGATTTTATACTTAAACTATTTAATGACCCAACATTTTTACATTGATTGATACTTATAATTTCATAATGGGTAGCACAGTGGCATGTTTGCCTCTGAGTGCTGGGGATCCAGGTTCGAATCCCAATCTGGGTGGAGTTTTCATGTTCTCCTGTTGTCTGCGTGGGTTTCCTTCAAGTTCTCCGGTTTCTCCAAAAACATGAATTCAAGGTAAATTGACTGTTCTAAATTGACCCTATATAGTCTGTGTGTGTGTGTGTGTGAGAGAGTGAGTGTGTTCCCACTGATAGATTGGCTTCCTGTTCTTGGTGTATCTGCCCGGCGACTGAAATGTTCTCCCCTAGATGGGTATGGGGAACCCCCACTTGACGCTAGCAAAGTATTAAGTGGAAGATAATGAATGAATGAATTAACAGCTTAACAAACCATGGATTTAACTCTAACAAACACATCAGAGGACAGCAAACATCAGGCAATTTGAACTTTAATCAGCTTGAAGCACACCGTCATGACTTATTCTTATCACTTAAGTTAACTCAAACATGAAGGTAAAAGCTTTCCCATAAAATAATGGATGTGTCACTTAAGGCTGAACAATAGATCTATGAACAGTGTTGACAAGACCACACCAATGTCTCCAAACCAGTTCAGCTCAGTCCATCACACTACCTCACATCAAAGACCAATTCTGGGTAAAATTCAGAGCTGTCAATCAACTTCTGAGACATTTGCAAGAAAAAGGAAGAAACCTGAATGTTTAAAGAACAAACACAAGCCAGATGAACTATGACTAAAAATAACATGTGCTTTACTTTATAAAACAATGGTTCTATTTATAGTATGCAAAAGTTTGGTTTTGTTGATTTTGTCTCAGTGAGTTAACATGTTCTCAATTCAAATATCCATTCTCCTACTCTCTAACTCTCTCTCTCTTTAATTCTATGCAAAACGAATACCCATTAAATAGACAAAAATATTTTTGGAAGACTCAATGTTTTGCATAAACATTTCAAATACCTTGCCAAACTTCTGATCTATTTAGTGTAGGTAAATCCGTAACTAAAAGATAATGACAGCTCATAAAAGTCTTGTCAAAAGAGAAAGAATGTCTCCTGTCTCACATTCTACTCACACAAAGTTGTGTAGAACCTATGTGCCTATGTGTAGGACCTGCAGTTCATTTAGAGTCACTAGGTGAATAAGATATAGAATTCTAAGAATGTATTCCTTTCTAAAGAATTACATTTAAAGTATTAGTCTTAAGCTTCTTAAAGACAAATACACCCGAGTCAGGTCCCCAAGCCAGTTCCTAGAATACAATAGTCTGCACTCAGGGTACATTTCTTTTATTGACATGTGCCTGTAGTTGACATCTCTCACCAGGCCAAGACATTTTTAGCATGTCTTCCAAGTCAGTGACTTTAGCTTGTTATAAAGAGATTACCCAAACCCACAAACAAGTTATCGTTTTAATGATCTCTTCCCACACACACCTCTACTCATTGTGGGTTGCTATGTTGAAGGAAGGGCCACTTTCTGGGTCAGCTAGTAAGGCAGACTTCCTTCCTAAGAGGTAACTAATCCGAGGCATTACCCATATCAGTGATTTTAGATGGGATGAAAGGTATTTAGAATGTCTGGGTTATTTTTAATATATCCGCTTTGATGTGTGTAAAGTTGCCTTTGCCCATTAATATTATTCCTATTAGCACTACTGATTATGTGTTTTCTATTTGCTGTAATCAGTTATACTGGCTGCACATAACCACATTTTTTAAAGAGCAATTTAAAATTACATGTAAAGTATACTCCTCAGTCATAAAATTACCAGCTTTGGGAGAAAAAATGGTCCAACCAAATATGTTTCAAATGTAGATTTCCAAAAAAAACATACTGCATATAGAACAGTAACTAAGAGAGTATGATTTGTAGTCCATGTGTTTAAATCCAGAGTCTGTATTTTTCATGTTTCAGCATGGTATGCCTTCTTTTGTTGTCTGTTTTCTTAAATAAATTTTTGGTACAGGTAACACATTTTGAATTATTCAACACAAAAAAAATCAGTACATGTATCAGTATCAGTACATGTCAAGTTCATTTCTTGTTTCCCATATTGGGCCTCAGCTGTCAAATGGTCTATTAAGACATCCTGGGAGAATGCTCAGACAATAACCCTTAGAGAACCAATCAACCATAAACAGTATGGTCATATTACCTCCGGATTCTGCAATATCAGTAAGAAAAATGATCATGGCATGTGTTAAAGGACTTTTAGGAATAGTCAGAGGTTGTAGTTTATTAATGAGGTTGCTCCCCGAGAGCCTCGGACTAAGTGCATAATTAATATATGAATGACAGTATACAAAGTGGGCCACCCATGCCTATTAATTGTGTTTGAACCATTAATATATAGATATTATAGATGTGTGTGCTTATGTGATACGTTAATTCCCTTTGTTAAATGCTTCAAACAGGTGGAGTGGAATGAGAACTGAGATTTGTGGTTTTTGTGAATTAACCTCATAACAGCCATCTGGGTGGAATGAGCGCATATGAAACTGGACTGACTGGGATTTATAAAGTTTTGCAAGAAACACCAACACCTGGATATATTACAGTTTTAAATGTTTGGGATGTGTAACAGTGATACAGGCCTGTAGATCCCAAAGAAATTTTGGTTGTGAATGTTTTATTTTTAAAAATACATTTATTTTCTAGCCTGTTTATGGAAATCTGGGAATGTACCAGTGGTAATTGAATTGATAAGGCATGTAAATGCTGGTGTCATTTAAAAATTGTTTGATAGAAAGAGGAATCTTGGGTACCTCCATCTTGCAGACTGGTGTGTAATGAGACGAGGACTGTCCGAATGAAGGTGAGATTGATATGAAAGAAGTGATATGAAATTGATGCCCACAATTTTCTTTCTAAAGAAGATAATCTCCAAACAAGGAGTTGCTAGGTGTATGAGACAGTGAGCAGCATGAGGTAATAAATGTGAATGTGTCTGAGATGAATTTTATTACCCTTCGACTAGAAGAAGGAAGGTTTATTATCTTCTGCTTAATCCTGTACTAGGGTCGCAGGGGGTTCTCCATGCCCATCCAGTGGAGAACATTTCAGGCACAGGACAGGGCACCAATCCTGGGCACACACTCACACACACTATATAGGGGCAATTCGTAGCAGCCAATTCTCCTTGAATCCATGTTTTTGGACTGTGGGAGCAAACTGAACCCAGAGAACCCAGAGAAAAATCACGCAGACACAGAGAGAGAGAGAACATGGAGACTCCACCCAGATCCTGTATTCCCAGCACCGAGAGGCGGACATCCTAACCATTACATCACCATGCCGCACTTTCTTTTCTAATGAGGATATTAATTATGAAATTGTCTGATCTTACACACATTTAATATATGTGTGTATTTATTTCAAATTACATTTTTGCAACAAGTATCGTAAAGCACCAGAATATTTAAAAATTGTAAATAATTGCTGCAGGCAATTTTCTTATGATTGATTGAACAAATAAGTCTGTGTGCTTTAAGCACTAGATTTCAAAAGCTGGTTAATTAGATAAAAGGAAAAACATAGCATGAATCTGTATGGGGATCAAAACATATAGAAATATAGAATATTTTCTCTCAATAAAAAAAGTATTTTCTGGTGTGATTTAAATCAAATAGAACATCAGTAAAATAACAATGAAAAATATCTGAAGTGTCTAGCTAAAATTTTATTACTTGCTTTCCAACATGTGTGGTGAATTCCTGCAGAAAAGTACAAATCAGGTCAACATCTGCTTTGGGCTTTGATGAAATGGTAAATTATATATATGAAGCACTCACTACATAGTCCTTAACTCACCTTGTTGCCTCTTAAAATCCAACCATGTGCCTGCCGTTTCTCTGTTCAGACTTTTTATTGACTGGCTGGCCTTGTTTAGGCCTTTTGTACTAACTCAGTTCTTAATACTTCACCTACACCCTGCCCGAGTTACTATAGCTGCCTGCAGATCAAACAGCTGTTTTGTTTGCTCTAGTTGTGCAGTCCAGTCCCAAGGTATTTTTGGGAAACTGATATAATTCTGTTTCATTTATTTCAAGTAAAAATAATTCTAACTTACTGATATTTATTTATTAAATTTACTATATTGGTTATAACACTGAAAAATGAAGACAAGATCTGTGAAAAATTAATGGTACATTTTTTATTTTATTGTTCATTTGCAGAAAAACGATTTATATATATATATATATATATATATATATATATATATATATATATATATATATATATATATATAATAAATAAATAATAATCATTGGTGACTGAGTTTCTTTGTGATCTTGTGGAATATTACATGAGTAAAATGGTGAATTTTAAAGGTGGATTTTTGAAACTCAAGGTCCTAATGAATGTTTTATAACCAAATGTTATGGATTGACAATTGTTGTTTTGAGCTCTTCAGAAAGCTCTAGTTTTTTTTGCCATGATGTTTCTTTTCTTTCTTTTAAGAAAGAAAAAAGTAGTCACGCCACCAAGTACAGCATAAGAGTGTCCAAAGAAGAATTAAGAATCATAAATTAATGTAGGGGTCATGTCAGTCATCACCAGATTATCGGTCAGTTGGTCAAAGCATTAGAAAAGTTCAACGGATCGTTATTTCTCTTTTAAATATGACAAAATACAAAATGCGTTACTTTAATGAAGTAAAATGTTTACTGCGTAAAATTCATGGACCAGCTGGCATGTATGGAAGCAATCAATATGTTTTACATGACTGCACATCTAGAGAATGGTAGGTCACATTCAGACATCTGCACTTTTTAAAAATAATGTCTGAAAGGATTCTTTAGAGCGAGACAAGGAGAATCTTTTGACTTATTGCTTTTTGACCATTTCTGTTGGTGTCACAGTGAGATGAATAATTATTACTCAACACAAAAGATAAGTAAACATTTATGGGGGAAATTATTCTTTTCTTTTTCATACCACAAATGAAAAAATCATTCATCAAACAAGTTCTGTATAGAAATGAAAATGCTTCATCTTTGGCATCACTTAAAAGGACCTTTTCTGGCCTCTTTACTTTGAAGTGTGAAATACTGTTTTTTTTCTCCTTTTTGAGTTTGTCTTCAGTTTAGTTTTAACCATTATGACTAATTATTGAACATAATTTTTAAAAAAAAAATAAAAGTAAACATCAAAATGATTTGTAATATGTTAGTTGCTTATTTTGGCAAGTGATGATTTATCCAAATAATATCTGACTAGTATAATTATAATTATGCTCATTTTATATATATGATCAACAACAGGTTAAAACCAAAATTAAAAATGTTATTACTGTTCATCCTTCGAACCACAACACTGCTTCTTACATTTGCATGTATTCATTTAAATATTATGCAATATTTTCAATAACATAGTTGCTCATTAAATATTCTATTATGTTAAAATTCATTCATTCATTCATTATCTCCCGCTTTATCCTCTATTAGGGTCGCGGTGGGGTTCCCCATGCCCATCCAGGGGAGAACGTCTCGGGCGCTGGGCAGATACACCCAGGACAGGGCGCCAATCCATCGCTGGGTACACACTCACACACTCAAACACACTCTATATTGGGCAATTTAGAGAACTCAATTAACTTGATCCATGTTTTTGGACTGTGGGAGGAAACCGGAGAACCCGGAGGAAACCCACACGGACACGGGGAGAACATGGAAACTCCACCCAGATGGGGATTCGAACCGGGAATCCCTAGCGCTGAGAGGCGAACGTGCTAACCACTAAGCCACCGTGCCGCCATTATGTTAAAATCTACAATTTATTTCTGTTTATATCAGTTCTACATTTATATTTTAGTGACAAAATATAGATATTAAGCTTTGTAAAGAAGCATATATTTTCAGTTTATTTTAAACCAGGTGTAAATGACATTAAAGTAAACATTATAGCAGTTTAAATTAAACCAATCTATTTACTTTTTTTTTAGAAAAACAAGTTTAAAAGACAGTTTCAAAAGCTTTATTTTAACCACATGTAAAGTGAACGTATTTAAAGCAAATGGCAAGATGTTAATTGACATGAACACGCAAGCAAAATGAGTAGTAATTTTGATTTAAAATAGTTTCAGCAAAATGTTTCCTAAAATCTTTACTTTGGGTCTAACAGCCCTAAACTGTGGTCAGATGCATGTGCAGTCATGGAAGAGAACTAGCCACTAGAATTCTAATACACCTTTAGACATCATTTAATTAATCTGGCAAAGAAAAGGTTGGTACAACAATAGCAGCAATTTCAGATTTCAAGAAAACTTTATGAACTTAAAGCTCAAGATTTTTGTTTTTGGGATAAATATGTTTGAGATGTCTCGATGCCTGGACACCTGGCAGGAAGCAACGGTCGAAATAACGGAAATAGAAGTACTCAAAATGTGTTAAATTAAAAAATATATATTGATTCAGCTGATCAGTCACGCTTCTTCAGCCACACCCATACACTCATCTAATATTATGGAAGCAGGATTTCATGTCCGATTCACTCAGTTGCTTGTTTTATGAAAGTGGAAAGCCATTTGAGGAGACCTATATTCTTTGTTACACTTTACAGATTTTTTTTTTCATGCTTCCGTTCATTTTTAAGCAGCTTATCCTTAAAAGGTTGCACTGTCATCTCACAGCAAGAAAATGTCCAGGGAAGTGCAGAGTGCTTACAGTGTGAAGTTGGCATATTTTTGCAGATGCTATTCAGCGTGCATCATGTAAGGAGTCTACTGAGTAGACATACTTGATTGTATTTTTTGTTTTCTTTTTTCAAATGGTCTTAGTCCAGCAGTGAAACCAAGGTGTTAAAAATTGCAGAACTGCTGTTTCTAAACCATGTACACCACCTAAACACACCACCAATAATCTGACAATCAGTGTCACTGTGGAGAACAATCAGAAACCCAAAAACATACATTCTCTGTAGTGGTCCAGTGAGGTTACTGACTATTAGAAAACTACATTAATTGATTAAATGGTACCATAGCTGTATAAAAATCTAAACAAAGGAAATGTAGACAAATATTCTATTAATTATCCTGCTACACATAGAACCAGCAGACATGCTGTATTATACTGTAATATTCTCCAGACAGCGCATTAGAAGAATTAAGTGCTTTTTTTGTTAGGATGGTGGTTTCCTGTTAATCGGTATGTGGGTGAGGATCACAGTCACGGTGCTGTAAACTCAAAAGAGCTTTTCATAACTAAAGGTGAAATGGACCATACAGGAGATGAAAGCACAAATCCTTTACTCTGTGATTATTCATAATACAAAAAAAGTAATAAACAATAGCAGGTGAGTTCATCAAAAGCAAATGGAAAACGTTCTTCTTAAATGCTGAATAGAATGAGTGCTTATGTGAATAGTTAAAAATAGACTGGGGATTCCTGTTTTGTGTCATTTTGCTTGCTCATTCTGACACATCTTATTGTGAACTCTTATGTCGCAGTGTGCTAATCTTATGTAAGCTTGATAAAAACAAATGCTTGAAATTGCATTCAAAAATCAGCTAAATACTGTACTTCAATCCGTTTCGAAAAGTCTTCATTGTGTCATCATTGACAGCCTTATTATATGTCGCCTTTTCGCTTTATCTGCCCTTTTGGCCTCTTGCCTCCTCCCACCCCTCACTGCATCAAATGTGAGTGGGATTGTGTGTGCCCACACACATTTGGGCGAGCCTTCTTTCAGACAGATTTACTCTGTGGCCTCAAATGTCCTTTGTTTTCAGAGGATGCAGTGCACTGTACTGTAAGGGTTTAGTTGATGCCTGGAACAGACCCAGGTTTGCACGTCAAACTGTGAACTCAGATGTCCTTTTGATTTTGTAGGACAGGTTGATGTTTAAAACAGTGTTATTTCAAAAGCTACAAGTATGATTCTGGCAGATGCTTCAGTAAGATAGAAATAGGTCATTTAATAAATGCAGATTGTTTCAAAAAATATGAAATTTATAAAAAATATATATATATATTAGTTGACATTAAATAATGCAATTTGAATATACCATTAGCTCTGCTCATGGTAAATACATTAATTCATTCATTATCTTCCGCTTTGTCCTATATACAGTGGGTTGCAAAAGTATTCATACCCCTTGAACTTTTCCATATTTTGTCACATTACAACCACAAACATAAATATATTTCACTGGAATTTAATGTGAAAGACCAACACAAAGTGGTATACATTTGTGAAGTGGAAGGAAAATTATACATGAATCAACATTTTTTTTACAAATAAAAAACTGAAAAGTGCGACGTGCAAAAGTATTCAGCCCCCTTTTCCCTGAGTGCAACCAATTGCATTCAGAAGTTGCCTGATGAGTGCTAATGACTCAAAAGGGTCCTCCTGTGTGTAATCTAATCTCAGTACAAATACAGCTGCTCCGTGACGGCCTCAGATGTTGGTTAAGAGAATATTGGGGAGCAAACAGCATCATGAAGTCCAAAGAACACACCAGACAGGTTAGGAATATGGTTTTGGAGAAGTTTAAAGCAGGCTTAGGTTATAAAAAGATTTCCAAAGCTTTGAACATCTCACGGAGCACTGTTCAATCCATCATCCGGAAATGGAAAGAGTATGGCACCACAGTAAACCTGCCAAGACAAGGCCGTCCACCTAAACTTACAGGCCGAACAAGGAGATCACTGATCAGAGAGGCAGCCAAGAGGCCCATGGTGACTCTGGATGAAATGCAGAGAGCCACAGCTCAGGTGGGGGAAACTGTCCACAGGACAACAATTAGTCGTGCACTACACAAATGTGGTCTTTATGGAAGAGTGGCAAGGAGAAAGCCATTGTTAAAAGAAAACCATAAGAAGTCCCGTTTGCAGTTTGCCAGAAGCCATGTTGAGGACACAGCAAACATGTGGAAGAAGGTGCTTTGGTCAGACGAGACCAAAATTGAACTTTTGGCCACAATGCAAAACGCTATGTGTGGCGGAGAAATAACACTGCACATCACTCTGAAAACACCATCCCCACTGTCAAATATGGTGGTGGCAGCATCATGCTCTGGGGGTGCTTCTCTTCAGCAGGGACCGGGAAGTTGGTCAAAGTTGATGGGAAGATGGATGGAGCCAAATACAGGGCAATCTTGGAAGAAAACCTGTTGGAGTCAGCAAAAGATTTGAGACTGGGGCGGAGGTTCACCTTCCAGCAGGACAACGACCCTAAACATAAAGCCAGAGCTACAATGGAGTGGTTTAAAAAAAAGAATATTCATGTGTTAGAATGGCCCAGTCAAAGTCCAGACCTAAACCCAATTGAGAATTTGTGGCAAGATCTCAAAACTGCTGTTCACAAACGCTCTCCATCCAATCTGACTGAGCTTGAGCTGTTTTGCAAGGAGGAATGGGCAAGAATTTCAGTCACTAGATGTGCAAAGCTGGTGGAGACATACCCTAAAAGACTTGCAGCTGTAATTGCAGCAAAAGGTGGCTCCACAAAGTATTGACTCAGGGGGGCTGAATACTTTTGCACGTCGCACTTTTCAGTTTTTTATTTGTAAAAAAAAATGTTGATTCATGTATAATTTTCCTTCCACTTCACAATTGTATACCACTTTGTGTTGGTCTTTCACATTAAATTCCAGTGAAATATATTTATGTTTGTGGTTGTAATGTGACAAAATATGGAAAAGTTCAAGGGGTATGAATACTTTTGCAACCCACTGTATATTAGGGTCGCGGGGGGGTTCCCCAGGGGAGAACGTTTCGGGCGCTGGGCAGATACACCCAGGACAGGGTGCCAATCTATCGCTGGGCACACACTCATACAGACACGCACACATACACACACTATATAGGGCAATTTGGAGAACTCAATTGACTTGATCCATGTTTTTGGACTGTAGGAGGAAACCGGAGAACCGGAGGAAACCCACGTGGGCACGGGGAGAACATGGAAACTCCACCCAGATGGGGATTCGAAACGAGAATCCCTAGTGCTGAGAGGCGAACGTGCTAACCACTAAGCCACCCCATGGAAAATACATAAAAGAGAAAATAAATACAAAATTAAAACTGTAAAACATATAATGTAAATCCTTTGCATAAATACTGCTTATTCTACGTTTACTTCTGGTGTTACAGACGCCACTAAACTAGAGGAAATCAGTCAGAACCAATGGTAACCCAGTCTCCAAACTACTAGGAAGGTGAAAAGCATTTAAACAGATGTTAATTAGTGAAATGCACGGTCACATTCCAGAACCTGATGAGCATCGACAGGAGTAGTCAGTCAAAGGAAGGAGTTTTATTAACTGATTAGGTTACAGACTGGAGTAACTGTTGCTATGGGAATTGCCTGTCAGTATCTTTTCCAATGCCACTGCTGAACTCCCATTCCTGTTGCTGCTCTCTCCCTCCCCGTTCCACATCTCACCTCCCTTTAGGTACCAGCACACAGACCCTCACTGCATCCTTCAGCAAACATGTCAATCACCTTCCTCACATACTCTGCTTGGCACGCCTTTACCAGCTGCCGCCCAATTGTTCACAACACTGCCACATGTAGTGTAATAACAAACTGTGAGAGTCGGGGTTTCCTGGTGCTGGAGATCCAGGTTTGGGTGGAGTTTCCATGTTCTCCCAGTGTCTGGGTGGGTTCGCCGGTTTCTCTCACAGGCCAAAAATCAGAATAAGAATACTTTATTAATCCCAAAGGGGAAATTGCAGAAATCATGGATTCTTGGAAAATTGGCAGCTCCCATTTGTAAATTTTCACGGTATAATGATGGACTAACTAAAAATTACCAAGAGAGCATGCAGATAAACAGATGGTGTACAGATTAACTAAAAAGGTGCATGTACAAACATACAACGGTGTTTGAGTTTTTGAGAAGTCTGTATCATGTTCTATAAATTTGACAAATCAAAAATTAAGCATAAGATAATAAATAAATGAATGGATTAATGACATACATCAACCTGATACTTGGCTATTTATTATAGAGAATGACACATTGTTTTATATCATTGAGTGGCAAAAATATGTGAATCAAAAGGATTAGCGGTGTCTGTGAGAGAGAGAGCCATGTTTTATTTAAAGACTGATGGGCCATCAAAGTCTGATAACTTTGTAGAAGTGTATCATGGCATGAACAAAAGAGATTTCTGAGGACATCAGATAAAGAGATATTGATGCTTATTAGACTGGAAAATGCACAGGACCATGCACAAAGACTTCACCAATCCACAGTCAGATAGATTGTGTGGATTTGGAGGAAATCCAAGACAATTTTTACCCTCCCATTGATGTCAACCAGTAAAGATCACTCTGAGAACAAGGTGTGTTGGGCCACAACAGAACTCGTGGTAAATTAGAAACAATTAACGGACGTTTACGTACATTTTACAGTTGTTTGCAAATTTAATTTATGTCCATGTTTATTTGCATATTAGGTAAAAAAATGAATCTAAGTATATGTGGACACTCCCAAAGCCATGTAAACAAATGTACTTAACAATTGTGATCATATCCATTAAGTCACATCTAAACCAGCAGTTATAAACCGGGCCTGGGAGATATTCACAATGTTCCTCAGTGCAAAAGAGAAGCAAAACACTTACATCTGGGAGAACTTAGAAGTAGTCACTAACTCACAAAGAATTAAAAAAATACTCACTGACATTCCACATCTCAATGTTTTGGAAACATTGAACACGGTTCAGTCGCTTAAAAGATACCACCTCAATCATGAGGAAATAATGTTATTGTGGAACTAGTGATGGATGCACTAACATCTCAAAACAACAAAAACAACCCAATCAGTGCTGAAATTACCTGTTGGCAACATTGCAATACTGACCATAAGCTAAACTATTTGCCAAACAATAAATAAATAAAATCATTCTGCTATTTGATTGCAGTAAATGTGCCTTTGGTACTAGACCTCCTCATAACAAATTCATCAATGTCAGTGGACACATATATTCCAACTGCCATATATAATTGTAACATACTGTATACAACTATATATGATTCAGTTTAATTAGTGAATGTGATTGTGCAATAAGTTGGTTTATATCTTAAAACACAATGCAAATTCTGCACAGCGACATGCAGTATGGATCATAAATGTATATAGTAAATACTGTAGTTATTTCCACACTGTCATTCATAAATAAATTCTAATTAGTATTATATTAATATAATATAATGAATAAATATGATTACAATTGATGGCAGTTTTATGTGTAATGACCCTATGTGTACTTTTTTAATATATCTTTATTTATATTTTATAATTTGTGCTTTTTAACAAAGACAACCACTGGTCCACATACTCACAAAGTGAATCAGATATTAACTAAAGGCACATTTCCAAGATTGTTTATGGCATTATTTTCTACATTTGTTCAGTCAGTTTAAACAATTATGAGTTTAGTATTTAATATGAGTTTCTGACTCATATTAAATACTACATACTGTAGTACAGTATTTTATGTACTACTTAGGGTACTACATAAAATACTGTATTTATTAATTAGTATTTAAATTCTGAAACCATTACGCATGTCTGACATCCACTTGTACCTGTTACTCAAGTGTAAATCTATTTATATAACCTCATTCACTCACATTTGACAACTCCACTCATTGTAAAAACAGCAAAGGTACTACATACTACTACACTACATACCTGTATTTTTTTTTAAATACAGTTTTCACACATAATCAAATCCCAGATCGTAGCAAACATAGTTCAATTGTATTGTGTAATGTTTTTAGTTGTGTTCCAGATACTGCATGTGTAAATAGGTATTTGCACATGGCAGCCCTCTTAACCTGTGTTTTTGTATGTTCTGCCTGTTTTGTTAGGGATTCTGGGAAAAGCCTCCAAACAGCTTCTCCTCCTAGGCCCTATCTACTCACGGTTACAATCTGAGAGAATTACGCAAGTGCATACAAGCACACAGTATCAGAGTTGTAAACACAAAGTTCTTACTTGCTTGCAGATCAAAATACCTTTAAAAGTTGCAAAATCATTTTATTGCCTGGTGAAGAAACAGATAGCACCCACAAAGAGTACAGGAAGCTCTCTTAGTCATAAGTCTGTGCTGTGTACTGCATACACAATACATCGATTGGTCATATATTTGAAGGGCATTTGAGGTCTTTCCAGTTTTCAGTTTATTTAATTAATTTCTAGTTGTGCACATGGCTTACAGGAAAAAATATTTAACCTTACTCCTAGCACTGTGTGTAATTACAGTCTTATGGGTCCTCTGACTTTTCCTAAAAAGTGATGCTTTTTTTAATCAGTTTAACTGCATATTGCAAATGTGGTCATAAGTGTATGTTTAAATTACGAAAAAACACAATATATATATATATATTGTTATACTTCATCCGATTAAAAATCTCATGCAGTAAATGTGCTCTTTTTATGCCCTGGTGCTTATGAGATTTCCTATACCTGATGATTGGGGATTATACAAATACAACATCTTATTAATCTATGCACTTTCTACACCAGCTGGGATTTGTTTATTATTAAAGCCAAATGCTGACCAACAGATAACACCACTTGTCAATTAATTTACATTCAGAACAGCACTTAGACACGGCCAAATAAATGAGGAATCCAAGGCAATATAATTTAATAAGTATGTTGACAAGCTAATGTTTAGTGCACGTGATCACATGCATTAATACAAATACAAAAAAAAAAAAAAAAATTGCAAAATTATAATAACCCCTGCCAACCACTTTTTTTTTTAAATATTGGAATAAGTTAAATACCTCTGTGATTCGAAGTAATGCTTGATTCTAAGATAATAATATTTACATTTTACTAGATAGGTCAGGTGTTCCAAGAGAAGATTAGAGGTGTAGGTTTTAGTTGTCCTGTGCTATAAAAATACACACAAAGACTGGGTCTGTTCTGCTCAAGAAAGATCTTATCATGCTGCTTGTCCCTCCGGGAATAATAAGAAGTTGCTAAATGAGGTTGCAAAAGCATTTTAAAGACCTAGGTCTTAGTTGTAAACAAATAAAAATCAGGAGTGTCTCCTAAAATCAACACACAGAGAGCGTAAAGTGCCACACGGTGTAAAATGGGTAATGAGTAACATCTTACCATTTTAAGAGCTCTCGTCAAATATCAATATAGAAATAAATAAGTGCTCTAGAACCACCATCATCAATATTTTTATGATAAGAATAGTAGGAAAAGCTTAATGGTGTTGGACTTTGTCACATCTAGATCTTGGATGCCTGGATACATTTGTGTAATAGCACATTTAATATTGTAATTCCCAAAACACTTTCTTTCACAAACATCAAAATTAAATACTTTGATATGTAACTGCCTATTTAAATATAGCAACAGGTTTTGCATTAATCTGGACATGCAAATTTACATTTTTATAAGGCTTATAAATTTACTCAGGTTAGAAGTGAGACATAGTGAAAATAAAAATGTAAACCTGTTGATGGTGTCACTGTGGTATTTCAGATTCGAAGTACTCCAGGCTGGACCCTCTTTATAGCGGCTAATATATGTGCTGAGGAACTCATGCTTTGATGTTACAGAGATGAAGCAACATTACACCCAATAAATGTTTGCAATATAGCTTACAGTGCTCTTAAGGTCATGTGCTGCATTTTATTATCTCTCTGGGAAAACCAGACACAGACCTCTTGACAGAACAAGAAACTATTAATATAAATGCAAAGAAAAATTAGATACCCACCGGTTACGTGGTAAACTGCTGTGTAAATGTATAATGCAATATTGTATTGATCAGTTGTAAATTTCTGGAGGGGGATAATAGCATTAGTGATAATCAGAAAATGATATATACATGTATAAAACTAGGTCAGACACAAGCTAATTGCCATAACCTTTACAAACCAGCTTAAAATGCAACAAGGCTATCCTTAACATTACTTTTGCTTTACTTTTTACTATTTTGTAACAGTTATAATCAAATATACAAACAATAAATGTAATTTGCATAAAACAAAGAGTTGTGTCTGACATTTTATTCATTTAAGTGCATAAAATACTATTTCAATCAATATATATAATGTATGTATGACAACTTATTGATAATTTGAGAACTGTTCTAAACCTGCATTGTTTTTGTTTACATAAAAAAATTATTTTGTTCTGATAGCTGCTGAGATTATCTGTCTGTCTGTCTATCGCACAAAACAGTGGAGGTGCTGGGCAGAGATCCTGTGGTGCTAAACTCTGGCCTTGATAACAGGATAATCCAAAGTGGGTATGGACAAAGGTTGCTTAGTAACTAAAGCTTAGTAAAACTGAAGGTGAGTGCTGTATTTCCAGACTGTAAGATGCCTGGAGGTATAGAGTGAAGGCAAAATTTGTTAAATATACAAGGAATAAGTGGATCCAGAAAAATAATCTGTTTTTGGACACACACTACCTGTTAGTACCAAGTTAGCTGTTGCTGAAGCTGGATTTGTGCTGCTCTCAAAAGCCGGCTCCAGGCGCTGGCTGTTTTTCCCATTCTCAGCTGTCCTTGTATGACCTATGGGTCTGTGCCAAATTTGTAGGAGGGTTTATTGAAGGTAACACAGTTAAGAGTCAACAGAACATTACAGGTAGCTCTGCAAAAATGGTGGCATGTCATAAATAAATAAATAAATCCATTCAGACACATTGCTTTGTTTACATAGGTATTAAGAGCTATTAGATAAAAGAAATCTATGGGCAAATAAAGACACGTCATAGTACAGTTCAGCTTTAGCACAGAAGTGCGTTGTTCTAATACAAACATGGTCAAAAAAAACATCCCGCTGAACACAAAAACACGTATACTAACACGTAAACCATGCCTCTGCGAATGAGTCAATGATGACTTAGCATTCTTCCTTTGATGGTAATAAATTACGAAATATGAATTCATTTCAGGTCATCCTAGAATAGGAGCAAAGAGGCAGCAGGATTATGATTCTATAAATCATGCATTAAGATTTTTTTGTTTCATCTTGTTAAATGTAGAATGTTCGATTTTAGATCACAGGCACAGTTGTTCATTGCTTACTATTAAAGCAATAAACATCCTGGCTTCAATTTCTGAAAGTTTTTTATTTGTTTATTTGGGTTTCGACATGGAAAAAAGGATTCCTCCTTATTTAAAAGTATATGTAAAATATTAATTAATCAAATAAAATTGTATAAAATATTTATAGTAAATTGCCACTTTGTGTGACTTCCAACTTTTCAAAACTATGTGGCCCCATTTAGAATTGAAACAAATACAATTAAAAAATTTAAAGAAACATTTACAATATCTTATCTCATATCTTCCTATATCTGGGGGAGAATGTTTCAGGCACTGGGCAGATATATACCCAGGATATGGCGCCAATCCCAATGACTTCCCAGTGTTCCAATTGTTCAGTCTAATTTATGGCATTAACAGGGTGGTAAAAAGTCATTTAATTGGTCTACAAGAAATGATTACGTGATGTACGTGGTCTACCTACATGCCCATCTACAAATATAGTCAAGCAAGAAATGGTGTACATAACGCAACACGTAACTCTTCCACAAAGCTAGGTAGGGAATTTGTTAAAGTTAGAGAGCTAGTTGCACATTAAAGGCAGCAAAAGAGCGGCCTGATTTTCCAGTTGAACCAACAAATTAATATCTACACAAAACAAAAAGAAAAAAAATTGTAGAAAGAGCTACTACCATACAGAGGCTGAGGTCAAACATTGTTGTAACTTTTTAATGATGTAACACCTAAAGGAGTTATAGGATCTAATAAGTGATTTTGTGGTTCATATATCTCTAAAAATGGCTTGCTGTATTTACTTTAAGGGTAATTCTTTTTATTATTAATATCTTAAATCCATTAAGTTAGATAGTCCATCTATAGATATATACACAAAACAGCGATAAACAACACCTCTTTCCCTGTGCTGTTATTTAAGTTCCAATTACAATTACTCTGACTTCATATAGCTGGTATTATTTTGGTGGTGGATTATTGTCCTCGCTGCAGTGAAAATAATATGGTGATGGTGGATGATGACATACAAATGGATCAAACTAAGCAGTGCTGCTGGAGTTTTGTTTTTTTACTTTGTGCCCTATATTCTACATGTAAATATAAAATCAGAGACACTTGATTATTGTTACTTCTATACCTTTATCAGTGCTTACTGGACGCTGCCTACAGGAAGCTGGTGGCTTATGATTTTCTATTTTTTTTTAAAGATTTTTTAAAATTCCAGCCACACTGCTTTGTGTTCATACCAACACAACAGATACTAACACACCACATCAGTACCGCTGCAGTGCTTAGAATCTTCAGGCCAAATAATACACACCGTGGGAGTGCTGACAATTAGTGAATAGATTAACAAAGGACTAACAAAAGATGGACTATGGTCTGTAATTGTAAACCCACAAAGTTCATCTGCATCGTATGTGAAACTGATAAAATGGAGTGTAGAAACAAGAGGGTGCTGGTCTGTATTTGTACATTTGTGTGAAATTAGCATTGTAAAATATGTTATTCTTCAGATTTGCTAAATGTTTCTTAATGGAAAAGTTGTTAATCGTTAATTTTAAGTACAAATTAAGGTATTTTATAATAGAACTCAATATTCCACATATAGTATAACATTGTTAAATAATGTACTTTTCTGACTCATTCACACGTTAATGGTTGGAACATCAGTCAGAGGGAGGGAGGGAGGAAGACCTTTAAATAATTTTCTTGGGGCAACAGCTTTATAATCAAAAATATATACAAAAAATATATATGAAGTGAATATATATATATGTGTGTGTGTGTGTGAGTGTCTGAGTGTGTGCCCTGCAGTGGATTGGCACCCATGCACACAACTCTCACATAAGCTATCGATCAATCCATATTCGACGTGTAAATTGAAGCCCAATTCAATGTGCAGCCAAGGGTTTAATAAGTCATTTTGCTGCCCTTGTGCTGCTGACAAGCGAGTCATGTGGTAAAACCAGAAATCAGGTTATTATGTTGACTGACAGGTTTGGTAACATGTCACAAATGTAATTTTGCTGAAAGAATTTTAATGAATGAATTTTTAATGAATAAATTTATTTAATAAATTCCATCAATGTATCTATTATATTCCTTTCAATCCTGTAAATTTGCAGGGTGGTTCCCCATGCCCATCCATGGAGAGTAGATACACCCAGGATATGCCAATCCATCACTGGACACACTCACTCAAACAGACACACACACAGGCAATTTAAAGCAGCCAATTTACCTTGAATCCATTTTTTTGGACAGTGGGAGGAAACCAGAACTTGGAGGAACCCACTCAAACACGGGGAGAACATGGAAACTCCATAGGAATTGGGATTCAAACCTAATCGAGTTGCCCCCATACAGTGTGTGTGTGTGTGTGTGTGTGTGTGTGTGTGTGTGTGTGTGTGTGTGTGTGTGTGTGTGTGTGTGAGAGTGTGAGTGTTTGCCCAGCGACGGATTGACGCCCTGTCCTGAGTGTGCTGCCCAGCGCCTAAAGCGTTCTCCTAGGAATAGGATTAAGTGAAAGATAATGTGATGAGATGAGGTGTAACTGTAGCTTTATTGGATAACCATAAAACAAAGATTACTCAGTTTATGTAGTCAGGATGCTGCTCCATGTTTGTCTCCTGTTTAGTCATTTTTGGGGAGAATATTGGAGAATAACCGTTTCCAACCCCAATCCCAGCCCTCTATCTGCTCTACAGCTCGCTCGTTCCACAGCTCACTGGGTTCATTTGGGGAACGCGAGCGCCGTCTGGTGTGGAACCTTCAGTGTTCAGCAGTCAGCATGCATGTTAGATCCGGTGTCAGAAGTGTTCTTGGTCAGTCCCGTGAGTTCTGTCTACGTGACTGATATACGAGCGATGCTTAGGTGATGAGACTGAATATATAAGATTGGTTTCCCCAACCCGGGTCAGAATTGGTTACCCGTTGCGGCGCACGCGACCTCTCCTGTGATGTTGCCCATATCAGACATCTTATTGTCTGTGCATCATTATTGTAACGGTAAGTAGTCTGGATTTGCAGTTTATTGATGGTGCGCATGTTGAATTAAAGAATACGCACTGAGACGCTTTCTCTCTCTCTCTCTCTCTCTCTCTCTCTCTCCCCCCCCCCCCCCTCTCTCTCTCTCTCTCTCTATCGCTATCTCTCCTGTTCATATAGTCTGTCCAGGCGACAGAGTTGCCGGGAGGTAATCCCCCTTCATGTGAGGAGGCGGCACGGAGGCGTGTAGTTTTTTTTCCCCATGTTTAAATCCTTCCAAGTCCTATAAAAAGCGCGAACTCGCAAGTCGCCGGAGGTATATAAAAAAAAAAAAAAAAAAAAGGAAAAAGAAAAAAAAAAAAAAAAAACAACAACACCCAGATGGAGAGCGATGACAGTTCGGCGTGCGCGCCGACTCGGAGGATGCCGAGCGCGCACGACTTGATGAAGGCGCTGAAGAACGCGCAGGTGTGCTTGATGCTGCTGCCGCGTTTCCTGCTGGCCGCCGTGCTGCTGTGGCTGCTCGACTTTCTGTGCATCCGGAGAAAGGTGCTCCTGAAGATGCGCCAACGCGAGGGCACCAACCCCGACGACCCGCCCGTCAGCGTGTCCGACTCGAACCGCATGTTCACGCTGGAGTCGCTGCGCGCCGTGTGGTACGGCCAGAAGCTGGACTTCTGCAAGACGGCGCACCTGGGGCTGAACGCGCCCAACAGCGAGGTGGTGCCGCTGGTGGCGCACAAGCGCGCCCGCATCCTGGACTACGCCCGCGGTGCCAGGCCGCTCATTCTCAACTTCGGCAGCTGCTCGTGACCCCCGTTCATGACGCGCCTGGCGGCTTTCCGGCGCGTCGCTGACCAGTACGCCGACATCGCCGACTCGCTGCTCGTGTACATCGAGGAGGCGCATCCCTCGGACGGCTGGGTGAGCTCGGACGCGCCTTACCAGATCCCCCGCCACCGCTGCATCACGGACCGACTCCGAGCCGCGCGGCTCATGAACGCCACCGTGCCCGGCAACGCCGTGGTCGTGGACACCATGGACAACGCGTCCAACACGGCGTACGGCGCCTACTTCGAGCGCCTGTACATAGTCAAGGACAAGAAGGTGGTTTATCAGGGAGGACGGGGACCCGAGGGTTACCGCATCTCCGAACTGAGGAACTGGCTCGAGCAATATCGCCATGATCTTCAAGGGTCAAGAACAGTGGTGGTTCATGTTTAAAATATATATATATATATGCCATTCCAGATACCAGTCACTGTGCCATGTGTGCCATGATGAACTAAGACCATGGAGGCTGCTGTGACCCGGGGGATACGCTGCACACGTTAAGTTGGCTAAAGCGCATCCGGAAAGTTTGTGTGTGTGTGTGTGTGTGTGTGTGTGTGTGTGTGTCATTCGGTGATGAAAACTGCATGATAGGTGTTAAGCTTTGTGTTACCATTTATTCATTTGTTGTTAAGTCTGATGTTTTTTTTTATTTGTATTCCTAACACACCCGGTTCCCATAGGCATACTTTAATTGTACCTGTTAATTACTCCCTTTTTGGATCCCGTGTGTGTGATTGAGTGTGTGTGTGTGTGTGTGTGTGTGTGTGTGTGTGTGTGTGTGTGTGTGTGTGTGTGTGTGTGTGCTCACCCGTGTGCGTTTGTGAGCCCGGCCATTACACTGTTTCATTGCACTCTGATGTTGCAATGAAGTTCGGTTTTTAAAAGGATTTGATCCAGAAGACCGGCACTGATGGATTTTAACACTAGAGTACTCAGTAACAGAAGAATGGCCTTTATGCTAATTGCCACATTGTTTTACAAGTTGTGTATATTTTATGGAACAAATATTTTTGAATAAATAATAGAACACATTAACGCACACTATTATTACTATTATTATTATCATCATTATTTATAGAGTTTAACTGGCGAACACAAAGGTTTTGCATATTAAACCATTTCTTCCTATATACTTCATTCATATAACTAATTGGAGCATATTATCTTCAAATTTAATCTATTACTCAAAAGTTACAGGCTACTCTCTCTTTTTGTAAACCGAGCTACATACATGCAGAGGTGCTATTGGGCATGTTCCATGTTTCAATGATTTTAGATAGCACATCATCTACAAGTACAATAAACATTTTAATTAATAGTTAAGCTTCTATATTTCACGGAACGGGGATTTTATTTGCATCTAAAAAGTAATGGATATTGCTTATAATGGTTTGAAGAAAATGCCATATTAAAAGATCTTCCCTGCAGAACAAACATGAAGTTACAGGCCTTTAGTAAATGAAGCAAATGTGATTCAAGTCCTCAAACTTTTACATAGGATAAAATATACTTAGCTCTCATGCTTGTATGCAACAACCATTTAATTAGGTTCTGTTGAAGGTTTTCTGTAGTTCTTTGAAAGCAAGCCTGCTTTCCTCACATGACAGTTTCTGTCGTAGTTCTTTTTAAGCCTCAGGAGATCAGATAGCAAGCTTGCGTCATTGTAATTACATTTAAGAGATTTATATAACTTGGAATACAAGGGTGGATTATTTTAGCTTATGCCTATTGAGTCGCAGGCAATTATGTAGCTTATTTGTGAAATGGTTGGAACTTTTATTCATCTGTGGCTTTTGTGAAACAACAGTAGAATGTACTGTTTAAGAGCTAAGGTTTGAATGGCATATTTTCACTCAGGAAACACTTGAACACATGATGTGCTGAGCCTAATAATACAACACTTTACAAAGCTAAAAATGAAAGGGGCTACAGGATATTTAGCATCTATTCTAACAATTATCGTCAAATACAGTATTACACATACATACAGTCATATATAAAATGAAAACACTGTGATAATTGGGATATTTGATTCTTAAATAGGCAAATGAAACATGAAGCCCATTGCTCCTCCCCTGCCCCAACACACACACACACACACACACACACGTGTGCCCGCGTCTTTGCACACTCTCTGGGAATCAAGCAGCAGGCAATGTGATTGGGTCCCACGTGGCAGCCGTCTGCACTGTTTGATTTAATGTATTCAGTACTGGCTGAGTAGCCCTTTAATCTGTGCACAATTTTATCAGTGTGTATTCCCTTCAGCATCTCAGAGGGAGCAGTGTGATCAACCCAGCTGTTTGCTATGAAGATGCTGCAGTGTACAGACAGAAGCTGCGATAAGATATAGGGACTCGGTCAGTTTCCTTCAAGCCATGTCACGGCTCAACCACCTCATATCCCCTTTTACAAGCTCATATAATGTTCACAACCTCTGCATTGGGTCCATGTGATGTCTGTAATGTACTGAAAAAAGGGTTCAGCAACTTTAGGGAAATTAGATTTAGGGCTAAGATAATTATGTTACTTAGAATTATGTTTAAAGCCAAATTTACAGTAATTAAAATAAAGAAATAAAATGATTAATCAATTAAGTATTAGGTATTAGGCAATGTTTGAGGTTTAGGAACAATGTTCCCCTAAAATTTACGACTACAAATTCCTTTTTTCTGAGTGTAAAAAAAAAGTGAAGCAGATAAAAGAAAAAAAAAACAGTGAACCCTTTGTTAAGACAGAATTATGAATGCATAGCGTAGCATTGCTATTGAATATACATTTAATTATTCTAACAAGGAACATTCTTGAATAAAATAATTACCAAATCATATCAACTATTAAAATGACAATTTACAATGGAATTAATGTATTTATATTTTAGATTAACATTCCAGTAGTGGGACTGAAGTTGTACCCTGAATCTAAAAACAGATCTAAATTAAAATAATAGTTTTAGCTTCTCTTTGTTTAACAATTCTAAGACCTCTGAGTCAGTTGCCTACTGGAATTGCAAAGATATATGAAGCATTTAATGACACCAAATTCCAGATATCTTATTGTGGACTGTCCTGTAACATGGAAGTACAGAATAGAGTTTCTGAATGACTTGATTGTTGCTTAATGAGTCAGTTATATATATTAGTTCTGTGGCATATAAAGGAATTACACACTTATCTTCACACACAATATTTATTATAGATACTCAAATTGCAAAGAGGGTGGCAAGGTGGCTTAGTGGTGAGCATGTTCGCCACAGTCCAAAAACATGGATAACCCATATAGTGTGTGTGTGTGTGTGTGTGTGTGTGTGTGCTCAATGATGAATTGGCATCCTGTTCTGGGTGTATCTGCCCAGCATCTGAAAAATTCACACATGGATGGGTATGGGGAGCTCCCCCACTCAAACCATAGTCCCTAGTACTGGATTAAGATATGATATGACATAATAAAAATAATGCAGTTATTTCATCCATCAGACTGTAAAGCAACCATGCTACAGTAATAACTGTTTACTGTTGAAAACTTAAATAATTTTTGCAAGGAAAAAAAAATTCTTACTACTCATCTATCTATACATACACACACACACTACACACTATGGTGTTAAATGGGATGGCACATTTTAAAAATCTAGTAGTTCATTGGAGTTAATAGAGTTGATAGAATCACATGTCTAGGCCAGTCAACCTCTTTCACACCAAACTCATCTAACCATGACTGTATGGACTATACTCTGTGCACTGGAGTACAAGTATGCTTAAATAGGGAAGGTCTTTCCTCAAACTGTTCCCAGAAATTCAGGAGCATATAGTTGTCCAAAATGCATGACTTTATTTGCATGTGGCAAATTGAGCTTGGTTAGTTTCCATCATTTAGCCCACATTATTCCCATTTAACCTCCTAAAAAGATGACTGAAAAAAAAAAAAAATCCCAAAGTCTTTATTTTTAAAATGTGGGAGAATTTACATTTAGCAAAATGTGACTTTGGTAAAGTCCTTTAAATAACTGAAGAGTAGATTTCCATTGTGGACATGACATCTGATGAAAATGCACACTTGTATCTAGACAAAAAAGTTAGACAGTTAAAAAATTGAGTTAACTGATTAGATACTGAAAAAGAAGGGCAGTGATTTGTTTAATCTGTACCCAGTCTAAGTGAAAAATTTATTCCGTTTTAAAAATAAATTGAGAATTGTTTTTTAAATTGAGATCTGCCTATAGTACAACACTATAAGCACCATCAAACCATAATGAATGTTCTTGGTTCAGAAAGTGTGCTGTTACCCAGTGGTACACATGCCTCTGTACCAAATATTTGTATGTGCTTCAGGGAAGTTCTAAATTTGCTATACATGTGGTCAGAACACTGGAAATCTTTTGTCCATACATATTTAGTTAATTAACCAGAGTTTTAAGAGATTAAAATCACAGATTCTTGTTTTTATTGGATTTTACAGATGCAAAGTCTTCTTTTGAAGAATAAAAAAAAGATTCTTTAAAAATGGGAATGTACACCTATGCATCATGAGGCCAGCTGTGTAAATGTCCTCTGGAAATACTTCCATAGTAGATTAGTGTAATTACCGAATGTTTCTCTAATGTTGCACTGAGTAAATGAGCAATGTTTTTTTTTCTCTCCCCACTCATGCTGTCAAATAGATAATTTCTTTTATTTCAAAATGTTACAGTTAAAAGCTTTATGTAAATAGCTTGAATATATTTTATACCTTTAGAATTAATGTTAGTTGCATAGAGGGGTTTCTTATTGAAACGTTTATTTAAATACTAGCTAATGAGTCATCGCTACTTTAAATGTAAAAAAAAAAGAAAAAAAAGAAAGCTTTTCCAAAAGAGGAAAACCATGATTAGGGTGAGGCAACACCATAATAACACCCAAAATGTGTTTTTGTAACAAGCTCACACAGGTCCAATGGTTATCCTCTTTTTAAAATTGCAGTGGACCCCAGGCTAAGTCACAGTGACAAAATTCAATCCGTCAATGCACAAACATTTGTTACTATTTTCAAATGTTCATCTAAAGACCCCTTGATGTTCTACATGGGTAGTAAATCTCTGCGACATGCATACAAACATGTTAGGATGGTCAATTTGGGGGGCTTTTCAATTAAATGATCTCATACCCTTTCATCATTTGTCTTTTCAATCTTCCGTTGTAAACAGTGACCCAAGCTTTCAAGCTGTTCGGTTCTTTTCCTGTGTTTGTATTAGTTTATTATCAGCAATGTCACAATCCATTATCTTCTTCATTCAAAGCATAAACACCCGCGCTTTTAAGCATTCTGGCAGTGTTGGATGGTCCTAAAGTCCTAAAATCAACATTCAGCGACTGATTTGCTTGCAATGTTTTGTAAAAAATAAAAGTTAAATCATCCAGTCCAAAGATATTTTTTTCACAACAATGCTTTATGCAATTTGTGGCAGAGCTCTAATCTAAAATTTTCAATGAAGTAAAATTCAATTGAGATGAGGCCTAAATTATTGAATGCATAACAAATCAACTGATACCTGACATGCATGACTTATGTTTCAAATAGAAAATACAGGAACAACAATAAAAAGTGGCAACAGAGGCAACAGAAAATAATGCCATTAAAGAAACTAAAGCGTTTCAGTTTTCTGAAGAAGCTTTTAAAAGAGTGGCGCTTTAACCACATTTGCGTCACAGAGAATCAATTTATTATTTCTCACTACAAAAGAACAGCCACATAAAATAAATATTTATCATGGACAATCATTCTTCTGTTTGTGGTATCAGCAAACCAGCAATCAAAAGCCGGCCATCTGAAAGATTCTTTAACAAACTGAAAGTGCTCCTTCACTAAAGTGTTTTTTCCCTGTAATAAGTGTCAAAGCAAGTTAATATAATTAAAGATGTTTTGCTCTGCCTACCTTTAACCAGTGTAATTTTCCAGAGCAATTACATTTGTTGTTAACAGTTGCTAAACAATGACAGTCACATCCAACTTGTGGAAACCATGCTGGACCAGTATTTCAACCAAACTGATGTTTAATTTACTTCTCACTGGGAGTCCATATGTGTGAACTAAAAAAAAAAAAAAAATGTTCAACATGATGGAGCCTAGCTGCCCAAAGGTTGATCTTGCCATCCCTATGCTTTAAAATTGGGATGCAGTTTTGGAGATTCTATGCATTGTTCTGCATTCAACATCAGTTTAAAAAACATGTCACATTAGAATAAAGACATATGAAAGGTTTTTTGGGAATACGTCATAAACAAAAGATTTCTCTGTAGTGTCTTTTTAATCAACAGTGTGTGTATGTGTGTGTGTGTGTGTGTGTGTGTGTGAGAGAGAGAGATTTTGTAGAACAGTAGATTACAGAGATCTTTTAAAAGCCGTTTTGTCTGCTAACTTTGTGTCACCTATTTATCAGCTGTTATTCTTTTAGCATGAACTGTACGAAATGAGAGCGAAAGGAAGCAAAAGGTCAAAATAGGCAATCTTTTTTTCTTAATATGTCTTTGTTTATGGGGCATCTGTAAAAACTGCAATTTAATAAAGTGTTTTGATTCTCATGCATGGGGATAGAATGCAAAAATCAGTTTCAAAGCAGGAGCACATAGCAAATTCTGGAACCTGTATATTAAGTAAAAAAAAAAAAAAAAAAAAGGGCTAAACTGGGGAGCAATTTAATCAGATTCGACATTCTAAAGAGAGTGCAGCGTTCTGACAATACAACCAGGCTTAGAAATCCCATAACGCAGACTGTAGTCTGGTAGGCAGGTCTTACAGATAATAGTCCTCAAAACACAAAGCATGAGAGGAGGAACAGACAAGGAAATAAAGAATCTGATCACTACAATATAATAACTATTATGCTTTTAATAGTGCAATGTTTCTTTTAAACAATGCAAAAAACGTCAGTGTGCAAGGCAAAAAAAAAAAACAATAAGTTAATAAGGCTTTTCCCATTTCAGGTATTAGATGCTGGGAGGTTTTGGTTGCAGGGAATGATGAATAGAAAGGCAATTTTAATAAGTTTAACAATTATGCCATGGTGCAAAAAAGCAGAGTATGTAATCTATGATTAATTACAATAAAATATTACATATCTTCTGTTAATGATTATGCTATCATGATATATAAATTATGATATAAATATCATTGGATTTTGTTTTTCATCTTAACAACAATATTAGTACTGTGTTTCAGCTCAGCCCGATAATTCATACTAAACTTCAAGTTCATCATCAATTATTTAAAGCATGCATATTGCAATAACTCAATTTAATTTACCAATTTTATTTTTTTTTTACATTTAACAAACATTTAATTCACAATATGTGATACAGTATAATGAACTATTTTGCCTACTGTGATTACACACAGAGGAATTTGTGTTCCACAATTAAACCATATGTGCAGTGAAACACACACAAACACTGAGTAAAGGAACACGTGCCCTGAGCAGTCAGCAGCCTTGTACATGCTGTCTGGGGGGCATTTTGGGTTAGGTGCCTTGACCAAGGCCACTTCAGCCATAGTACTTGGAGGGACTAGGAATTAGGCTGGTCTCTTAACCACCACTTTTCTTAACCAACTACTGCCCTAGACAGAGCAGCATTAACTTAATTACTTACCGACTCCCCTAATATGACCGTTTTAAAATCATTCAAATATCTGGTGTACTGTAAACTTGTTTTGACTGCAGCCATAGGTATTCCTATAGGTAACCTGCCCCAGTAACATCCTACATCTATGTTTAACAAGCTGCTATGAGAATGAGGTAGTTGATTAATCCTATTTAAAATTAAATGAGAATTGAATTTCAATTTAATTTACAATTGGAAAGCAACACTATTTAATCCAGTGTTTCTCACTCCTGGTCCTGAAAGCTTATCGTCCTGGACATTTTAGTGATTTCCTGCTTTAATACAGCCAGTGTAATTTAAGGATAAACTGGTAATAAGCTGATTATTTGCACAGGTCACTGAGAGCAGAAAAACACAGGGCAGGAAAGTTGGCCTCAAGGACCATGTTGGCAAAAACCTGTTTTAAAGCCAAATTTAAGCTGTACATTGCGGCTGCACGTCAGTCAATGCACCATAACACACAAAGAAATATTAAACAAAAATTAGGACTAAAGATTTCATATTATTCAGGCTGTATTATAGTCACTGTAGTAAGTAAACCTTCTTGTCTCTACCCTTGATTTATCAGTTTTACATACATGTAGATGTAATTTGTGATTTTACAATAACAGACTGTCCTTCCTTGAGCAAGGCCCTCATCTATCTCTGTTCTGACCCCAGCCGAAAGGTTATAATTGTAAGACAATTTTAAATAAAAAAGCATCTGCTAAAAAAAAATTACAAAATGCAATTCCTTCTGTCTACATTCTTGGTTTTTCATCCTTATTCTGTTTTCTGTAAATCAGGATCTTCACTGAATATTCTGTCAGTGACATTAACATTATGGTGGTACATATCACACATTATCCAGCACATTTTATACAAATGGCAGATACTTCAGAAAATAACAATTTATAAGTAATGAGGGGGGTCTGCGTAAGAGAATGTAAGGTGTTTGTGTGAGTATGTGATGTCGTGTTTTGTGTTATAATGTAATCTTTAAACAGCAAAAGAAAAACAATTGATAGGAGTAATAGTGTACATTTTGATAGTGTACATTCTCTAGCCTTGAACCTCTGCCCATTACACAGAGAAAGGATGAGCACAAGAGAGAGCAAGCGAGCGAGAGAGAGCGAGAGAACAAACGTAGGACAGAAAACAACCACGCATCTGCTCCCGATTGCTTCACATGGTTTGTTTAGCTCGTTTTGTTCAATCTGCCTTTAAATGCAAAAAGCTTATTATCTGCTCAATTACAATTAATATTTTACTTCATGGCACTGGTGAAAATCATTTTGATGTCACTACACTGATGTCACTTAGCTAGATGTGTAAAATCATGAGGTAACAAATCTGGGTCACTGGTAATTGTTTACAGCTTACAGCATGATTTGGTAAATATTTGAACTGATTCCAGAGGGTACATAACAAGCATTTTGTGATTACAGTGCAGGCTCTCTGCAGACATTTTACCACCACCACGGACAGATAAACTGCAGATCTGAGTGTGTTCATTTGCTAACACTTCAATCAGTGATGACAAAAAAGCATAAATATTGCATCAAACCAGAGAACATCACATGTCAATTACCACACACATCATACATACAGTGAACTCATAAAGCAATGACACAGAGCCAAATGACAAAAACTGAAAATGGTTTAAAGAGAAACACAGTTGTGGAAAGATGACATTTCATTTTAGGCTGATGACCTTTTATCATAATAATTCATTTTATCTCTTTGCCCAGTGAACAATCTCCTATGTCACAGGAAGTGAACAAAGAATGCTTTATGTCTTTTTGATTTTCTGGAATGCTAGACTTTCTTGCACAACTTTCAAGTCTCATATCCCTAATCAAATATCAGTCTCGACACGACCAACATATATCTAAAGGAGTATAAAACCGATGACAAATCCTCCAAAATACTGTGAATGGCATTAAACTATTAATTCATTTTTCAAACACAATGTACCCATCAACAACCTACAGTAGTTAACACACTGCATAACAGTGATTATACATATGGATACATGTAAACAGACAGACAGTTGCTAGTCCTTGTCATGCAAATAATCTTAAGAATTGTTATGATAGAAAACTAAAAATAGGTGAGTAATAGAATAAATTGTAAAGCTAAAATTGTAGCATGCTTTTTCGACTATGCAACCTAAAAAAAATTAATTAGTAGATAAACACAAACAAAGCATTCAAAGATGCTGGAAGCCAAGTCAGTAAGTAAAATAACTGTTAAAGATAGTGCTAAACCTGTTATCTGTTGTTATCTTGTTCTTAATTGAAGATTTATCACTTTACAGATTCCCTTTATAAGAGATATAGTTTTTTTAGCATAATTCTCTGCTTAATGATGCTCTTTTTTAAAATTATAAATTTTAAATATAAAATATTTAATTTTAAATATAAATTTAAAATATATCACTACTAGCCACTTGCCCCAATTTTGCTTGGGCATGTAATAACGTTTCCTGCATATGTTGTAAACGTTAATTTGCACAAAAATGGTTGCACTATGCCATTAAATGCATTCTTGGTGGTTGTAAAGAGAATATAAACCTCAGCAGGATTCCAACGAGTGAGTATGTCAAATTTAGTGTAATCAGAGCAACAATGTGGATTTGTATAGGGAACGATCACACACACAAAACTTATTATCTAGATAGGTATAGATTAGATAAATATAGATTTAGACCTTAAATCTACCTTAAATTAATAAGAATCTGGGATTAATTAGTATTACACGGCAATATAAAAAAGTCAGTGGAGTACATTATTGTATTACACAACCAGGTTTTTGTCCTCATGCATTGGTTTACAAATGTACAGGTTAATATACAACTAAGAGTTATCCTAGGTCACCACCTGACCTAGGTTCAATGAAGTCTTAAGTAAATATCTTAAAACCTATACTTATAAATATATCTACTGACTAAAAAAGTAAAACCTCCAAAACCAAGAACAGAGGAAAAAGACAACTGCATTAGAAACATTTATTGTCATTGACTTATGTGGGGGTTTTACATTTACGCGCAAAAGTTCTGTGAACAACACACCTCTGTTCCATACACACTTGGTAGACATAGGCATTTTCCTCTAGGGCTCAGAAAACTGGACTAACTAACTAAGTGTGACAACACAAAAGCACAAAAATGCTGTTTACATTCTATGATGTTGAAACTGAAATTATACCAACAAGATGATATTTATTTTAAAGTTGTCACTATTCACTAGTCCTTAAGTTGCACTAATATATTACCAAAATGTAGTGCAGTGTCATGCAGCACCCTGATAAGTAAAGCAATGTAAAACTTACTCATGAAAACATGCAGAATATATATCGAAAATTTAGAGCTGGAAATTCACCTTAAATCCATTCTCTGTGGGAGAAATATATGTGAACACAGGGAGAACATGGAAACTCCACCCAAAAGTGAATGTGATAACCACTATGCCACCTAACAATGTACATGTGTACTAACACACACTGACTTACTATCCTCTCAACTTTCCAATCTACATTTATTTTCAATTAAAAAAACATAAGTAATGTTATGGGATGTTTTTTTTTTTCTTCTGTTTTTTGTAACTTACACATATTATATTTGACCATAACTGTACATTAGCATCATAGTCATTGTGCATTAATATGTAGCTTAAAATGCAAAACACATGAAACAAATAATCTAACTGTGTCTAACGAGTTTACTACTCAGTAGTAATTTTAAAAGTAATTAAGTTGTATGAAGCAAACTATGAATACTGCATATTACAAGATGGAGCTACTCACAGAAATTTTCACTTTTCAAATATATATATATATATATATATATATATATATATATATATATATATATATATATATATATATATATATATATATATATACATATACATATATATATATACATATACATATATATACACACACACATATATATATATATATATATATATATATATATATATATATATATATATATATATATATATATATATATATATATATATACATATATATATATATATATATATATATATATATATATATATATATATATATATATATATATATATACATACATACATACATACACACACACACACACACACTTCAAACTGTTAAAATTGTTGCTTTTTGCTAAAATACTTTTCACATTACTGAGAAAAGTCGTGTGATGAGTGATATTTCTATTTAGTTTGAAAACTTCATGGTCTTTTTTAAGAACCCTTTTGAGATTAGATTGCATCTAGATCAAAGAATTCCAGCTCTCAGTAATGCCATACAAGTTCTAATTTAAAAATGCCCCAAATACACAGTTGTGAAGCAGTTTTGGGGTAAATGAACCATTTCGTGTCCACTGATCCCTCATATGCCCATATAGTGATATAGCTCATGAACCTTTATCACCATACATTTTGCAGCTGCAATGTAAAAAGGCTTTAACTGTGAAGGTCACATGTTGAAGCCTACATGCTTTTCACAAAGCATTGGCAAACATTAAGAACATGCTAAGCTTATAGTCTGGGGAAATGTTTTACTTTATGGCTTGCAAATAGACCTGTACTGCTCCTTAAACATTTCACAGATTGTTTAATATTATTTTGTCCCCATTTTCAATAATTATCGCATCCCGATAATTAACTTTATTATAGGTTATTTTACAGCAGGGATAATCTAACTTGCAAAGCTTCTGCCTTCGGCTATAGTTCCCTGTTTGGAAAGCAATATTACTAACAATGGTCCTTTTCACTATTAACGCGAATTGTTAAAAGGACATACAGCAAGGTTCACAATATTCATAATTTCGACCTCTGTCTTTCTTGAAATGCTAAAAGCTCTTTATTTTTACAAAATATTAAGACTAAACATTTAAATCATAAATAAATCAGTTCCTAATTACAAAATAGGGCCAAATGCATGTGGAACTGTCCACAGAGATGTTATAGGAAGTCATGGAACATATTGTAAAGTGTATTAAAATCAGTATTGTATGAACATTATACTGATTTTGAAGTATTATGCATCAGTATAGCGGCACGGTGGCTTAGTGGTTAGCACGTTCACCTCTCAGTGCTAGGGATTCCTGGTTCGAATCCCAATCTGGGTGGAGTTTCCATGTTCTCCCCATATCCGCCTGGGTTTCCTCCGGGTACTCCGGTTTCCTCCCACAGTCCAAAAACATGGATCAAGTTGAATTGAATTCTCCAAATTGCCCCATATAGAGTGTGTCTGAGTGAGTGAGTGTGTACCCAGTGATAGATTGGCGTCCTGTCCTGGGTGTTTCTGCCCAGGGCCTGAAATATTCTCCCTGAATGGGCATGGGGAACCCCCCCCACCTATTAGAGGATAAAGTGGAAGATTATGGATGGATCAGTATAGATTTTCAACTTATCAAAAGCAGGTCAAAAGCATTTTCTTCCTGCATTCTATTAAATGTAACAATGCTGTTGCATAAACAAAGCAGTAGCTCAGTGGTTAGGACGTTGGACTATCAATCTGAAGGTTGGCGGTTCAAATCCCAGGTCCACTGAAGTTACCAGTGTGGGTCCTTGAGCAAGACCCTTAATCCTCATTGCTCCAGGGATGTTGTGATTAACCCTGTTCTCACTTTGTAAGTCGCTTTGGATAAAAGCGTCTGCTAAATGACCAAATGTAAATGTTCTGGAACCAGACACTGCATTTGATAAATCTGGATTCATCAAACGTCAGCTTTAAAGCATATTTGCATACCGAACATAGAAATGGATGTAATTTTCACTTTTGGCATTAAAGAGTAGAGAAAGACTGCCCAACAGGCATCTAATCTATTTTGGACCACTCTGGTCTGACATCTGTATCTCACGTTGCCATGGGGACCACGTTGCTATGAGATCAATCTATTTGTGCCACCGTGGATGGCACTGAGTGCCTTTGTGAAAGCAGTGGGTGGCAGTACTGTTTTTACTCAATTAAATTTTTTTTATTTCTCAGCTGTATACCCAGATTTTTAATCTTTTCTCTTTCGTCAGTCGTCGGGATTCTTATAGAGTTGGTCTGATGTCTGGCAAAATATTCTAGCATTTGTTTAATGATTAATCATGCTTTACTCATACGTTCCTAAGTAGTAGGTTTTTAGATGTAAATGTAAGACAGATCCTATCTGTTCCGCATTACAGATATACTGTAATATATATATTAATAATATATATATACATTTACATTACATTTACATTTAGTCATTTAGCAGACGCCTTTATCCAAAGCGACTTACAAATGAGAACACCACAAGTCAGAAGCCATGGAGAAAACCAACTATACTGTAAGTTCATCAACCTGATTGTTATTCGAAGCTGCGCCCCCCCCCCCCCTTTTTTTTTATTTTATTTATTTATTTTTTTTTATTTTATAACAGGTATTTGGTAAATAGATGCGTCTTAAGTAGTTTCTTAAAACTGTTTAGAGATTCTGCCTTACGGACAGAGTTGGGAAGATCGTTCCACGCCACAGAATGAGAATTAGCTCCTCGGTGAGGTGGAATCGCCAGGCGACAATCATCACTAGTGAACGAGTCGGAGTGTATTTTGAAAAGATAGAGTGAAGGTAAGAGGGGAAGATCCAGAAATGATTCTGTATGCCAGAGTCAGCGACTTGTACTGAATGCGAGCAGCTACATGGATAGTAATGGAGTGACGTGAGTTCGCTTGGGCTGGTTAAACACGAGTCGGGCTGCAGAGTTTTGAATTAGTTGAAGAGGTCTATGGTGGAAGTTGGGATACCGGCAAGAAGTGCATTACAATAATCAAGCCGGGATAAGACTAGGGCTTGAACAAGCAGTTGGGTAGCATGTTCAGTCAGAAGGGTCTGATCTTCCTTATGTTATAAAGAAGGAATCTACAAGAACGGGCGGTTTTGATCACATGATCAGAGAGTTTAAGGTGGGAGTCTATAGTGAACCCAAGGTTCCGGACCGAATCAGTTGGGGAGATTGTGGAGCCATCAATTTGGAAGGTCAGGTTGTGATGGATTGAGGGTTTAGCTGGGATAATGAGAAGCTCTGTTTTTTCTAAGTTTAATTTGAGATGACGGGCCTTCATCCAGACAGATATGTCGGAGAGGCATGCAGATACCCGATTTGAGATGGTGGTGTATAATAATATATATAATATATATAATATATATAATATATATATATAATAATAATAATAATAATATATAATATATATATATATATATATATATATACACAGTATAGTTGTTTAGTATATTAAATGTAAAATTATATTACTGGACAATAGTTATATTGTATGTAATTAATAGTTATATAATGGGCAATTACATTATTTATAATATAGTGTGTATATATATATATATATATATATATATATATATATATATATATATATATATATATATATATATATATATATATATGACATGCTGGCTGTTGAAAATGCTGACTGTGTAAAGCACACTGGGTCATAACAAACTATAGGTGTGATTACTTTTAGGGAAGGGTAATACTTATGCAAAAACATTCACATATTTTAACAAATGCTTTCAGCGATATTGCAAATGTTTGTGTGTCGTTTCCTGTTCCCTTGTTCAAGGCTGTAATGACATTGTTTGGCATGTTTGATGTGGTGGAATTCCCATGATTTGCACAGGCACTTAGGTTACCTTAACCTAATGCAGACCTCTAAAATGTAAATTACATGACAGGCTTCATTATCTAACACCATCATCATAAACTCCCTCACACACTAAATCTTGCAGAAATTCTCTCATTAATGAAAACATTATAGTCACAAAAAAGTGAATGTAAATGCAGTATAGAGTTAAGCAATAATCAATGTTTCCTGTTATACCAGAAATGGTTTAGAATAATGTGATTATCAAGTTCCAATAGGTTGTAATATAAATATAAAAGTATATATATATATATATATGGAGTCTTTAACATTACCTTAAACTTTAACTCATTAAAATACATTTTTTACAACAACTCTTTAGAAGCTAGATATTTAATTGTGAAAAACAGTGGAACAAAAACAGTACACATGATTTTATGGAACTGTATGTGGCATATGCACTGGGGCAGATGTTCTGCTTATTAAATGTGTTTTAAACCACTTGGAATGTGTAAAATTAATAGTGGTTCAGTTTAAGTGGAACAACCTACTTGCAACAAGGGAAAATCTTGATTTTTTTTTTTTTGAAAGATTCGATTTTAAAAAGGTCAATAACTTTCAACTCATGGATCTCGCTATGTTTTACTATCCAATTAACAAAACTAAACATTAGGTGGTATTAGGTGAAGTTGAGATTTATGAAGTGAAAAAACCAGAATGTAAGCAAAGGGTTTTGAAAAAACTTTTGAGCTCATACAACTATGCTTCATGGGGCCTCTTGTATAATTTAGGTTTCACATTCTCATTTAAAAGTTTTGAGGACCAATGAATAATCTGCAGGTAGGGGTGTTCAAAATACTGCACATGATAAATGTGGAGAGATTAGGACTTTTATCCATTTCATTTTGTTTACCTGTAAAGGTATTAATAACAGAACTAAGAAATGCTACCAATAGACAGTAAATCAATCAATAAATAAAGGTAAAGATTTATGTTCCACACTCAGCAGTTTAATAGAGCAGCACAGTGGTAGAGGTAAATCATTTGAAATTGGATATAGGAGCAGCTGTCAGCTAAAATTCACATGGTATACAATTTAGTCAAGTATCATAGGATTTATGTTAAAAGTCATGATGTGCTGGTCTATTGGATATCACAATTGCATGTGTTTTGGACTTCAAGATTACATAAAACTAGCAGTGATCAGAACTAAAAATGGTAATTTTCATGTTATTGTTGCTGTTCACAAAGTAAAATAAAAAGGCACCAATGAGAAACCAGAAACCAACTTTTTTAAAATCCATGTGACTGTAACTTATCCAACCATAACTGGAGATGGAAGGCTGCATATCGGGAGTATTATACCATTTCCTCCAAAGTGAAAGGAGAGATTTAAGGTCACAAGTTTCCTATGAGTGGAGTTTGGTATTAAACTGTTGTGTTCGGTTATTTAAGATTTTTCAGAATTTTATCTTGGGTAATCTGTTTTTTTTTTTTAAAAAAAAAAAAAAGAGAGATAATGAAATAACCTGACAGGACTGTTGCAACAAACCATGTGAAGGTTAATGCTGGGGAAAATTAATTCCTCATGGAAGAGGATAATTTATTACTTGCTTAAATTAGTGTTTCTCAGAATTTCCAAAGTCAAAAAATAAATAAAAAACTAGCAGGGTAAATAAAAGTTTTATAGGTTGCACTGAGGAACTTTTCTGTGGTCTCCAAATCAGATCAGGAAAAATATTTTGATTCATTTACCAGTATACATCTATAAATAGATAAAGAATAAGAGCTTCTATTTTCATATGATCAGGGGTGAAATAAAACAAACTAAGGCAGACCAATAAACTATGTATAAAACTACAAACACAACACAATGTGCTGACTTGTGAAGTCAGTCACCTATGTATATAATAAAGTATATAATTTTAACAACCACCAAGCTGCTCAAGGGATTTTTTTAGTGACCTTTAGCAACCCCACAACTGCGCATTGTCTCACCGCAAATTGTCTCATGTGCAATAAACCAATCATTGTTTCACTTGCTATTCTTTTTAAAAGGCTGGTGCGGTCTGACTTTGGCCGATTGCTATTTTAATTACTCATTTATTTAAATAAAGTTTCTTGTTCCGGAAAAAAAAAAACACCTCACAACCAAATACACGCAAGTTATTTCAGTACATTATCATATATGTGTATTTCCTTACATGAAAATCAAGTTAAATGTATGTAATTTCTTTTGCTTTTTTGGTGTTAATTTTTCGTGTTAATTACATGTATGAGGTGACACGGTAACTTAGTGGTTAGTGGCAATAAGCGACAATATTGGTAAATAGGTTTTCAGGGGATGGAGCCCTCTGGTGGTACATGGGAAATGCTGTGCAGAGTTATGATACCTATTTAATGTATGAACAGGCATCCGTTGTGATTTATTTAGCCAGTCCTTTTAATATATGATGAGGTGTTGCAATATGCTAAAAGGTTATGAAGTCCAATGTAGTGAGCCAAATAAAAGATATTGCTGACTACAACTTGTAACTTCTTTTGAATAGACTGATGTACTGATTGTTTTGAAGGCAGAGTTGAGTAATGGGTATGCGGTCACATTACAGCTCACACAGTTGAGTCCTGACTGAATGACCATAGTATTATGTGGATTTTGCATGTTCCAGGTTATCCATGTAATGCGAATTTCTTTCCGGAGCATCGGCTTTCTCTCAGAGCTATAAGACATGCAAGTCAAATAATTCATTGATAATAAGTTGCCTCTAGGGTGGCACGTCGGTGTAAAGGCTAACACATCCACCTCTCAGTCCTGGGGATACAGATTCTAATTAATTTGGGTGGAGTTTCCATGTTCTCCCTGTGTCCATGTGGGTTTCTCTGGGTTTCCCAGTTTCTTCCCACAGTCCAAATACATATAGCAAGGTGAAATGATTGCTCTAAATTGTTCCTTTATAGTATGTGTGTGTGTGTGTATATGTGTGAGTAACTGTGCCCAGTGATGGATTGGCACCCTGTCCTGGGTCTATCTGCCCAGTACCTAAAAATGTATTCCACTGGATGGGCATGGGAAACCCCTCTGTGACCCTGGCAGAAGAACAAGTCAAGGATAATGAGATAAGAGGAAATTGCCTTTATGGGGTGCATTTCCTCTCATGGAGTGTTGATCAGTGTGTTGTACAGTGTGTGTTTTTGTGTTAGTACTGGGATTAGCTCTATGTTAAATATTATTAACACATTTTAAAGCACACGTGATCTTTTAACTGTGAGCCCTAGTTACTGCCGCGTCCTTTTTTGTTGATTTTGAAATCAAGCGTTCATTTAAACGAAGTTTAATTATGTAAGTTTGGAGTGCCTTCTCCATATCATGTAGAAGAACAATTCCTGGGAATGAGTGAGTTGCAGCACGTTGCCAGGGGGCTGACAGTAATACTATTCACAGACCAAATGAGCTTACCTTCGTGACATGCCCGGGACTTGACCCTGTGGCTGTGGTGATCACAAGTGTGGCCTTTCTGCCTACTTTTAACCACTACACTACTTGGTTGAGAGAGGGGAAGGAAAAAAAAAGTACTTTTCAAATATTATAGGATATATACTGACATCAAGTGCATCATATACAGTATATATTAGTTATAAATCCTTTTTAATAATAAAAAAAAGTGAAGGTAACTGCTTTTGCATCAATATTTTTACAGTACCCTTTAATATTTTAAAGGTAATGGTAATGTTAAAGGTAATGTTTTAACATTACCTTTTAACAATACATCAATTTTATATATTACCTTTATACTATACCTTTAAGAATGTAATAATACATTAATGGAATAAAGTAGAATAATGATAAAAATCCCACTTATATTTAAGTCATATGTTTGTGTCGCTGAAACTTCAAGTCAGTCCTTGTACTTTATTACAAATGACAGTAATGTGACAAATAAGCAACAATAAATGTATTTATCGGCTTGTGCCTATATTTTCATCTGTTTAAAAAACAAAAGTACAATTCGAGTTACAAGCTCTGATATATTTGGAAGGTTTTTAGTTTTATTATGAGCATGGATTTGCTCTGATATTGTTAGTTATTGTAGGCAAACTATGTCAAATCATATTATTCGTTGCACCATTTTTATAAAACACTTCTTATTAAAGCTTTAAAACTTTCAGCTTTCATCATGAAGACCTTTTAAAATTCAGGATTCTGTGATGTACAATTTATATGTGAATTGAAAATACTAATCCCTCACTTGTTGTCCTGCATTTTGCTTGTGTTGGCAGTAGCTCATCGAAAAACAACCTTTTCAAAAATGTTTTTAAAAATAGACTATGGAATAAAATTGATCTACAGATATAATCAGGAATTCAGAAATTTATTTGCATCTATTGCTGAGTATTGCTTTATTCCTGCAGTAATTACAACAACAATTCCAACCATTAAATCGTTCCAAAAACGAATGCTTTTAGTCAGAATTATCAAGTAGTTTTTAAACAAAGAAAATAAACGTTTCTTTTGTAAAAGAATGTGTATTAATACTATCCCTGCCATTGCTTTCAATTAATTAAGCCTTTTGCCAAACATTTCCCGGCCTTTGCTGAAAGAAAAACATTCATCAGAAGGAGGATAATTACATAATCAGCATCTCACAAACCAATTAGGTTCTATTAATCCTCCAAACTATTATCTAGTTCTACTTTCCAGCCCAGTGATGTTGACCTGCTCTGTTGTTGGCCAGAGCTGGGTGTACAGGGAGTCTGTGTCCTCAGTTTCCCTCCACTCAGCACTGGTTAAGTGGCATTTTGCCACTCAGACAGTTACTCCGATGTCCCCTGTTGATTGGATTAGTGAGGAAGCTGCAGGAGCTTCAGTATTTTCCTGTCTCCTAAGCGGACCTGTGGTTCACCTGCCTTCTCCTCATCTCACCTTGTAATTCCAAACACGTTAACCAGTTCTATGTTGTTTGAAAGATCTAAAAAAAAATAAAAAATACAGTTCGCTTTGTGAGAACAGAGTCAATTATTTGATTTTTCTGTATACCAAGCCATCACATCTGTGTTTTTGAAATAAGAAGAATATTATTACAAAAGTACTTTTTGCTTTATTGGTTATTTTTATATTTTCTTACAATTTCATACAATATGACTTTGGAGAAACTTGTAGGTAAATGAAAATATTAAAACATATGACCGACAGTTGCATTCTGTGGGTAAAACAATGAATAGCTCTGAATGTCTACAGGGATTTTACATATAAAGGTTGCATTTGTTGTTTAAAGTCAACGCAAAGAGCAGAAATAGTTCACTGGAGAAGAACAAGCCATGCTGAAGCCGAGAAAAGACTGAAAATCAATCAGAAGCACTGCACACATCGGACATACCCAGTATTACAATGTGTGTCTGTTTTTCAAGGCGAACAACACCTAAAGACAGAGTCGAAGCAACACAATACATCATACAAAGTACTACAGATGCTGTATCACAAAGTACCAGATGCGGTATGTCACTTAGTAGTATTAGGAATCGGAATCAGATTGAAAATTGCATAGTGCATATATGGCAAATGCAAAGTAGCAAATGCAGAATGAACCATAGATACATGTTTATAACCTATGGTGAATATGGTAAACATTATATATATATCTGTGTGTGTGTGGGTGTGTGTGTGTGTGAGAGACTATATTATAAACATCTTATGTACTGTAGGTAGACAGGACAGGATTGAATGGGAGGTTTAAAATGTTATATAAAAATAGAATACCTTATGTATGAATGTAACCTCTTAGAAATAGAGCTTAAAAACAGACTAATGGAGCTACTTAAAAGTCTTGACCCAGCAAAGGGGAATGTAATACGAAAATGAAATAAATATAAAAAAGGTAATCAATAAACACAACTGGTTTCAGTAACGTGGAACCAACAAATTTTATGTTAATCAGTTAAAACATTCCATATCAAAGAACACACAATTTTCAGAATAATATACAGCCTTTTGTTCATTATTTAAAAATAAAGCCAATATTCACAGGGGTCCTGTATCATCCTCTTAGGGTTTAAAGAAATAAAGTATAATGCGATTTAGCAATAAAACAGATAAGGTGCTGAACTATCATGTTTTCTGGTTAAAGGTTAATAATAGCACCTGCTCATTTAATCCTTTAAAATATAAAAAAAAATTAAAATAAAAAAAATAATAATAATTCTAGCTATGCTGTCTGTTTCAGACTTTGTGCTTCATTATTGTAAACAGTTTTCTTTTTAAAAGAACAGATTAAATCTTGTAATATGCAGCAATGATTAAACATTAAGCATCAAAGATCTGCAGCATTCTGTATGATGGCAGTTTTCCGCCTGCTCTTTCAGAAGTCACTCGATTTCTCCTTTTATCCTCTCCCTCCCCCTTCTGCCTCTGCATTCACCTCAAAAGAACTCTGTGAATGTTGGGCCCAAGTAACCAAATCTAGAAGCCTCATTATATTAGCAGCTAACAGAAAGTAGGTCAGCACGAGCTGAACAAGCTGTGCGGCACACAGACCGATAGAGGAGCTGCTGCCGGTGGACGTGCAGGTCTAGACCTCATAGAAGTAATGCTTTTGAAAATTTAACGATGCGAAAGGAAGATGGTAAGGACATAGGCATGCTGGTAGAGTCTAGCCCAGTCTCTTCCCTAGAGCCATAGTGACTCAGGATCACTTCCTGTCTTCTTCTCTCATCTGCTCATCTCCACTCTCCTATTTTCTGCTTCTCACTCTCAGGGGAGTGCCCCCCACCCCGCAAAGCTCCCCAACCCTTCACTCCTCCCTACCCTTTCTATTTCATCCGGATGTGTGAGTGTAAGAAGCTGAGTCACATATCAGTGGGGGTGGAACTCATAGCCATAGACAGAAGGAGAAAGGAAGGGAGAGGGAGAGCCCAACAACTGATGTGTTTTGGTGGATTTTGCACAATGATTGGATGCATTCATAGTGAGGTTATAGCTTAAAAGTTCAGAAGCTTGTTACCATGGAAATAAGAGCTGACACCATCCTGTTGTGATGTCTATTTTTCCCATCCAGAGGGCTGGAAGCATTTTCGTGCATTAGCGCCAAAGCAAAAGTGAAAAAGATTTTTTAACAGCACATGTGACATTAAATGACAGAAGGTTAAGGCTGTTTGCAGATGCATTAATAAGCTTGTTTCCACCCACTTGGTGAAGAGGAGGATCGATTTGAATAAAAAATTGACAGTATATTTTCTTTCTTTAAAAAAAAAAGAATGCTGCTACAGGAAAAGTATTGTAAAGATTTAGCTTTTGTGCATTCATAATTATGTATAAAACTAAGTTATTTCATCAGATTACTCGCATTTGCATTTGGTTATTAAGCAGACGCTTTTATGCAAGTATCCCAACTTGATGCCTGAGGTCAGAACACTGGGACAGAACTCCTGGAGTGACACATATCAGTATTTTCAGTGGATCTGCGATTTGAACCCTCAACCTTCAGGTTGACAGCCCAACATCCATACCACAGAGCTACCACATCATGCATACTACCACATACTAATATCTTTATTACTATTTTAATTAAAATGCCTTTATAGCACACAGAGCTGTGATCATTCATAATATATGATTATGCAAAAGCAAGCAAAAAACTAATTAAAGCAAAGTAATGATTCACTTATTGTATATTATTTCTTAACCTTATATATGTTAGTAGTAAATTTTAAGTAAATAGAAGTAGAATTTTAAATGTTATCCCAGAGGATGTTGCTATTTACTAAGGGCAAACAAAAAGTAGTAAAAGTGATGGAGAACATCAATTCACTTCAAACTGTTTTATTCTAATGGTTATATTTTATGTTCCGTAATAATTTGCTTCCTGCGAACATTTCCGGATTTTATAAATAAGCGCATTTTTCATTTAAGTGTTTTTTAAGTGGATTTAAGTGTTCGGCACTGAATTTACATTTCCCAAGTGTGTCACAGTGTAAGGAGTGATGTAGACATTTAAAACAGTTTCAATTGACATAGAGCAGCACGGAGCTCACAAAACAGGCAATGAGTGGGTTGTTCATCTGTTCGGGGAGCTTATTATAAATGTGCAATGACATTATCATGTAGCACTGTAGACAGGCTGCTAGATCTTTGAAAATGAATCTCTTTTTTTTTTTTTTAAACACAGCCTGCATCTTGATGTGATCCTCAGACCACAAATTTCTTTTCATCCCATCTGTGTAAACAGGGAAATCAAGCTGAAATATTACCTCATGGATTATGTTGCAATGATGGTGCAACGTAATACAAGGATGCTAAACACAAGATTTGTAAATAGTGAAAGAACATATTTTAAATCCAAATGTACGACAGTTCAAGACTACGGATTTTACTGAAACAAGTGCAGGCATGACCAAATAATACACAAGGAGAGTGTAGGTCGAACATTTTGAGTCACTCCACTATGATTATATTATTTATCAGAAATTCCTTTAGAAGTCCATTTTCTCTATCTTAGACAAAAACAGTGATGCCAGTAGGTTGTTTGTATGCATTGCAGATCAGACACAGTGTTGAAATCCCTGACAGTTTGCAGTTTCTATCAGGTGCATCTATGGTATGCAAATACAGTTATGTCTAGTCTTTTGTGATTAGTACTTCATACAAACTATTCCCCAGGAGAGAACATTTCAGGCAGATACACACACAGGACAAGGTGCCAGTCTATCACTGGGCACACACTCACTCACACATACACAGAATTAATAGGGGCATAGGGGCTATTAACTTTGAATCCATGTTTTTGGACTGTGGAAGGAAACCAGAGACCCCAAAGGAAAGCCACACAGACACGGGGAGAACATGGAAACTCCACACAGATTTGAATTCGAACCTGGATCTCCAGCGCTGAGAGCCGAACATACTAACCACTAAACCACCGTGCTGCCCCTCTCGGATCATAGACAGGCAAATTGCACTGAATAATGCAGTGGCTTTTTAAATGTAAATCTGATGTTAATTAGTTAAGATTCAATATTATACAATTAAAAATGTATAATTTTGTTAGTACACAAGAAAATTCGTCTAATCATTAAAAATGCAAGTTTGTTTTCTTATCCTCAGATATATTTATTGCCATTTTTGCAATTGCATGTTCTAGAGTGTGAATAAC